>CM073510.1:38190000-38604099 GCA_037074495.1 Acacia confusa
TTACGAATCGCACTTAGAAGTGTTATATAATTTATCCGATGTGTTGTTGCTTACAAAGTTTTTCAAAGGATTTATCAATATTAAGTACAATTTAGAAAACCAATTAGCAATTAATTTATTATCCTGGAAGCTTACGGAATTTTTGCTTTTCATCTATACCTTAATAAAAAATTAGATAAATATAAGATTTTTTGGGAGATAACCCAAATTCGGATCTCATATGACTCCAATAAAAATTATAGAATAAAATATTTACAAATTCTTTACTATTAAGGTTGTTTTCCCTAGGGGGATGAGCAAAAAACTAATAGTTGCACGTGTTACTTTACATGGAAATGTATGAAACGACAGTAAAATAAAAAAGTTAAAAACCCAATTCTAATGAATTAAGCCAGCTTCAATTTAAACAGTTAATTTAATTGAGCCATCCACAGAATAATTCGTGAATCATTCAAGTTTTAATTTAGGGGAATATTCATACGTATGGTACATTTAATCCAAATTAAAGCTGCTGTTACATATAGGGATATAAATGGGTCACAAACTGTATTTGCATATGTTTTCAACTTGTGATAATAACTCTAACCACGTACTTCACGCATCACTATTCACTATATTCTAGATACACATATTTCTCTCATCACATTACTTAGACAAAAAATGTTTTTCATTCCCATCAACTTTTAATTCATTTTTTAATTATAAAAATTTTATTTTATCTTTTAAATTTCAAAATATGGTACATTCTGACCAACTTCCTCAGTGCCCCTTAAACAAAACCAAATTTAGTTTTTCTTAACCTAGAAATCCGATAATAGAAAGAAGGAAAATATTATTTTTATTGCTTTGTTAATAGAGGAAATTCTTACCATATCTCAAAAATTCAAACAAAAATAGTGTAAAATTAATAAATTAAGAATTAGCATAATTGTATTATTGTCTTGAGCCATACAAAGTGAAAAAGTTCAGTATCTTTATGAAAATCCAGCTTTTCATTGTTTGTCTTCTTTTCATTGGTCCTTTCCAATACTTTCTTCAAACAGAATATTTTTCTATTATTATTTCATTAAATAATGAAAGGGGAATAAGTTTTATGCGGCGTGGCCTTTTCTCCTCCTCTTCTCGTTTCTTGAGATATCCCATTTGTCATAAATTAAATAATGTAGAATATCTAACTTTTAGAAAAGCATATAAGTTAGATTTAAATATATAAAGCATAATGAGAATGTCTAATCTCTTTATATCCTTTAAATTTGTTAGACAATTCAACTTGTATGAACAATCAAATTTATATGATTCAAATTTTGAAAATATATGAAAGTATTCAATTCTCATCAATCTCTCTAATGATAAAGTATTGATTATAAATCTAGTATAATTTGATCTAATTGTTACCAACAGGTTGTTATTATAAGCCGGCCTTGTCCCCGTAAAGATAAGAATATTAATTTGAATATTGAGAAACGCATTTGTTAAAAGATAAAAAATTTGGATATGCTTACACAAGGTTTAGTTTGAATTCCTACACCTATGTATATAATATGATGGCTTTATTGATAAATAAGGCTCTTCCAATCCTAAATATAAGACCTAAGTTATAGTGTAATTTTGTAATACCAAACTAGGTCCTACAAACTGGAGGTAGTGCATAAACATTTATATAAGTGCTCTTATAGTTTTTAGTGATAATGCTTTGCTCAAAGCAAAAACCTAAACTTTTTTATCTTAAAAAAAAAAAAAGAAGTGCTAATTATATGACTATATGAGCATATAGATAATCTGAAAGGGAAAGAATTTAAACGTGATCTAGAATATCAATGGCAAGTGCATCGATGCACATTTTGAAAAGCAAAATATATAAAATAAACGTCCACTTAATTAGGAATCAACTTATCGGTTAGATGCATGCACTTCTTTAGCACAAATACGTTTAAAGTAATGAAAATCAGTAGATGATTAAAAGGGCTTTGTAAAGTCTCAAAGTTGGACCATTTCAATTTATTACCTCTCACATTTAGCCCTTTGCAATTGAAATATTCGAACAAACAATACGAGACGATATACCAAAAACTGTTTCTAAACGACTTGTACTTTTTTCCCCGCCACCCGCCCCCCGCCCGGGGGGGACGACCTGTACCTTTATTTCTGAAAAAAAAAAATCTAGTTTTTCTTTGTAATTAACTTCACTCCAAAATAAAAATATTTTTATCCATGAAAATTAGAAAAATATTTTATATAGTTGAATAAAAAAATTAGATAAGAACTTAAGATTAAAATCTAGTGATGAAAATATAATAGATATTGCACAACTTACTTTTTATTTAAAAAAATGAAAATTAAACCCAAAATCTTGAATTAAATTAAAAATTCTTTTTATATGTCCAATATGGAGTTTCAAATGGCCAAGAAAGAATTTTCAGTCCTTTTTGAATTTGTCGATGGAAGCTCAAAATCCGACACACAATATATATAATTCTAAAAAAAAATACTCTTAAATGAAAACCCTCATTTTGTCATCCTAACCCCAATTGAGCAACCAATAAAATTTAAGAATAAAATTGAATGGTTGAGAATATGCGTAGCATCATGAATCACCAAACTAAGTAAGAAAGTGCAAGTTAATTTTGTCCTACGCATAACATTTAATAGGAAAGTTGTGGGGTGTGGCATAATTTAAAGAATGTGTACTTTGGGGGAAGGACAATAGGGGTTCAAATTCAATGCATAAGTTAAAGGATAATCTGTTTGTTATTCGGCCAAAAGAGGATTTGTCAATTTCATTTATGTCATTTAAAGATTCTTTCATTCATTCACCACAACACTACAACGAATCTTCACAAAACTCACCCTTTCTCATCCTTCTATATTCCTCCTTAACATGGCTTTTGCTTATGTTTTGAGTTCCATATATCAATCATACCTTAATTAATTCACAATATATTTATATATATGCACTTTTATGCCAAAAATAATTACCTAACTTATATTCCATCAAGGTTTATTAAGAAACGTGTTTTGTGTAGTTTGTGAACTTTTAATCTAGCGTTATCGAAAAGATACTCGTTGCTTTTGTTTCAATCTATCGTTTGTTTCGTTACATCATTGGCTTATTATTTGTCGTGCAACAAATATTAACATGAAATATATTGAGTAAGAAAATTTCGTCATAGATCCCTTACTAATGTAAAATTTTTCCAGACTGTTATGTGATTTTTCATTGCTGAAGCCAGTGGTCGAATCAGGGGGTTGGGGTAACCCCCACCCCCTAAAATTTAATTAAAGAAAATTAGATATATGAGAAATAAGGGAGCCCACCAATTAAATGAATTAATGAAATGGGGTTATGGGGGAGCACAGTCAACACAGTGGCCCCTCATATAATAAATATATACATATAACTCCTTCCCCCTTTTAATTCGTTCCTCAACTCAGTCGTCACAGAAGAAGCAACAATGATATAGCTTATCTTTCATAAAAGCAACGGTGATGTGGTCGGGGCGAGAGAGTGATTGAGAGTATGAGAAAAGGAGATTATAAGAAGGGGATTTATTTAGGTGTATAGGTAACTGATATGGTTTATCTTTCTAGTCTCTTATTTTTTTTAGTTCAATAGAATTTGTTTTATGAAAAATTAAGGGATTTGTTAGATTTTGAAATTTTGAGGCTTTTAATGATCATTTTGCTTTTAATGGAGTTCATCATATTTGAATAAAAGTTGTATGGTTTATATTTTTAATTTAGTGCTTTATTTGAGGAAAATAAAGTTAGGATTTGGTTAGAAAATTTGTGATTTATGATATGGAGTTTGTGATATGGAATGTGTGAAATGGAATTTTATGAATTAATTCATGCTCTTTGTGCTCTCGTCTACTCGTAATGTTGAATTGTCAAATACTAAGACTACTTCTTTAAAGTCTCCTAGAATTGAAAATAAAGAGGTAGTTAAAAAAGTTAATCTTACTTCATTGGAAATTTGGAATGAGATCCTGTACTGTGCCCTCCAATATGGAAATATCTTATTAGGCATGGAAATAGACCAGGTCAGACTAGGCTTTGACTAAATAGACTTGAGCCTGTAATTGGGGCAAAAGGCCTAAGCCTGAATTCAAGCTTTTTTTAGGCTTAGGCCTGAGCCTTCATAAGGTTTGGTCAGGCCTAAAACCTTTTTAAAGGCCTATTTACAATGTAAACTTTTAAAAAGGCCTCATATTGTAGGCCTTGGAGGTCATAAATAAGTTTTATGCACTTTGAACATATCAAAATTTATATAAATATAATTTAAAATTAGAATATAAGAATGAAAAATAATAAATATTATATTATTTATATGATATAAATTTAATTATATTTATTTAATATGTAAACAGGCTAAGCCTTAACAAAATAGACTTGGCCTATTTACATATTTAGGCTTTTAAATAGGCTTTGATCTGACCTTTTTGACAAACAGGTCAAGCCTAACCAGACTTTAAATAGGTCAAGCTATAGGCCGCCTGATAAGAGCCTGGCCTATTCTCACCCCTATATCCGATAAATCAATAAGATGAAATTCGTCGTACATATCTTAAACTTGGCCCATTTTAGTACAAGCTTCAAAAATATCCTTTTTCTAGGCCAAAGAAGAATTGAAGTCATTTGCGCTCTTCTTGGTTTGATTTGTATATATCCATCTTGGTTAGAGTATTATCCAAGTAAAAATGTTGCATTTTATTTGCCTTGTTATTTATTTAGTAAACTAGATGGCAGTGGTCGTTTTGGACTAAATAAATTTGTTGTTAAGGAATTTAGAAAATAGAAAAAGGTTAATGATAAAGAAAATTGTGTTTTTCTACGTCATATTGGAAAATTTTTATCTCAATACATAAAAATGTTGTGAATTATTCATGTAGTGATTTTATGAACCAATCTCAACATATTGAGATATTAGTTGAAAAACTTACTTTTTAGGAGATTGCAATTAATCGTTTGTGACTATTAGTTTATGTGGATATGACAAGATGGTTTGCTCTTGGAGAATGTGTTTTTAGAGGTCATGATGAAAATTTAGATTCACTTAATAGGGGTAATTTTCTTAAGATGATTAAGTTTTTAGCTTCATATAATGAAGAAGTTGCAGCAATTCTTTTTAGAAAAAACTCCTTAAAATGCATCATAGAGTTGGGAGCAGCTTGCATCCTCTGCACTTAATAATCACTGTCGTCCTCTTCTATGAAACTGTGCCGTTTTGGCACAAAATTGTGAAGGATGATACTTAAAAAAAAAAAAAAGTTTTTAGGATACTGACAGGTACTTAAAAAAGATACTTTAGGATACTGAAAAAATACTTCATAGTCTTAATATATTTTAGGATCTTAAAAAATATTTTAGGGTACTCACAGGTACTAAAAATATACTTTTAGGATACTGAATGGTACAAAAAAAAATACTTCACGATCTTGAAAAATTATTTTAAGATCTTAAAAAAATTATAAAGTATATTTTTAGTACCATTCAGTACTCTACAATATTTTTTCATGATTTTAATATGATTTTTTAAGATCATGAAGTATTTTTTTTAAGTACCAATCAATATCCTTTTAGTACCAGTCACTAGCCTAAAATATTTTTTAAGATCCTAAAATAGTTTTTTAAGACTATAAAGTATTTTTTAGTATCCTGAAATATCTTTTTTAAGTACATGTCAGTACCCTAATTTTTTTTTAAAAAAAAAAGTATCATCCTTCACAATTTTGTGCCAAAATGGCACAGTTTCAGAGAAGAGGACGAAAGTGATTATTAATGGCAGAGGATGCTAGCCGCTCCCCATAGAATTCTCCTCAAATTCAAAAGGAAATTCTTCATATTTTTTCTCAAAAGGTAAAGAACACAATATTGAAAGATATTTCCAATGTCAAGTTTTGTCTTATTATTGATGAAGTTAGTAATGTATCTAAAACAGAGCATATGATAATTATTTTGAAATACATCGATAAAGATGGTTTTATATGGGAAAGGTTTTTCGGTCTTATGCATGTGGAAGATACAAGTGCTAAGACTTTGAAACAAAGGAATATTCAACACTCTGTCACCATAATCTTGAGGTTCGAAATATTTGAGGATAAGGTTATGATGGAGCTAGTAATATGCAAGGTGAATGGAATTGATTGCAGGTTTTAATTTGCGCTAAGTGCACATATGCTTATTATTTCCATTGTTTAACTCATTGCCTTCAACCTACCTTGGTTGTTTCATCTCATGAGGTAAAACATGTTCATTAGTTTTTTGAAAAATTGAACTTCATAATTAATATTGCTACTTCTTCTTGCAAGCGTAATGATGAGTCAAGAGTTGCCCAAACAAATGAAATTGCTAAAATGATTACTATTGATGAACTCAAATCAGAAGTTGGTCTTAATCAAATTGTACTTTACATCGAGTTGAAGCTACTCGTTAGAGTTCTCATTACAATTCCATATGCAGTTTATTTAAAAAGTTTCAAGCCACATGTGAAGTTCTTGACAATATTTCTGATGAAGGAAAGGGAACATCACATTGTGGGGATGCAGATAATTCATATTCATCATTGACATCTTTTGATTTTGTCATCATATTGCACCTTATGAAAGAAATTATAGGCATTATTAAAGTCCTTTGTCAAGCTTTGCAACAAAAGTCTTAAGATATTTTAAATGATTTACATCTGGTTTCAACTACAAAAGAATTACTTCAGAAATTAAGAAATTAAGAGAGACAGTTAGTTTGAGATGCTTTATTGATTCATGTTTAAGAATTTTTCATAATGCATAACATTGACATTTCAGATATGAGTGCAAAATTTATTGGAAAGAGAAGTCGTGCTTGAAATGAACAAGGTGATTTTTCTATTGAAAAATTTTATAGGGTAAATATCCTTTGTGCTACAACTAATTATCAATTCAAAGAATTAAATAGCAAGTTTAATGATAATACTAGTGAATTATTTGCTTTGAGCATGACCTTAGATATAAGAAACAGATACAAGTCATTTAGTAGTGATGCTAATTGCAAACTTGTTGATAAGTTTTATTCTAGAGATTTTACAGAATAGGAAAAATTGCATTTGAAGATGGAGTTACAAGATTTTAAGTTTGACATTCCTAAACATCCTGATTTTATTAATTTATCAACTACATCTGAATTTTGTCAAGGGCTAGTAAGAACTGAAAAATCTATCATTTAACTTCTTATTGATAAAGTAATTAGACTTGTACTCACTCTTCTAGTGTCTATATAGCAACAACTGAAAGTTTTTTATCTGTTATGAAGATAATTAAGAACAAGTTTTAAAATAGAATGGAAGATTAATTTCTTAATGATTCTTTGATTATATATATTGAAAAAGAAATTGTTTTAAGTTTTAATACCGATTCAATTATAGATGAGTTTAACAATATCTAGCGAAGTGAACTTAATTTATGTAGTAGATTTTTTTTTCCATTTTTTTTTTGTATATCATGATTGTATTGTATTTCAAATACTTTTATTAATTTACAATATAATATTTTTTATTTTTCACTCATTTTTATTGAAAGTTTTGGGTCCGCCGCTGACTGAAGTATGATGATTTATGTTTTTACAATCTAAATCTTTGTGATGAATTATCAATGAAACATTCTGTAATGGTTAGACAATTTCTTATCAATAATTCTATTCCTAAAACATTGTTAAGAACTACTATACAGCATAGCTCAACTAAAGGTAACCATGCGACTCAAGAACAGGCAAGTCTATACTCTATAGGCAATACAATGGCTCTGTTTTCATGGTTTTTTTCCTAAAGTGCCCTTTTTTAAAAAATTATTTACCAAAATGCCCCGACTTTGAAACTATTTTTCATTATGCCCTTCTCTGGAAACATATTCCCTCCCTGCCCCCATTTAGTCGACTAAAACAGAGCTTTAGTCGACTAAATGTCGAGCCTCTTTTTTTTTTGAATTTTGTTGACATTTAGTCGACTAAATGTCGTGAGGTTTAAATTTTTTTAAATTCCACCGACATTTAGTCGACTAAATCTCAAGATTTAGTCGACTAAATGTCAATAGTAGGCTTTTTTTAATCTATTACAACCAATTTTCCTTTATTCTTTAATCCCTTTTCTCAGTATTATCTTTTTATTTATCTTCTTTATTTTGTATTATGAGTTAGATAATATAGGAATTAGTTAGTTAGTTTAGATCCTATTATTTAGGAACAATTTAATTCAAATCCTATCTTTCTGATTTTCCCAATATTATATTAGAAGAATAACTTCTTATATATTTATTTAGTTATACCGATATATAGGTAATTTATCCCTACAATCTCTCAATATCTTTTTTGTTCGTATATTTGAATTTGAATGCACTAATTTGTTAAACTTTGGGGAAAAAGCTAGGATTGTTATCTTCAACACAAAATACAAAAAACTGGTAATTGTTTATTATTATTATTATTATTTTGCATTTTGTGTTGAAGATAACCATCCCAGCTTTTTTCTCAAAGTTTAACAAATTAGTGCATTCAAATTCAAATATATGAACAAAAAAGATATTGAGAAATTATAGGGATAAATTACTTATATATCGAAATGACTAAATAAATATATAAGAAGTTATTCTTCTAGTATAATATCGGGAAAATCAGAAAGATAGGATTTGAATTAAATTGTTCCTAAATAATAGGATCTAAACTAACTAACTAATTCCTATACTATCTAACTTATAATACAAAATAAAGAAGATAAATAAAAAGATAATACTGAGAAAAGAGATTAAAGAATAAAGGAAAATTGGTTGTAATAGATTAAAAAAGCCTACTATCGACATTTAGTCGACTAAATCTTGGGATTTAGTCGACTAAATGTCGGGGGAATTTAAAAAAATTTAAACCTCACGACATTTAGTCGACTAAATGTCGACAAAATTCAAAAAAAAAAAGGGTCGACATTTAGTCGACTAAAGCTCTGTTTTAGTCGACTAAATGGGGGCAGAGAGGGAATATGTTTCCAGAGAAGGGCATAATGGAAAATAGTTTCAAAGTCGGGGCATTTTGGTAAATAGTTTTTTAAAAAATGGCACTTTGGGGAAAAAAAACCCTGTTTTCATATTAGATATATTGATTTTGTGACGTAATAAATTCAATTCCAAGGTTATTCATAGTTTAGTCCCTCAAACTTGAACTTAATTATCTTTTTGCAACCGTAGGAATTATATTCCCTTATTAACTAAAAAATCGTTATCGTTGATGATGTATACATAAACGTCATTTGTCCCTTCGGGGACATCCGATATATAAACGTCATTTTCCGAAAACTCGGTGCCAACCTAGCTAGTTGTTGCATTTCACAGTAGATGAATAAGCAAAAAATTGATTTGGCCAAAAAGATGACTGAGGGTTATTATAAGTCGGGATGAGGGAGAATTTTTCTTTTTTTTTTGCTTTATTTTGATTTGTTCTATATTTTTTATAGAGTTAGGATCCATTTTTTATCCCAAAAGTAGTTTAAAAATCTTAATTTTGTTCTAAAAATTTTCAAATTATAGAAATTTCGTCATAGTTATTATTCATGTTAAGTTTAACTGTTATTTGACCAACTATGTTAAATTGGTAATCCACATGACACCCACATCATTTTTGTTTTGAGTTTAGGTGCAAAGTTGTTGTAGAAGTTTTCACTCAACAGCTATTTTGCTCTGAAAGTTTTTAAATCGTAGCAATTATATATCGACTATCATCCAAGTTAAGTTTACTAGTTAATTAGCCAAATATGGTTATCTGAAAAGTCTATATGTTATCCACTTCATTTTTTTAAAGTTAGATTTATAAATAATTTTTTTGAAAAAAATACACCCCACCTGAATTATCAAAGAAAATGAAAAAGGTAAAAGCAACTTGTGTGATGAAGAGAAAAGTGAAGAGGTGCCGGTTTATTTCGATGTCACTAGGGTACGGTGATAGAGGGTTATCACTTATCAATTGCCTTGTTTTTTATAATCTTGCTAAATGCATGTCTATTTTAGCTTCTCAAAAGTGCTTTTACAATTTACGAGGTAAGTATGTGAAAGAAGTTTTATCTTAAATTACAAAAAAAGACTTCTGAAACCATGGTTTGGGAGTTTCCCAATATGGTGATTGAATCTTTTTCTTCACCATTCTCTAGCAAATGTGGGCTTCTCCTCCATTTATGGCTTTTTCTTTAATGTTATTTACACCACTAACTTAACATATTTTGTCTATTAACAATCAAATTTAACCTTTATAATAGAGGGCGACATTGCTATAATTTAAAAACTTCTAAAGTAATACTGAACCCAATATTGTGCTAAGGGTATCCATTATTTTACTTCCAAAAAAAAAAAAACACAATTTAACATGATAAGGATGATGTTGATCATTAAAGAATAATATGATATCCAATATCACCAATTGATTTGAAATTAAATTGGTACAAGTCTTAAATGGTAGTAAATTTTTCGATATCAACTCGTTAAAATCCTCTCTTCCCTACACGCCCCTTCATTCCCAAAAACATATATATATATATATATATATATATATATATATATATTGTATTTCATACTATGAAATGCTATACGTATGCGACTCGGCAGTCAGCATTCAACGACCAAGTGGTCATGAGCAATTTCCAGTGGTAATGCAAGTAAAAGGCCCGGAAAATATTTATCCAGGGCAATACTTGTGCACAACCAACAATCAGAAGAGTTATTATATTTTGCTAAAAAAATAAGAGTTATTAAATATGCATAGTGCATAATTTGATTAACATAAAAACAAGGGCTACCATTCAAAGAATGCAGAAACTTTATACTATTTAATTCAACGCACAATCCTGTCTTAGCTCCAGAGTATGATACAATGAGAAGATTTTATCGTCAACAAGGCGTCCTCAATTCTTGTACCTTGGTTCAAATGGGTGAGGCTAGTGTAAATAAATCAAATGAATTGCAAACAAAAATCATTGTTGCAGAGAGAGAAAATGATGTTGGTGTAAAACAACACAAGGATTAACCCTATCCCTTCTAAGACACTTGATCACGGGCATGGCACTCATGCCAACAACGGGAAGGAAGAGAGGAGGGCTGAAAAAAAGGCTAGCTTTCCTCTGCGTGTACCTTTGAATCTTAGTGATTACCTTCGTTCACTGAACTTACAGTTCCGAAGATAGGGATGATCGTATTTGACATACTTGGTCCAGTAAGACCGATATTTTGCCATGGAAATGTCTAACCATGGTTTCATATTTCCATTGTAGTGTATAACTGCTGCATTCTGTATCTCTTTACGATCCACGCTTGGACTATATCCCAAGCCAAGTACATGCCATGATTTATTTAGCGGATGAGTCAGCCCATAAAATGTGATCAGTCCTGGAGGTAATGTCCCCAGCTTCCAAAGAGTCCTGCCTTCATTCTGGAACAAGGAAAATATTGGTTAGAAGATCATTTGTGTGTAATCTGCAGTAATCATTATGCTTGTGAAAAGAAACAACGTTGCATTGAAACGCTCACCATGTTCTGCCATTTGTGATAAATACCGGTAATATCCTTCTTTTTCCACACCTTCAGATCAAAAAAGTTCATGCCATATGCCCAACCACAAGCATTTGGATCAAAATTTCTTGCAATATGCTGATTCGAAAAGTTAAGATACTTGTCGAATCTGTGAAAACTCTCACCACAGGTTTCAACAGCACCATTTACTTTCCCATGAAGATTCACGGACCATAATCCCGTCAAATCCTTCTGGACTACAATGTCATCATCAAGAAAAAGGATCCTATCCAATTTCGGATATACTTCAGGAAGGTAGAATCTCAGATGGTTGAGCATTGAGAGATATTTTGGGTTCCTGTACTTCATATTAGAAGCACCAGATGAAAGCGTTGTTGGATGGCCTGCCTTGAAATAAAACTCTTTCATTGTAGCAGATTCAAGTTGTCGCAAGACTGGGCAGTAGGATGAGTTCAGCCACTTAAATTCATCAACATTCTCAACATGGATTGTAGCTTTTCCAGGAGGATTCAACAGAAACCACATATTCATGGCTCCAAAATTTAGTTTATCAGTGACAAGGTGGAAGACATGCTTTGAAGGATCCTGCAATGTAAAAGGTTCTTTAAGAACATTAAAAAAAAATGAAGAAAATTAGGCCAGAAATGACATGATTTATACATCATAGATGTAAAGTGAATCACGGAGTCCAACTGTCCAGGCACAACAGGATCAATAATTAATATTAATAATCTAGAAAAACAGAAGCCAGATATAAAAGACATAATTGCACATGCTTGTATAGTAAAAGGCAATCTGTGTCACCTTGGCATTCATTATAGTTGAGTTGACAACAACAGATGCTGCCAGGACATTGTCTGAGAATAAAGCATAATGATAAAGATCAGGATTCTCCAGATTCTCACTCTTAGGGAACTTTCTCTTCTCAGAAGGAAGGAGGTAGTAATCTATGGTCAACCGCATGGATAAGCAGTTAATGGCATTTGGAATGGTCTTGGCAGCTGTCTGACTGAGGAATGTACTCTGTTTTTTCAAGCCCCTAACTTTCTCATCAGCTGTTTGTAGCATTGCCCTCAATTTTCCAGTAACCAGCTTGCAGTCATACAATTGCCCCTTTGCTTTTGACAAAACTTGGCCCATAGCCTTGATTTTCTCACGTGCACTAGAAATGAATAAGACAATCAATTAGACATGCAGAGATATGAGCTTCAAAGAAAATTACACAGCCAAAAATATCATCCTACCTGTGAGGTAGCGCAGCATCAGCTGTTGCCTCACCTAAACTACGCTGACTCTCCTTAAGCTGATACTGCAGTTCTTGGTACATTACAAGGTTGTTCTTCATCTTAGCAATACTTGAGTATACCTTAGCCATGATCATTTGGTCCCGCATCAACCATACTGTAGTGTCAACATTTTCATTCTCAATTTCTTTCCTCCAAAGGTTATATTTACCCAGAACTGCTGAGTCAACCGCTTTGGAGTGCTCAACAGCCACATTTTCAAGTTTCACAATGGCTTCGTCATCTTTTTTAACCAAATCTGCAGCACGCTTTTCATGCCTCTTCTCTATTAATTGCTGCAGAAAATAAATGAAGAAAATTAAACAAATTCCTTTCCATTCTATTTAAGGTGACACAAGCAAAGTTTCCGGAGATGCTCACCCTTCGAGCTACCAGTGAAGGGCTATCATTCCACTGAGCATAACCATCTACACTAATAAAACATTGGATAAGATAGCAGATCAAACTCCAACACGACCAAATTATATGATATAACATTTGATACCACCTGAAGATTTTCCTTCCTTAGCCTTTGGTATTTCCTGTCTAGCATGTGGTATTGGTTTGCTATGCTATTTTCAATGCAAGGGAAAAAGTACGAAGAAGAAAGTGATTAGTACCAATGTAAATAAAATGTCAAATTCGTACAAGTATGGTTGTAAGCACAAAACTCGAGAAGAACCAGATCACTTTTGCTTACCTTAAATGTAACATTTGAAATCCTCATCCCAACAACTCTCCACAAAGCAGAAAAATTGTTTTTTCTGAAATTTTCAAGGTTCTGAGGCCCCATATCATCTGCGCTGTCCATAATAGCATCAAGAACCTAAAATGTAAAATAAACCAAATGGCTGGAAGGTAAAAATTTACCAGAAAGAATGAAATTGCAGATATTGATCAAGAGTGAATCATCATCATCTTGCATTTACCTCTTTCGAGAAAACTGATTTGAGGTCCAGCAATGTCTGCCATTCTTTCCATTTGACAACCTGCAGGAATCAACAACTAGCTTTATGGTGAACAACATAAACCATATCCACTAATTAGTTAAATATCCAATAAGATTATAATTGCATTGAACAGACCTGTTTGCTTGGAACAGCTGGAATACCTTCTTGATCTGCATAAAGCATTTCAAGTAATTAGATTGACTTAAACTTCTCAATACTCTATAACGACATATCCATGTCAGTGTCTATGATTAAGCATAGGAAACAAGAAGATATTCAAACAGAAATACAATTCCCATTAGACTTGTGCACCATTTTGGTTTTCAAGATTTTACATTCTCTGATAACAGAGACTGAATATTCACTAACTCATTCAAGTGTTTGCTCTGTTACTTTCTAGAGGCATGAAACTTCTGTCTATTTCACTACACTAATTTACAACCATAAAAGTCCCAGTAACAGAAGACGTGCTTTGATTTGTTAGCACAGCACAGAGATGCAGCAACCTTTGAATAATCTACAAGTACGGGGGAATAGTTTAATTAATCTGTTGGGTCCAATGGTTCCATTAAAACTTTAAATAAATCACCCATAGTTTGAAATTTTGTAACATGATCCATATTGTTTCTCTTTTCTAAAATATGGTCCCATCATTACTGAACCATTTTACAATTATGAATATGATATTCTGACCTAGAGAACAGTGAGCATATGAGGGATGCTATATTGGCACTCGCAGATACAAAAAGGATGCATGTGCAACTCATGATTCTTTCCTCACTTTCCTTCAAATATCACAGTTAACACCAGACATCTCTCTGGCTTCCCAGTTCATCCTCTTCCCCCATTTAAATGAAATCATTAATTCAGCTTGGCCAATACGAAAAAACCAACAAATCAAGTATCAATAATATTTGCAGGTTCCAACTAAAATAATTTAATTATCCAGAAAATTACATCCCAGTATTTAATCTGTTTCACCACTCAAGAAATAGGGGGGAAATGACAGAAAGAACGAGAAATTAAAGGAAAGCAAGATTGCAGTTCAATGTTTCAGAGAGAAGAAACCAGACCTAAAGAGTGCATTGCGGAGTGTCATAAGTTATGCAAACTAAACCTTGTAACAGAAATGATTAACTAAATTTAGGATATCAGGTCATAAAAATGGCTGTCATCACAAGTACCTTCAGCAATAATCGAAAGTTGTCAATTAGGGTCCTTCAAAGACAAGCATTAAAGGAGCAATCAAAGGTTATAGAAACAAATACAAAACTCAAAAACAATAACAAGAGAATCAGCTCATCATCAACATGAGAAGTATCTAGTTTTCTCCCTTTTTCCCTTTCACCTTTCTGATTTACCATTCTAAAATAATTCTCACGGCATCATCATATCAAAGTGGGAAAGGAAAATATATGCTTTCTTGACTGCAATAAAAAACGGAAGCAAGCTCCCAGTAGCAGAGATCTTGCTATACAAACCACCAAGCGCTTTCTATTTTCATTGTCTTATCATCCCTCATGTCTGTGGTTTGAAAATAAGTAATACTAAGAAAGGTATCAGAATCCCGTCACCTTTAGAAAAACACTTGCACATCAAACCAAATACAAAAGAAATGCTAACCAAAAAACAAATCACAAACACATGTTAATCAATACATCCCGACACCATTGTTATGCGGAGATCTGCGAGTTAACAATTGGGACGAATAGCCTCAAACGAGAATCTAGAGTTTAAAGAAAACTAATGAAGCAGGAGAACAGACCCGGAGTTTGGAGGCCTCGGCCTACGAAGAAAATCAAGGGCGCCAAAAAGCAGATTAGAATGAAAGAGAGAATAGAAAAAAGAGATCCATTGCCCCTACTCCTGGCGCCGAACAGCCGAGGCTTGAGCGCCATTGCAGATCAGGATTCAAAACCTTGAAAAAGGAACAAAGTAAAAAAAGAAACAGAGAGTGAGAAGCAACATTTGAGAGGGAGCAAGCAAGAGTAACCACCATCATGAGAGCAGAAGTGAGATAGAATTACAGGTAAAATCGGAGAGGTGTGATGGAGGACTGAGTCGGGGGTTATGGTGTATAATGCTAGTCGAAATCCATCAAAAGAGAGAAGTAGAAAAGAGGAGTGAGATTTAGGGAGAATGGGGACAAAAGAAAGAGATAATGGGGCGTAAATCAATGCGCTAAATATGTTGCCATGTGACAAGAGGGAAAAGGCGAAGTCGCAGAGAACGCGAGTGACAATGAAGATAGATCTGGTTGCTGCGTTTCGGATTCGTATCTCGTTTTTTTTTTTTTTTTTTTTTTTAACTTCCATCGCTGTTCTTTCCATCACTTTCCTTCGCTTTCCATTCTCTTCCCAGTTCCCACCAATTTTCCTTAATTGTATATAATTCATTATTAATAATTGATAGTGATACATTCTGCTTGATCATGAACATATATCATACTGTTCATGAGTAAATGTGGCTTGCTAGTTTGATATAAAGGCTAACACTCTACTTTATCTTTTAATCTTGTACAAGCAGTGTTGAATTTTTACGTTCGATCAAACAAACTGAACATATAAAAGTATACGGTAAAAAAATTAAAATTAAAACTTAATAAAATCAGTCATCTTAAATTCTTAATCTTACCATTTACTGCACAGCACAAAATTTAAGAAATGTTGCAATTATTATTGATATAATTAGCATCAATCATGTGATTGATTTTCGTTAATTTGACCATATGCTAGATCTCGACTGAGTTTTTTAAGATATAAATAAGGCCTGCTTGGTTGAATCCGCGGGAAGCATACTAGTAATTATAATTCAGATCCCAAAACCTGTGCATGCGTGTTGGGCAGCAGTTTTTTATGTTAATAAGCATCACGCTGAGTCATCTCCATTAACCCTACCACACACCGTCGACAACCTCATCTCTGTCCCCATTGACTCTATCGAACATCCTCCACTAAGTCCATATCATGTCTACCACGAGGCCACAAGTTCAAACGCCCAAGTCCTTTGTTCATTCGCAATAAAGATTACGGTGAGATCGTCAGATCTCTGGTTCAAAGGTGACATCACCAAATCAAGTGGGACATCTAGTGGCAGGAAAACATGTTCTTTAGAGGCAACAAACTACAATTTTCAGTTCAAGTGACTTCGTTTACTACAACGTCCTCAAGAATGTACATATAAGACATCGGTCTTCAAATTCGAAAGTAGCCTAATCGGTGATACAAGACCTCACAAGGGACGAGCCCGATGCCAAACCAAAATGATGGACACTGCAAGGCATCTATTGAATTGCCACATCCAAGTAATCACCAATCTGCACGTATAAACCAAACTCAGTAACAGGGCTGGCACATTATAACTAGCACTAACAGGGATTGTATTTGATATCATCACAAGTACCAGGAAAAAACATACTGCTTACCTCAAAACCAAGTTCGGCTAAAGCCTTGCCATCATCTAATCTTCCATTTCCATGTGATAAAGTCTTCCCCACCTACATGAAGTCAGAGAAAAAGAATGAGGGACAAACCAAAAATCCAAGCAGTGATATGCAGTAGAGCACACATAATGCTAAGACATGAACTAATAGGTCAGAAATTACTCATTGCATTTTCACAGGCAGACAAATGAGGTATTCGACACAAAAATCATAATTTCAAGAACAATTTTTAAAGGAGAAAGTAACGGTGGTAAAAAAGGAATACTTGTTAGCAATTTTTTTGTTTTTAAGAATAAAATAGAAAGAAAGCATGGAGGATAAGAAGTTACACTTGTGAAAATCAGCAGCAATGCTTACAAACTTTAGCTGATACAATATACAATGAAGTAAACATCATGACTGCTAAGAACTCACTAGTGAACATCAAACATTCAGGTGAGAAACCATGCAGGATACACATAATATGACACGACTCTGGAGTTATGTGGTTTGCATTAAGCAAAAGACACGCAAGCTCACAGACAAAAGGACTTGCCTCTCTAACTATGAAGCGGCCATGTTTATCAGGATAAACGAATGCGAATGAGAGCTTTGCATTTCTTCTCCTTGCATCGGGAGCCACTTCTTTGACCTGCACAACATGGGTAGTCAAGTCAACCACAAGAAGGAAAGTATGGACAAATGAAAAACAACAGCATTTCCAGAGGGACCTCATCAAGAATAGAGATGTTTACATTTTCAAACAGAGAGCATCAATTTAGATAAATAAATGATTTCAATGAATCCGGCCTTTGCAAAAGCATAGTGCTCTGTTATGGTGATTTCTAAACCAACTAAACCTGCACTCTAAATTCAGGAAGCAAGATATCCTCCAATTTAAATATGCCACATGCATCCAGCCATGTATCCTATACATAATTTGATGCAGCACTGTTTTTTTCATATCACCTCTACACTAATGCCTAGCATTGCTTTAAATTTATAAGCTCAAGCCATCCCGCACACAGCTGTACACTAAGAAAATCAAATGAGCCTATGTAACACCTATGTTGCACCGATACCGACATAAGACACGAAATATGACATGACTCGACACTCCGACACATTAATCCTAAAGAAATCTAAATTTTGACATATTAGGACACGTTTTGATATTTTATATATATATATATATATATAGTATAATTTACATTTAATTTAATACAAAACATCCATAGAGGAGAGAAAAGCAAGGTTCTAAAACCTAGACCGGCCACTGAACTAGTGGAGGTACTAGGTCAAGGTTTAGTGGATCAAACCGGAGTCAGACCGGTATTAATTAAAAAATATAATTTAATTAAAATAGGTAATATTATATTGACTTTAAAAAAAATGAGATCATTCACCGCCTTGGTTTATGTGACAAAATAGTAAATAGCAAAGCAAAGCAATAATGGCATGGCAAGTTTAGGTGGCTAAGGGTCAACTATACTTCTAGAATTTTACGGGCTTGATTTACTGCTCATCGCTAGAATCATATTTTTCATCTTCGCTCAACTCCTCATTGCTGATGGATTTCTCTTCTGCAGCAGCTCCTATGTCTTCTAGCTTCGCATACTTATCTAGGTTCTCTGCAAGTGAGAAACCCTCCCTCACCTCAGTTGCACAAAAACTTCTTTTTCTCACTGTGGTCATGGCATCTCTTCTTTGTCTATAAGGGTGGCTTCCCGTTGTCAGAGACCATTGGCACTCTAATCTCATCTTTCTCACTCATCAACAAAACCTTCACTCGCCGCCATCGCACAAATCCAGATCTCATCTTTTTCAATTTACCCCTTGACCGTGTTCAACACAGTCAAAGATGTGTGTCGGACTAGTCAACATGTCGATGACTGTTGACCGCATCTGACACGCATGTCGGATCGTGTCCTCATCTATCACGCATATTTTCAAAAATATGCATGTCCGTGCTTCATAGTGTAACACAGGCTTTAAATCCAAGTGTCGTCATAATTTAGAGAAAAGGATCCATAGAAATAACTTGTTGTACCAGTTAATAAAATGGTGAGCTGACTTTCAAGCTCACCATAACATCATGAAGACCAGCTGAAAAGAAATTTAGGTTCTGAGGATTCTATAAAATTATCCTAATACATCCCAAAGAGCATTATCCATTTAATATTTCACTGAATGTAAAGTTTAGGAAAAGACAATATTACCGACAACACACAGGCCAATTGGTACAGAGGTGCACAGAGAGAGAGAGAGAGAGAGAGAGAGAGAGAGAGAGAAGAGAAGATTCGAGAGTGATTTCTTATTCAACAGTCTCCAGTAAGTAAACATGCGGCTGCTTACAGTTCTTCTACAGTCACTAGTTCTAAATATAACTCTCCAAACCGAAAGTCGTTACAAGTCATAACACCAACCTTTTACTAGTTCAACGTGGTTGTTTTAAAAATTTTATTGACCATACTATCCTTCCTCCAATACTTAAAAGAATACTGATGTGAACCATTTTATGGTGAGGCTTTTGCTTAAACAATGCTTCTTTTAAAACAGAAGTCTTAAATATAAGTCCCGTCAAGAAACTCATGTATGCCTGCCCATAATTCTAAATGAAAATATAGAGGAAAGGTGGAGACAGAAAAGAACAAGGAGAATTTCTTCATACAAGATCAGTTAACTCTCTAAGAGTCGCATCCTTCCATGTATAAATTTGAACCTCATCCTTGGGCTCCTTGCCTCTCACTGCAAATTCCTCATTGGTATGATGACCTCCAGTCTGCAGAATGCAAAGGGGAAAGTACAGCTTAGATAACTATCTCAGGTGATAATCATTTCATATCTTGCAAGTTGCAATGAAATTATGGAAATACATTAAAAGATCAGGATATGTCTGAGTGGATGTGTGCATACATTGATTATGTGGACCTACATATATGACAAGATTAGAGAACAAAAGCATCATGACATGCAGTTAATGAGACCCTTGCTCCTGAAAATATGTTCCAGACATCATGTGAAAGAAAGAAAATCCCGTAATAAATTGAGTCACCAAATGATGAGAATTTATGAAGTATAAAACAGTCATTTGATTTTCACACTATGGCTTCATGCTATGTATAGATTGAAAACATTGCAACAAGGAAACTAGGACATTCATCAAACCTACTAGACAATGGTATTCACCAATTCATAAGTGGATTTTCTCCCATCTCAAAAGCTAACTTTTGGATGAGGGGCTAGAACTAGTCCAGAACAAGATCCAAAAACACTAGATAGAATCTAAAACTTGCTCTCTTTGAGATGCAAGTACCACATGTCCATGAAAGTCAAGGTGCAAAACCTCGAATAACGTATTTTTCTTTTAGAACAACTCAGTTGTAAGAAAACCACATTCTCAATCATCAACGGTGAGTTATATGACAACTACAAGTGACCTTTGAAGACAGAAAACAAAATCCGAAAAATCAGATTCATGAACAATTATCACACCCAAAATAAAATAGTACACAAACTGGAAACTTGAAAGGAAAAAAATCATAATTAAGCATGTAAAATGAAGATACGGCAGAATGGCGTACCTTAGTGAACACTCGCAGCAGTAGCGGACACGTCTGCAATCAATAAACAAAAAAAGTGACAACAACAACGATAATTATCATATAAAACAAACAGTAGAATCCGACAGCGCCAAAAAGAACATAGAGAGAATCATCCTTCTTGATGGGTCAGAGTGACACCGAAGATTATCGGAGTTACAATAAGATTTCAGTAGAGAGAAACACAAAATGGAAAGATCGAGTACAAGAAATGAGCTAGGTTTAAAAAGGGAGGAGAGAAATGAAAAAGAAAACACGCATCGAGAAGAGAAAGAGGGAACCTTTTCGCGATCAACAGGTTCGAAGCGAGGGCGCGAAGGAGGGGGGGGAGGAGGGCCTCTTGCGGGCGGGGGCATTGGTCGGCCTCCTTGCCTCTTGGGTGCGTCACTCATCTTCTCCCTCGCTTTTTCTGGACTCTGCTCGAGTGCTTGCTGTTTAAGAGTGTGAATTTTGCTTTGTCCATAAAAAGGAGAGTGAAAATATTTGCAAAGGTCTGGGTCTGGGCCTTTTCTCTGTAGACATCGAGCCCACAAATGAACACGACCAAAATAGGCAATTGAATGATTTTTTTTTTTTTAAAAAAAAAATGAGTTGAATGGAGTTCACATCTCCAATATGGAATTGCAGTGAGGCATGTGGGTCAGTCTTTCTCACCTTTAGGGAGGGGATTCGATCCCTGTGTTGGTCGAGATGCTGGGGAAAGTATCCTAAGGGTCTAGGAAGCAGTGGTAACGCTGACAGAGATGAAAACATGTGTACTCTCTGGCCGGTATCCCCTGTGAACTGGGTTCCAAGAGCCCTGCCCTTGGACTGTGGGTGAGCCCGATCCCTTTCCTAAAATTTTTATATAAAAAAAAAATATGGAATTGTAGTGTTACTTTGAGGGAATAAATTACAATATGAAATGAAGATTGTTGTTAAGGACATTTTATATTTGAATATTTTCAAATTTAAAATTATTTCAGAGAATCGGTGATCAAATTAAGATTTTCATCACAGAAAGTACTTGAGGGTGAAGACTATTTCTACTGACTATTTGAGCTTGTTCCGATTGGTTTGAAACATGCAACATGATTATTGTAATGCTTATATATGGTCCATATCCAACTGTTATAGAGAACATTTGATTAGGCAAAACAAAAGGAGGCATCAGCTCAGAAGTCAATGCCCGGGAAATATAAGATGTTTAGGAATGTTCCAATCACACACAAAAAAAAAAAAAAGGATTAAAATTACTAAAATAGTTTTAATTTACAAACTGAAGTTCACCGGAATTTTGTTCAAGATCAAAAACAATGGAGACATGTATATGAAGCGTGTTTCATGTCCCGAATGAACAAAAAAACTCATCTGAGTAAGTTGGTGGTATATCTTAGTTTAACGTTGGCTGTTAACAAAAATCACGAAGGAACAGGAACTGAGATTTGGGGGGGGGGGGGCGGCCACAGGCAAAAATGGGGAGGAGGTGAATAAATGAGCCCTAAAAAAGGGCATTAAAGGTTTCCCAAAACAGAACGGCCTGACTGAACACTTCCACTGCACTATTCCTCCTCCACGGTCTGTCTCTGAAGCTAGAGCTGGATGGGAGGTCAGTGGTCATGAGTGGAAGAGGACATGTTTTAGGGTAGCCGTTAGGTGGGCCCCACCTCACCATCTCTTTCTTTCTGTCAAGTTATTTGTTTCTATACGCATCCAGTCCCTATTATTGTTGGGGATAGTTGTGCCTCCAATCTTCTCCAATGTATCTACCATTAGCTTCACTTTCAATAGTTGAGATTCATATTTCATTTATACTTTGAAATTTGATGTGAATACTTTACCATAGTAGATTTTTACTTGGTTGATTATACTATTAGTCTTTTAAATTTATGTGTACTTTTAATCACTTAACTTCATGAAATATATTGTTATCCTATTATTTTAACACGGCTAATGTTATTAGTGGAAAATGCTAGTGCAACCAAATCAAATGATGATTATGTAATTAAATGTTATTAATCTTAAATGTATGTTTAAAATGAAAAATATCTAAAATCTAATGAAATAGTCAATATCAAAACCTCGATTGCATTAAAAAAAGTTTAACTTAATAATCTAAATATATTAACTTATTAAAAAATTTAGTTTAGGGTTTAGCAAAACCTCAACCTCATTTGTAGCGATTTTTTGATTTATTTTAGTTTTTGTTTGTCCAAGATTTATTTTAGTTTAATAATCTAGATATATATATTATATGAAAAATTAAAACTTAAATACGTTTTGTCATGTCAGTTATACATTTATCACTTGAGGTTACAATACCAAAATTTCTTGTTAACAATATTAACAATATTAGAAATATAGAATCAAGATAATACTTTACACAATTAAAAAACTAAAAATATATCTTTTATAAAACTTAAAGAACTAAAATATACTTTAGCCAATTTTATTATAATAATATTTATTACATAGTATCAAATCATTGAAAGTTGATGTGATGATAGATTTATTTAATGAAATGTAAATAGAGAGGGAGATAATGGAACAGAAATAAATTAATATGCGGACATATGCATGTTGATATTAATTTGCAATTTACAAATCGTGCAATGTTGATCTTCACACACACATATATTCTTGAGTTATTTGCGTGGTCCAATGATGAAAGAAATCAGCTTGTCAAAATGTTCACACTCGTCCACATGGCACATATAGAATAAGAAAAACCAAGGTCCATCACTTTTTATTAATTAATTATATATGTGGGCATTTTATTATATTGTTATTTCTAATATGAACACACTCATATTTTATAATTTAAGCCTAACAAGGGATATGATATCTTATTAATTATGTCATTGCAAACAAGCACAAACAAATATACACACCCAATGACTAATAAGAAATCAGGGCTTAATTGATCAGAATCAAATCTCAGAAATCGTCTAAGAGTACCTGCATGGCTGGCTGGCTAGGCTCATCATTACAAGACTGTACGACTGTGTGTAGGAGTTGCATTGAAGAGGGATTGTGACAGGGAGGTGAGCATAAATGGACAAGCAAGAGGAAGAAAGTTAAATAAAAGCCATAATATTAGAAGTCACTCACATTCGTTGTATCCTGTATGAAATTCATTTATGTTCACATTTACTTTTAATTTATTACTCCAACAGTCTCAACCCAATTTAATTATTACAAAAACAACATTTTTTAATTAAGGCCAGTGACCTCCAGTCTTCACTTGTATGTATGAGCCTGCGATATATATGATTCTCCAACTAGCTAGCTAGGCCCCTTCAATATGTAATTAAAGACGTTTTCTGATAATCTCACAAATTAAAAGATAGGCCATCTGATCTTCCTCAATTTTCCCTGATGATTTAGTTTTTTGTTCATTCATATATAATGGCCATCTTCATATTATGAAGTTACTATAGTTTAATGACTAAGCCACCTCCGTCGTTAATTGCCACTTTAACAAGCACAAACACCTTGTATGAAGGATCTAGCTTCTACGTTCATTTGCTCACATATATTTTTATATACATTTTAAAAAATGTTTTAGGATGCCCAACACATCTACTTAACGGATTTTCGGAAAGTTAATGACAAGATTAATTGCTCATGAAAAAACACAGCCTTTGTCACCAAATTATATTACATAATGTGACCTGTGAACCGGCAGGAAGAAAACCCTAGTGGGGTTGGGCGACATGCAGAGTGCCAAAAGCCTCTCCAATAGGAGTAGGAATAGGCCAATCGGCCTAGTCTGTTTGAGACCCGGTTAGGTTCGGCTGTCAGTATAAATAGTTAGGTCAAAATCTATTTCAAAGCATATTTTTTTTAACAGGCCAGCTCTTGGCCTATTAAACCCTTTAGGCCTGGCTGTTAAGATTTTAAAAAATATAAGGATAAAATTGTAATTACTCTCTTTGCCTTCACTTACAGTCACCGTCCTCTCCTCTACTTCGGCTCAACGATTTGCTTTTGGAGGAAAAACATATACCTAATCTATTTGTTTAAGTTTTTTAAAAAGTTTTTGGCAACAAAGGTGAGGAAGAAAACTCCTACCATCTCAAGAAAAATTTTGGAGAGGGAGAAGAAAAGCTCGCCCCATAGGCAAGAAAGGACCACATCCACAAACAAAAATTAGAGGGAAGCCATAGCTAGGAAGGATGGTGGCGGTGGTTGTAAGCTGAATGGTGATGGAGTGACGATGAAGACAAAGAACAGAGGAATGTCGACAACGCCGATGATGATAAAAGCTCGTCACTATGTGTCTCTATTTCAATCTGAATATTATGGCTTCAGCTCTCTCTAGCGCTGCCAGCCATCGACAATAGAAAAAATTAATACAAGTCTCCTTAATAGGCTTCAAACCAAGCAAAGCATGTACAGGCCAAACTTAGGCCTGAAAAACAGGCCTCTAACAGGTCATACACCAAACTTAATAGGCCATCTATCCTATTACAAAACAGGTGTAGCCTGTTAAAAAAAATTGACCTAGTCTGTTATCACCCCTATTTTCCAAACAACCAATAGCCCCAGCACCACAAGCACTAAAAAAACGCAAAATTATATTACAAAATACTTTAAAAAGATAAAATATTTAGAATTAATACATACATTTAACACTTATTTTTCTTTTAACCAATTATTCAATTATGTTTTCTCGTCATTTCTTATTTAGAGATAATTTATATTCTCTAGCAACAACGTACTATTATTTTTATTCTTATTTTTTATTATATTTTATTTTGGATATCAAACGAGTCAATTGAAGCTGATGTATTGAATTTCCATGGGCGTCTTTCTGTTGTCCAATTTGTCAATTCAAGAGTTGTTTGCATTTCATTTTCATCAATAAAATCAATCATTTTATATTCTCAAACTCTTCAAGCTCTATATTGGGGCACATATACATGCAACTAGTGGCAGACCCAGAAAATAATTGAAGAGAGGTCATCATTGGTGGAGGGATTTGTGGGTTTGGGGCGCCGATTTTTTTTTAAGCAAAGTTGTAAATACATTAAAAAAAATAAAAGAGAAAAACAGGGCTAAGTGCAGTTAGAAATAGCAAGGTTGAGCGCTAAATAGATTAAAGTACATATATAAGGCATTTTTAGGACTTATTTTATGGAATTCTATCATAATTATCTTATTATCAATTCTATCAAATACATCTTTTTTAATATAAGACACTAAACAATCATTCAACCATTCATCCCCCATTTGATTACGAAGTGCAGTCTTGATGTATTAAAGATGTGTACTTAATTTAAGGGTGGGTGCTTAATTTAAATATGTATTAATTATCTAATTTAAATTTCCTCTTTTTTTTTAAACAATTGTGAAAGTTTAGGGGGCATTTTGCCCCCTCAATTCAATGCCTCGGTCCACCACTGCCTGCAACTTAGTTTCGTATTTCCGGCTTAATTATATGTTTAGGACTTGCCTTCCTACATATGCGTAGGACTTTGAGGAGCCCTTTTTAAAGGCCAAAAAGTTTTGTCTCGTCTCCCTTATTGACTTGAAAAATAGGGACAAAATTAATTTTTGATCCATTAAAATTTGCAAGATCGGTACGTAATACCAACTCTATTCAATCCCCAATAAGAAAAGACACCGATGATCTACTATAAAAATTGCACTAATAAGTGTTATGCCCTCATCAGTTGGAATAAAAGAATTAAGCTATGTAGAGATTATAAATAAAGCCTCCCCTCCGTACAAATTACACCAAATAATATTTCTCTCTTCCTTCTATAAAATATTTCTTGTGTATGTTTTGTAAGGAGTTCTCTTAATTAAAGAGAGAGATAAAAATTAAAGAGAGGTTGTAATTTTAGAGTTTCCCGTTATGAAGTTTTTTTTTTTTTTGCCTATTCATGCCCTGTGGTTTTTAATTTTCTTTAATTGTTGTTATTGTTTTGTCTGATATGATCCTAATATCCCAACAAATAGTATCAAATCCAAGGTTTCCTAAGTATGCTTTGTGACATAGATTGATTTGTCACTAAAAAGGATTATGCTTGAGGAATTGCTGGTTTATTTAAATTGAGGAGGAGGTACTGTGCACATGGACATAAATGGATTTTTCAGGTAAATTATATTGGGTGATTAAGTGCATGTCTAAGAAAGTTTTGTCACAAAGACTATAAAAAGTCTAGGGAGACATGGATTTTAAGTTGGACCATTTGCAACCCCTCCAGTTTTTTTGGAAACTTTACTTGCCTCACAAGGTAGTTTTACCCTTTTTGTGAGCTTTGTGTTACAAGCAAGTAACGCATATTGAAGTTCACTGCATCTAATTGTAGAAGAAAAAAATTCTAGGATTAATTCACTCGGATGTATGGCAAGCGCCGATTGATTATGTCCCTATGAGGAGCAAAATATTTTGCATCCTTCATTAATAATTATTCCAGGAGATGTTGGGTGTATCCAATAAAGAGAAAGGCATGTGTTTCCAGTCTTCAAAACAATCGAAGTGCAAATAGAGTTGGAAATAGAGATGAAAATTTAGTGTCTCAGGACAAATAATGGTGGAAAACATACAGGTGATGAATACAATACCTTTTGTAAACAGGAAGACATCAAAAGATAACTCACAATGGCATACACATCGCAACAGAATAGAGTGGCAACACGGATGAAAAGAACTCTAAGCGAAAGAACTAGAGCTATATGTTGAGGACTACAAGTATGACAAAGTCATTTTGGGTCGAAATAGTCAAAACTATTTGTTATATGATTAATTATTCGCCATCAATTGCAATTGATCTAAAGACACTAATGGAAATGTAAACTGGTAAGCTAGCAGAGTATTCACATCTACACATATTTAGAAGTCTTGTATTGATAATGTACAACATCTAAGAAGTCATAAAATTGGTTCCAAAATCTAGAAAATGCAAATTCTTAGGGTGTGCTTATGGAGTCAAGGGGTATCAAGTGTGGGGTCCTATTGCCACAGTGTCATCATCAACAGAGATGTAAGATTTGAAGAAAACAAGTTGCAAGAGAAAGATATAAAAGCAGTTTAGCTAACAATCAGATGCTTTGAAGATTCAAGTGGAACAAAAGTTTTGAGCAACAAGATTCTTCTAAAACAATACCAAAATAAGAGGAGCAAGAACTAGTTGAATCTAAAACTACAAAAGTTTGACAGTTAACTCGTGAGAAGAAAACACCAGGCTAGTAGTTTGATTATATTATATATGGAGGGTAATGTTACATACTATCTTTTAATAGAAGATGGAGAACTGTCAACATTCTAAGAAGCAACAATTAGTTTGGATGGATCATTGTGGATGATAGCAATGGAGGAAGAAATTGAAGCTCTTCAATCATAAGAACAAGGTTTGGGAGCTCGTGCCACTACTGCAAAGAAGAAAGCCCATTAATTGGAAACATATGGGAGATATCAAATGAAACAGTGACGATCAAGTAGAATGGTATTGTGCAAGATCGGTGGTCAAAGGTATGCTCAAAGAAAGAATGTATTAACTTTATTGAAATATTTTCACACATGGCTCACCAGACTACAATTTGCGTAGTAGTGGCTATGTGTGCAATATATGATTTACATCTTGAGCAAGTAGATGTTAAAAATGCTTCTTTTTTTTCATGGAAATCTTGAAGAGAAAATCTATATGCTCCAATCAAAAGGTTTTGAAGAAACAGATAGGGAAAACTTGGTTTACAAGTTGAACATGCAAAAGAATCAAAGGAGAAACTAGTAAATGCACTAACAAAGGCAACCAACACTGATAAATTCATATGATGCAAATCTTCGAGTAATTGGCTTAGAAGAGACATAGATAATATGAAGATAGCAAGATAGAAAGAAATGTGAGGAGATTGATTTGGTTCTCAATAATATTTCTAAGTGCGAAATTGTTAAGCCCACACCAGTGGGAATAAAAGAATCAAACGAAGGGGAGACTATAAATAAAGCCTCCCCCCTCCATACAAATTACACCAATCATATTCCTCTCTTCCTTCTATAAAATATTTCTTGAGTGAATTTTGTGAGGAGTTCTCTTATTTAAATTAAAGAGAGAGATAAAAAAATCTCTCTCCTTATAATTAAAGAAAGGTCGTAAGTTTAGGAATCAAACGAGGGGGAGACTATAAATAAAGCCTCCCCCCTCCATACAAATTACACCAATCATATTCCTCTCTTCCTTCTATAAAATATTTCTTGAGTGAATGATAAATCCCAATTTTACTATATCTTATCCCACATTAATAATTTATTTTGGGGTTATTTTAGGCTAATTTGGATATATTAGATAATATTTAGATTGTTAGCCAATTTTAGAAGATAATATAAATCAGAATTAATTATGAGATTATTGGGCTTAAATTATTAATATTCTGATTAATATTTTGTGATTAAATAATATTTCTAAATATATGACAGATCACGAGTTTATTTAATTCTTGCAGGACAGGAAAAAAAGCATATTAGAATATCTTACGATGCAGAATTGACCTAAAAAGCTAAAAGGGAATCCGATGGTCAAATTCTATTGGGCTGCTTGAATTTTATTGGGCTTAAGTTAATACCCTAAAGGTCCTCTCTTCCTCTTCTTTAATTAACCTACCTGCTAGGTTTTACTATCACGCTGCAAGACACCACGCCGTGAGAGAGGAGATCATCATGAAGACGAGACGCTGAAGCACAAGAGGATATTGCTTGGAGAATCTTCACTTTTATTCATCCTGAATCATTAATTCTTCAATTCCCCTCTCATTCACATGCGTAGACCCACGTATTGAATAATAGCATCTTTCAATTACCATTAAATCTTCATACGGGTCCCACGCCATATCAACTAGTATTTCACAATTCCTTCACATGGCCACGTTGTCTTGCTTGAGGCTTAAAGAAGGAAACTCTACGGAAGCTTAAGTTCTCTTGGGAGGTAACTTGGGAGGAGCATGGAGGAAGTTAGAGCCTAGGGCTTACACTTAAAGACCACAAGAGAGTGTTTTTCTTTTTATCTTTTTAATTTAAACTTGAGATTATTTAGTTTTAAAGGATTTTGAGTTGTATTAATTGAGAAGAATCTAGTTTTAGATTGTAAACTTATTTCTTTTGGATTAGACTTATAATTTGAAGTTTCATACTTATTGCTGGACTCTTGTTTGCAACCTCGGGATTGTCAATTAAATTAGTAATTGAGTTTTCGTTATCAATTTAATTGTTAATTGGGTTTATTATCTTAATTGTTTAATTGAGTTGATAAATTATCTGGTTGTTCAATTAGATAATTGTAAACAAGATTTCTAAGATTATTTTATGATTGGTTTTTAATGGGTTTAATTAGCCACCGCTTATTTCATTATGAGTTTTCTAGTAAAATATGTGTTATTGAACTAGAGGGTTTCCCATGTTCAATTGGGTAATTAAATTTATTAATCTCCCTTTGGTCTAATTAATTGGTTTATGCTAAGAAAGTCGACTCCATGCAATTCCTAAGTTGTTCCCTTCGTCATCATAACTGGATTAAATCATTTTATTTTGTTTTTCTTTTAATCAATCTTTTTATTGGATTTAAATTATTCTCTCATAAGAAAACCCCCAAAAATTGCATTCAAATTCATATAGCTTAGTTTCATTCTCATATAGGTTTTAGAGTCAATTGCATTAGTACATTTAGTTAGTTAATTGCATATAGGTAGTAGTATTTTGCATTCTAGTTTAGGTCCATTTGCATTCTAATGCATCTTTTATCACTTGAAAATTAGTCCAGTTTGCTCCTTGGGAGAATGACCTAGGTTGACCCTAAACTACATAATTAATTAGGACCTAGTTTAATTGATCACTTTAACGACAAAAGTAGCTTGATCAGTGAATTTTGTGAGGAGTTCTCTTATTTAAATTAAAGAGAGTGATAAAAAAATTTCTCTCCTTATAATTAAAGAGATGTCGTAATTTTAGAGTTTCTCATAGTGAATTTTTTTTTCCTATTCTTACCTTATGGTTTTCAATTTCCTTTATTTGTTATTATTGTTCTGTCAAGTTGAATCATAACATCCCAAATATAAAAGCATTATATATAAAACAATAATTTAAAAACGCTAAAAAGTAAAGAAACAAAATACTCATCATAAGTCACACCAGCAATAATATGATTGCGAAGCATGCATGTGGATCAAAGAAAGGGATTTGACGCATGAAAATGAAAGTAGCTACGTACGTGTAGACTAAATACAAAGAATACAAGCAAAAAGACGAGAACCAATAAATTACATATCAATTTCCTTTCTATTTTATAACAATCTACACCACACAGCTAGGGTTTATAGACTGGTCGAATTGCAGTTTAATGTAATTGAGCTTACCAGTAAGTTCAAATTTTCATTAATTTAAATAAAACTGTATTTTCTCAACAACTCATGCTATAAATTCTCGTGTTCGACATTTCTTTGCAGAAAATAATATCATGGACTCTTGCTAGCTTCTGTCAGATGATGTTTCAAGACAAATTTTTCAGAGAAATCCGCCAAAAAAAATGTGCAGAAAAAAGCTAGCGTATAATTAATGGAGCGAGAATGAAGCACCAAAAATTCTTGCAGAACTTTTAGTTACTGTTATTCTCACAGAAGATATATTTGATAGAGAAAAACATTGTGCTCAAGAAAAAACAAAATAAGAATGCGATCCAAATAAAATTGCAAGAATATTTTTTCACGAATTTTGTCCCACGGAAAAGGCATATTTTAAAATTTTCTATCTTCTCGTTGAGTAGGCAAATAATTTATACTATATAAAAAATTTATATTTGTTGAGAAAACTATTTACTACCTGTTTACTATAAACATTTAAATTTTGTTGGATTCTAATTGAGATGTATTGATCTCTCTAGCTAGCTAGTATTTTAAGAAATTAATATACAAGTTTTAAACTATCGATGATGTCACCTTTTAGTCTTATCTTCACCTAAATTTCTCTCTAAGAGAGGGTATTTAAAGAATATTCTGAAGGCATGAACTTGCTCATGTCTCTCCAAATAAGTAAATGTAATTAATGATTCGTTTTGGACCATGTATATAGTTACGTTGTTAGTCTGTTTAAATTTGACATTGGACCACCCAGTTAAACTTAATCAAACACTTCCATACTTAACCCTAATCATCAAACGTCTATGACGCACAACGCGGTTTCAACGTCCATATCTTTGCAAATATAGGAATATATATGTAGCTTATTACATTTTTTTTCAAAACCTATTTTCTCTAATTAGTAAAATGTTAAGTAAAATTTGTTCTGTAGATGCTTTTAAACAAAAATGTATAATATGGAGGAACTCTTTCTTTTTCACTCATGGTATGTTAAACCAAAGAGAACATCCACGAGAAGGCTTAATTAAGGGCTACAAATACCACCGATGCTATTCATAACACTTCTTTAAAAGGCCTTTAATAGTATTTAAAATGATGTACACGGCAAGGTAATCCATAAAAGTTAAGAAAGTAGGGGGAAATGTTTCTTAAAAAAATAAAACTTTGATTACTGATATAAGGGTCATGAGTCATAGTTTATTATTGGTGACTTAAGTAGAATGTTTAAGAATGTTGGAAAAGGATAATAAGTTAATAACAAACACAAAGCCAGATGGTAAATTGTAGGAGTCAATTGTATTAATTAAGTTTGGTGGACAGCTAAAACAATGAGCTAGGTTCTAGGTCTTCTAAAACAACTGAGATTTAAGGTTTTTCTTATTGTCCTTCTTTTGGCCAGAAGAGATTTAATTTTATTTCACAATTCACAATACATATGTTCATCTTATGGACTTAAGGTATACTCACATATTTTACTTTTTAGAATTGAAATGCATTTTCCTTTTTATTAATTTGAAGTTAAGGTATTCACTCCTCCCTAATAACTGTGCCCGGAGTCTTTTAAGTGTTAGTCCTGTCCTGTAATTTATTTAACCAATTGACATTTAACTATTTTGAACTATTAATGTTATTATTATGCATAATTTTCTTTCTATTGATCTTTGTAGGTGAGGAGGTTGGTGGGGTACACTTGGGATGAAAACTGAGTATATAAGAAGGGGTCAAACAGATTCCCTTGTCTCACTCTGAAACAGACCTCAAAGCATTATTCCTTACGCCTTTATCAGTTTGATCCATTATTATATATATTACTACTTTTATTCTCCAACTTAATTTGGCCAATGTTTTTTAAAATTACTATATATGTTTAAGATGTCTTTTATTTATGCATGATATATGATTCCCTGAGATGATCTCTTTGACACAATGAACCTTTCTTTCTTTCTAAGAAATGGTGCAGAGACCAAATTGATCACGCAATTATTGAAGAGTGAAAAGGGCGAGAGAGATGCAAGTAAATAAATAATAATTTCACATAAATGAAAAATGATTGCATATATAGGTAGAGCCAAGGCCTACTAATAATTTGGTTGGATTCTGTGGTGTTTTCATTTGAGCAGACTGAATTAGTCCATATTATATATGCCTTACAAACTTGGGACATCTACTTATAATATCCTAAAACTGGACATCGATCATTAGACTCACTTACTTCTGGGATTCTTATAATCTGTCATTTGCTGTATCAAGTATGTAGCATGACAGAAAAACAAGCCAAGTGACAAATCAAAATGAATATAATAGTTAACGTAATACTACAAAGAAAATTACAGCGGAAATCTTTTAAGGTACCATATTCACAAAACGGATGGGAGTGAATTCAATACTTTCTCTCTTTTTTTAAAAAAGTTTTTAGTATTGGCATAAAAATGGATGAGTGCTAAAGAAACAATGATGAAGCATGATACCCGGGAGGTCAAAGTTGTTGGTCAACCTGAGAAATGCATTTGCTTTCGCTTTGAGGCTAAACTGTGTCAGCAGTCACTGGTCAGTCTAATTTCCCTCAAACCAACATTGCTTTCACATGGTGGCCTCCACCCACAACCGCCTTCCACGAATCAGCGATTTCATGAGTTTGCTTCTTAAAAGGTCATAAAAATATTTTCCCCTTGTTTATTTAATAGGATATATTAGAGATTTTAATTTCAGATATGGTTTTGCCGAAAGATTTCAACATTAGATTTATACTCAATCTTTCTCTAAGAACGGGCTACTTCAACTCATCAGTTCTTAATTAAAATTCAGTGGTTTTGTCTTTTTAAACCCAGTTGGTGATCTAACAAGTTAATGCTCTGGTTCTAATAACAGTGCAACGTATAATCTGTGTGATTTTCAATTCATTTACGCACACACAGCCTTTTAAAGAAATAAAGAGCAAGAAGAAAGAGATAGGCGTGTTTGAGAAAACAATAAGTAAATATAGAAAAGGGGAAAAAAAAAAAAAGAATAACAAGGGACTTTCATTTCCATTTTGTTGAAAAAGAGGATCAAATGTGCCCCTGCCCCTCCTTTTTATGCTCAACTTCCACTTCTCTCTCACACAAATCAAACCCCATCGCCACACTCTACTCTTTCTTTCTCTCTCATCTTCCATTATATTGTTGTATTTTCTTCTCCACTCATATATATATATATATATAAAGATCAGCAATCTGAACCCAGAAGAGAAACATTAGTCATAAAAGATATGGGTAGAGGGAGGGTTGAACTGAAGATGATAGAGAACAAAATCAACAGGCAAGTGACTTTCTCCAAAAGAAGGAACGGCCTCATGAAGAAAGCTCATGAACTGTCTGTGCTTTGTGATGCTGAGATTGCTCTCATTATTTTCTCTGGTCGTGGCAAGCTCTATGAATTCGGCAGTGCTGGGTATCATTTATTGCCTTCTCTTCCATTTTCCTTCTTGTTTTTGGTGGTGCAAATCCCAATGGCTCTCTATACATATATGTTTTCCAAATTATATATTCCTTTTCCTTCAGAGAATTTCTTGGGTTTGTTTTTCTGATACTTGTCCCTCTTCTCTCATACTTTCTTCTGCCTTCACTTCTCCTTTCACCAAAATGGACACTGACTCCTTCGTTTTCTGCTTCTGGATTTCTTTATTGTGCAATATTGGTTTTCTTAGCTAGACACTATATGCTATCACTTTTTCAGATTCATTTTTTTCCCACTTTAATTAATTAATTAATTTATTTTGTTTTTATCTTGCTTTCTAGTTTCTACAGCATCATTTCCTGGTTTCATTCAATAATACATGCATCCTCTGACAGCCTTTCGCTCTGTCCCTCTCTCATACACAATTACTTGAACAAGTTTTCATTGATTATAGAGAGAAGAGAGAGATCGTTCATTTTTCTCTCCAATCACAGATCGACACGTTTCATCTATCAATGGGCGCTTTCTTTCTTTCTCTCTATTCTGGGTTAAAGGGTTTGGCTGTCATATTGACACTTTCTGATGAAACAGTACAATCTATTTCTTTTTCTTTTTTTCCCTCTGTCGAAGAAGAAAGTATATATCAATAATATGTATGAGTGGAGTGATGGATGAGGTGGTAGTACCAGGAGTTTAGTTGAAGTTGTGGATGTAAGTCCGAGGATGTTCCCTCTCTTGTCCGATGTATAAGATCTAGGGTTTTCAACTTCATCTTTCTCTCTGTAAGCCTCAACATGGTTTCTGGAGTGGGAGTGACTGTCAGAAACTGCTTTTGATGCTTTGATCTTTTGGATCTATCATTGTTCCCATCTTTCTCACTTTCAACACTTCTCTTTTAGTGGTCCCCCATTCTCTGCATTCTTACATCCCTCTTTTACATCAACTCTCTCTCTCTCTCTCTCTGTGGGTACTTCCATAGAAGAATTACAGCTTTTTTTTTTAGGAAAAAATCTCTGCAGAAGACCACAATGTCGTAGGGGTCAAACACAAGGATCTTTGGGTTTATACAAAAGTTTAAACATGTCGTTTACTCCCACCTCAGTGTATTCTTCCATATTGGAAGATAATTATAGCTTATATTTATCCCTGGTCAAAGAGATTATAAATTAATGGCTTAGTCAAGCTCAAGGGTCTTGTGCTAAATGATGATACTGAAGGTTCTGTGAGAAATTGGTTTGAAAAGGAAATTCTTGACAGTGAGGTTATATAGTAATTTTCAAAAAAGAAAATAGGAAGAAAAGCTCAATATATATCTAACATGGATGCTTTTTGGTTGTGTGTTTTCTTCTTCTTCTTCTTTTTTTTTTTTTTGGCTAAGAGCCCTCTTAAGATATGAATCATGCGGTCAAGCTCTAGCCATGGCCTCCAACTCTCCAAGAAAAAAATTAATAGGAAAGAAGAAGCAGACTGCCTGGGGGCTTTGTCCATATATTCTTTTATAATTAACTAATTAATTTATCATCCGCAGCATATGAATTTGCATGGAAATCTCGGTTTTCTCCTATGTTTTATATGTTCATGATTTTAGCTATTAACAGTAAAAAATATTTTTCTTGTCACAAAGAATAGTCCGGTCTCATAAAAAAATTAAAAAAAAATTGATTTTTTGGGCGCAAAATGAGTTAATTTTGGTATTTAGGTTAGATGTAAAATTTGTCTCCATATATAATTCCTTTCCGTTGAACTGAGATACATAAATTCGTTTATTTTTGGTAGTGTTACTAAAACCCTGGAACGATACCAGAGGTGCACTTTTACTTCTCAGGAGCCCAATGTTGTTGAGCTTGAAACCCAGGTACGTTCCCCAACTCCACCTAATTTCAAGTTTCTTATTACTTAGCTTGTTTTGTAATACAGCACGGTAACGATTAATTAAATTACTTTGGGGAGGTCAAATATAATATACAAAGGCCTTCCTTTTCTTTTGGGGACGTGGCTTCACATTTCTATTATATATGGTGTCCTTGATTACGATTTTGTTTGTTGGATGTTGAAATTAGAGCTGGTGCGAAGAGTTGGCCAAGCTAAGGGTAAAGTGTGAGTCACTTCAGAGGACTCAAAGGTCAGACAATACATACATACATATATATGATTACTGTTGACTAACTAATGATGGGAACAAATTAAACACATATACATACTATCTATATCATGATATCATGAATGCATGCATATATAAATTAAAGTGGCTTATAGTAATTAGTTAAGAGTGAATGAATGTAGTAAGGTATATAAATTATGTGGACAGGCATTTGCTGGGGGAAGATCTAGGGCCAATGAGTGTGAAAGAGCTTCAGGATCTAGAGAAGCAGCTTGAAAGAGCCCTGGCCCAAGCAAGGCAAAGGAAGGTTTGTGTGTAACTTGTAAATGATTCTGAGGTTTGGAAATACAAACTGGACACATATATATAGAATGATAGAATAAGTGAGTAGATATATATGTTTAGAAAATTGTCCTTCTTCTCTCAAGTGAAATTCCATTTAGATATATGATTTGTTGAAATGAGTTGTGTAATTATGAATGGGTGAATATATATGATGAGGTGTGTGCATGTACAATGAAGATGAGGATATATTAACGTATACACGTGGTTGAATTATTGTTGGAATATGCATGCAGACGGAGATAATGATAGAAGAAATGGAACATCTACGCAGAAAGGTAATTGATACAGCTAGATATATAATTATGAAGTGAAATGAACTATGAAGATGGATATAAAAGTGCAAGTGTGTGTGTTTGTTGCAGGAACGGCATCTGGGGAACATGAATGAGCAGCTGAAACAGAGGGTTAATAATGTTAAAACCTTAGACACCTTCTGGAGCTACCCTTCTCATTCTCACTCTCACTCTCACTCTGCTGCAGCCAACCCCAACAACAACTCTCTCCTCGATTCCCTCCAACTTGGGTTTGTCTCTATATATCCCATATTATTCAATTATATATAAGTACCTTATACTATATTATATTATATATAATAATTGTAAATTTTGATTGATTGCAGCTACCACCACCATCATGAGTATGCTGAAGCAGAGACATCTAATCATCAGCATGCTTCCAACTTCATGCAGGGATGGCTCCTTTGATCACCGGCCACCTTTCTCTTATCTCCATATATATGCACACCACCACTTACCTATTAATTCCTATTTTATATATCTATATATCTCCCATTGTCTATATATACATACAATTATGTGGGTTTTACTTTCATATATGCATGCATGCTTGAATATATAGGTATCTTATATGCGTGTGACTTGATTTCCGAGAAGCTTACAATGCGGACTTCATTAGTATTATATAGATGATATAGCTTCTCTTCACAGTGATTCTAGTACATGCATATGCCATGAACCTCTATATATGTGTGTGTGTGTGTTTATATGTCTATACTTTCCTATTAATTAGTGTTTTTTATATATTATTCAATGCATTTCTAAACTAGCCTCCTAAATCTCATCACTGTCATATACTTCTATTACGCGATTCTTAGTTCAACAAAAAAATTTGCATTTTCCTTGGGTTGTCTTTTTTTTTTTTCCTCCAAATTTTCTAAACTTTACTTTCGCAACCATTTTCATCCCTCTCTTTCACTTCCTTCCTACATTCAACTATTTTGATTTATTTTATGGACCAACGTACGTAGCGTCATTCAACTTCATCCTCAATTTACACTTTAGCTACCCTAGCTATAACAATTCGGCAAGCAATACCATCCTGGATGTTCTTGATTTTTTTCCGGGGTATCTCTCTTTAAAAACCATATTAATTAAGAAACGATCAAAATAATTTTTACAGATATTTTCTCGGAAAAAAAATCAACAAGCAAAGTACACTCTCTTTTTTGAAAATATTATAATTTTAACTTGCAAATTCAAGTGTTTCAACAGATCGAGAAGGTCAAGTAGTGTAAGATAGATATAATATTAATTGAGCTTATGACAAAATATAACAAGAAAATTGTTATCAAATAATGATATATAAAGTCAATATTGGAAGGCAATATCCTAATAAAATCAATATTAATAGAGTGCATTAGATACTAATGCTGATGAATGAGCATGCCCAGCAATCCCTAGAGACTATAGTATTATCTATTTCCTCCATCCGTATCCCGCCACTTTTGACTGAGGTCCTCCTAAAAATTAATATATATAGGGCTAGGTGGGAATAAAAAACACTGCATCATCTTAAAAAAAATTAAAATATAACATCTACATGTAGTCGTAAAATAAATTAAAAAAAAAACCTTAGTAATTGAAAACGGACCAAATTGAAATGGACGACTCTCTGATTAGCTTAAAAAGTTAAAAGATGATTATCACTAAAAGTCGGGATTCATCAGTCAAGCAAATTGTAGATTTATTAAGCTAATTGACTATGAGAAAGGAAATTATATGTTGTGATAAAAAATAAAAAAAAAGGAAACAAGATAATTACTCAGAGCTGCAAAATGAAGAGAAGGCCGTCTCCGAATAATATATAATTAATAAGGACATAACGTTCACAAGGACATTATACAAGAGCTTAATTGCTGAGTGTTCAAAAGAGAAATTTTTTTGTAAATTCAACGAAGCGTCTTACTTAATTAATGGCAATGTTGTTTTAAAAAAATTTACAGAAAATAAACATAAAAACAACGAAAAGATATATATGCACACAAAATTAAGCCCGAAGAATAATTGATTGAGATTTTGTGAAAGACTAATAATTTATGGCTCGTGATAATTTGCTTCCTCCGAAATTTTTCGCGATTCGCGCAATCAATTGATACTAAAAGATTGGATACACATTATGTCGAACAATAAACTGAAAACAGTTTTCCCATTTTTTCTCGCTGTCAAAAAAAATTTCTCTCTTTTCTCGCATTATCATATATTGCATCTGAGTTTTATCTAACTATTTTTTTATGAAAGTTTTATCTGACTATTTGTTCAGTCGGTCTTCTTTTGTTTTAGGAGAAAATTAATCACGATTCATGTAATTAATGATTAATGAATGCGATATATATATTTCTGATCCGAATACGAATTTCAAAGATTGAGGATATTAAAACATGTACTATATATTACAAAATAAAATCTTCCTCTATGATCCGGCATAAATTATTCAATCAAATCAATCAGTTGCTATATATATTTCAATGCCGATCCACGAGGTTCTTGAATATATTTAAAATGAGGCATACAGAAAGGGAAGATGAAGAAAGACAGAGAGAGATGTATAACTAAGAGACTCAAACTCAAATTTTGGGACGATGGAGAAAACTGATGGAATGGAACTTTATGATCATGATGATATTAAATCTCTAAGGTTGCTATAATCTTATTGTTTTGTTTCTTTTTCTCTTGTTGGTTTTGCATTTGAATTTGTTTATTGTGTTAATATGATGTTTAAAAGGCTTGTAAGGACGCTGATTGAGCTAGATGATGTGGGCAAGAATGACCAAGCCCATGTATATGAATTTTTTTAAAAAAAATTGTAACCATTTCCGGTGAACTTTCTTAGACCGAACCCACTTGACATTGATCCAATCCTGATGAACCCTAATCTGAGAGAAAGGATAAGTAATCTCTTGGTCAGTGCTTGCCAAATACACAATATAACTGTCGGGACCATCTTTTTGAGACAGTCTTTTTGTGTATTTAGCCAGCACCGACCAGGAGATCCCCTACCCGGGTTCATCAGGATTGAGCCAACAGCAAGTGGGTCTGGTCTAAGAAAGTTCGCCGGAAATGTATGTTTTTTAAGTTAAGTAGTAAATTCGCCCTTGAAGTATATATAGAAGAGCAATGTTGCCCTGTAAGTTTTTTCAAACTCAATTTTACCCTAAAAGTTTAAAAAAGTAGCAATGTTGTCATTTTCCATTAAAAACCTAACGTTGACGGTTAAAAAATTGACATTGACCGTTAACTTTTTAACAGAAAATGACAACATTGCTACCTTTTTAGACTTCCAGACCGAAATTGAGTCTAAAAAAACTTCTAGGGTAACATTGCTCTCGAGTGTATACTTTCGGGACGGATTTATTACTTAACCCATGTTTTTTTAAAAAAAAAAAAAATTTCACACGTCCATCTCATACATAGGTTGAGTCATTCTTTCCCAGTTAGCGTCCACATAAGCATTGGACAAAGTTAGCAGCATCGATCCCACCTTCAAGTACTTTTCAAATTATAGGGAAGAGCAAACTTCAGAGACCAAAACTATGGTTATCAAACTTGGACCGGACTGACATGAAACCGGTCTGGAGAACCATAGAAACCGGGGTTAGGTCTCTTTTTTTTCCGTTCCAACATAGAGAGAGATGAACAAAGAGAGGGATGTATAGAGCCAGCAGCCAAGGCTCATATCGGCGAAAAATAGAGGAGCAATGAAGTATAGAAGTCACTAGAGTCAGAGTGATAGCTACTTCTTTCCCTTCAGAAACCGCTGGAGATCAAAGATGAGGGAGGCTACCGGATATCGACAACGGCAAATGTGCCGAGGTGCAGGTTGATGACAAACAACCTCTGAGACTAGAGAACAGATCGGCAGAGAGAAGGGGGGAGGGAGACCATCGGAGAAGCCATGCCATGGCTGATGGCTTTGAAGAAGAGATAGAGAGAGAGAGAGAGAGAAGAGAGAGAGAAGAGAAAGAGAAACGTTATAGAAATTAGAAGGAGGAAAGGAGCTTTTGAGTCAAATTTAATTGAGAAGAAGACATAGAAATTAGAAGGAGGAAAGGAGCTTTTGAGTCAAATTTAATTGAGAAGAAGACAATGACGTGACGGGCTTGGAGGGAGTGAAAATTGAAAAGACAATTTACTGATGTTATTTAATGGTCACTTAATGTAACCCCATATTTTTTTATCCGGTGGGTAATACACTAATACTCATTAAAAAAAATTATTTTGGTTATAATTTTATATTAATAATATTAAAATCTTTACTTTCTCACCGATCTGATCTTGATTTGACTCTGATCTAACTCACTAACCCTTAACTCAATATCCCGACCGGTTCAATGACCGGTCTGACTTTAATAACCTTGACCAAAACTGCAAACTTTAGAGGTTAAAATCAAAATAAAAGGCAAGTATAAGGACTAAATATTACTGTATTAACCTTATTTATTTATTTCTTTGTGTGAAAGGTTCCGTGGTTTTATTTAAACATTTTACTTTGAATTTTTTTTAAAAAAAAATGCATTGGATCGTTATGTGAGGATGTGAATTATTTACTTCACTCACAAACTCTCTCTGTTTTTTCCCCCATTATTGTTAGATTGTTCAGCTAAACCCTAATGAGCTTTTTCTGAATATCCCGAAAAAATATTATTCTCTTCCTATAAACAAAGCTTTGTATTTTTTATTACATAGAAGTTGAATGATTTTATGTGTATTCTTTTCATTGCAATTTGTGTATTTTGATTTGTTAGAGAATTAATAATAATGATAGTAATAATATCATTATTATTTAAAAAAATTGTGGGACTTCATTGTTAATTTCCATCGATACATAAACCCCATAATAGTTTCACTCTGTTGTTTATAACATGATTGTCAATGATATGTGTGAAATGAATAAATCAATTGATCACCAGAATTTTTTTACAACAATAAAAGAGGAGCTATTAAGATTCTACGAGGAAAAATCTAAAGCATTTCCTGATACGTATTTCTGTTGTCAAGTAGGTGAAAGAATTTGCGAAATCACAAGCTCTTCTATCTATGCAAGTTCTTCCACAGATTTGGCAACAGCGATCGATGTCAAGAAATGTTCTTTGATTTTCCAGTTGTAGAATCTTGATTGCTCTTTGCCTCTTGTTGATTTGCAAAAATAAATAAACAAATCATACGGATGAATATATCAATTCCTTAGATTTAGGTTATTCCTTTTTTTTTTTTTGGTTTCGATGCTTCTCGACTTGTATGGAAGAAGTGCAGGCCAGTTTTGAATTGCATTGCATGATAATATGTAACACTAATAGAAAACAAGGGGCAGAGAGCTTCATATGGCTTGTGTAATAAAAAATTATACAACTTGTATCATCACGGCGAAGCTCAATTCAATCACTTGAATTTTCTTCATCGTCCGTAAATTTGAGTCTCTTAGCTACATAACTTTAAATCCGGCAATTGTGGAAGTCTACATATGGAAGGTGTGTGTTTCAGCTGACGGACATCCATTTGTTTTGTGGAAACTGGTCAATGGCGGCGCTGAAGCTGTCATCAGAGACAATTAAGTTATACAAAAGAGATACCTATTGTGCCCAATTGAATATGTTTAGGTGCTTGTGAGGGGTTTTTTTTTTTTTTTTTTTCCTTCGTAGCTTTGGCTGTTGGTGTATGTAAATATTTTTCTTGAAATTGACCAATCATGGTTGAAATATTTAACAATTGATTGAGTTGTGTAAATATTTAACAAGAGGAAAAACAAAACTTGATACTCAAATTTTGGGATGATGGAGAAAATGGATGGTATGGAACTTAACTTACCATGATGAAATTAGACCTCCAAGGTTGCTATAATCTTATTGTTTCGTTTCTTCTCTTTTTTGTTTATTGCCTTTGATTTTATTTTTTTATTTAATTCTATGTGTGCGAGGTCCCGTGGTTTCTATTTAAACGCTTAGTGTGAAATTTTCAACAAATAGATTGGATCGTTAGATGGGGATGCGATTGCTTACTATATATGCATATATTATAACGATTCATTCTAATTTTTTTTGCTCGAAACGATTCATTCTAATTCTCCAACTTTAATTCATACACACACATGCTTGTATGGGTCAGCACATATATAAATATATACATACATATATTATTAAAATGATAATATGATAATATACACATTTTCATGCTCTCCTCCCCACTTATTTTTGGTTTCTTAATGATATGTAACTGGACATATATGTGTGTGTACACACATATATATTACACACACATATATATGAGACCAACCCGAGAACTACATACACTTGAATCATATATATATATATATATATATCCCAAGCAGTCAAACTCTGCATACACTTGATATGATGAATTACAAAACTATTGCAATGTAATCCGGCTAATACCATCAGACTGAGCAAATAAACCAACCCAAAAAAATAAAAAAAGTTATTTACCAGTGGCTATACAGCCGATGTCAAAGTTCTTGGATTCTAAAACATCAAGGGGAAGTAGTATAAATATCCAATATGCAAGTTACTAGCAATCACAAAGCATGAGCAATTTTACCAAACAAATTAAAATGGCAATGTCACTTGCATAGTCACCATCACTATTATTATTTATACCAATGAGGGAGGGAGAGAAAGACATTGAGGCAGGCATTTCTGATGTACAATGCGGAAAAACAGGTGGGGCTCACCCTTATTTTTTTTTTTCCTTTAAAATATTTGCAGAGGTAGTGTTCTAAAAATGGTCAGCTAGACCTTGGAGGCAGAGGAGGCAGAATGCTTCGTCTTGCTCTGGTTTCTGGTAATCCAATGAATAACTCTGTTTCCACCTCTGAACTTGGACTGCTTTCTACATAGGGTCGGCCTTGTCTCTGCTGCTCACCATTTGTTGCTTGCTGTGCCTGTATACCACACTACCAACGAATATCATTTCAGTTTCATGTTTGACATGTAGATTACATACTAGATATTTGTATGTTTTATTAACTGAATTTAATTTCGCAAAACCTCATGTTCAATGAAGAAAATCACACGGAGAAAGTTTTCTCCAAATACTAGATAGGTTGACACCTAAAAGCAACTCATTCTGTGAGAATGCTGGGAAGTGAGATAAAGGTTATTTCTATGAAGATCGATGAACCATCCTTAATTTCTTATTTATTTTATCAGGTTTAGGACATTTTGACTGAGCACGTTCAAGAGGAAATCTCAGGTGTATAACTGCAGTGGCTGTAATTGGTTCTGATATGGTTAGTACTGATAGGCGTGGGATTGGCTAACGTTGCCGGTGGTGGCTGGCTGGCTGCTAGATTTGAATTTGCTTTATTTTCCTTGTGATAGTCTGTTTGTTTCATTGTTATTTGGTTTTAGCTTGTGAGAGAGGGTGTGTCTGTAGACACTGAGCGTGTTTTCCTTTGATGGCTTTCGAGATTGGTGTCTGTAGTTTACTTTTTGGCCAAAACTTGAGTTATGAAGATGGACTTTGGAATTAAAGGGTTTCTACTTGCGTAGGAGTAAGATGGGATATATATATTGTAAGTTTAACAAAATCAAGTTGGAAATGGTTTGAAGGTAAGAATTGGACATCAGACTATACCGCAAGTGTATGCCAAAGTTCAATAATCTAAGACTGATAATACAAAACGGCAGTGAAATCAATAAGATATTATGCATATGATACAAGATGGGTAATTGAAATATAGAAAAGCATTAGCAGTTATCTGTGATCACAAGGTACAGAGAAGTTTTATTTAACTACTACAGAACCAGCCATTTTATATGGTAGTGAATCTTGGGTATTAAAGGAACAACAAGAACAAATATTAAGATAGCAAAGATGATGTTGAGATGAATGTAACTTCTAACAAGAAACAAGATTCGATTCAATAAGAAGAGGTAAAGCAAAGCTAAGAATGAAATAAAAATACAGATGATACAGTCTTGGCGATTTTTACTCCATCTGCTAGGGTTTACTGATTAGAGGAAAAGAAGAATGCTTCATCACCCACTGTGGTGGAGGAAAATGAGTGCCTTCTCCAGCCGAGCTGGGCAGGAAGGGGATCACGAGGAAACACCGAGAGAGGAGAGTGAGGAGATGCACCGTTGAAAGAGGAAGGTCCGATTTGCCAACGAGGAGTTCACGAGAGGGGGATCATTGCTTGTTCGAGAGGAAGGCTAGATGAAACTTGAAGGAAGTGAGCAAGTGCAGAAGTCGTATCATGAGTCATTGATACAGAATGCAAATTCGAGTGAATGCTGGTGGGAATGGGCCAAGAATGATGAAGACGATGATATAGTCGACTATGGAGGAGGTACAAACTTTGCAAAAGTACTAAATCCGAATGATGGCACTTGTGTGGATTATTCTAATCCACTCTATCCGAAGTTTACATTTGAGGAAAAAGAGAGGGAGAGGCTTATGAAGCTATTTAGCCATACACTGATGGTGAAATTACTGGAAAGACAACCTTCCTATGGCTTCATGGTTAAGAAATTGAGACAAATTTGGGAAAGAAAAGGCAAGATTGATGTGTTTGATCTGGAGAACAACTTCTACCTTGTTAATTTCCACTACATGGATGATTACATGGAAGCCTTAATTGGAGGACCTTGGATGATAGTGGATGCATATCTGAGTGTGGGGCAATGGAGGCCTGATCTATCCAAAACAGGAGAGGATTAAGTTTGTGGCGGCTTGGGTTCGTTTTCCAGATTTTCCTACTCCTCTTTTTGATAAAAAATTTCTCTTAAACTTGGGAAATTCCATTGGTAAAGCCATTCATCTAGATGTGCACATGGCACAAAGGACTAGGGGAGATTCGCCCGTATGTGTCTGGAGATGGATCTCAGCAAGCCTCCGATACCTGAATTTAATGTTGAAGGGCAATTTCTAAGCGTGGTTTATGAAAGCTTAGGACAAATTTGTAATAAATGTGGAAGGGTTAGGCATACAAAGGAAGGTTGTGATGTGTTTCATAGGAGGATAAATGTGGAAGGGTTAGGCATACGAAGGAAGGTTGTGATGGCAGAATCTAGTAAGAAAAATGAAGCAAAGAAAGGTGGTGTTGAGGGCTTATGGAAGATTGTACAGAGATTCAGAAGGCCATGAAGACAGGAAATGACTTTGCAGAAACAACAATCAAGGTTACGGTTCACGGTATTACATGTGGATTCGAGAGGGGCAATGGGAAAGGAAGGAGGTGAGGGAGCAGGGGCAAGGTGTGAGAAAGGAAGGTATACAGAAAGGGCAGGGGAAGGGAGTGCAATATAAACAAAATAATCAAGAGAAACATGAAGGTGTGGGAGGACGGTATAAGGAGAATGAGACGAACAAGCCTACGAGCAAGGCAAGGGTTGCACAAGAGAGTAAGAGGTAAGAGGTAAGAGGAGTGTATAGAGAAGGTTGGTGTGTTACAGACTATTCATGTGAAGGGAGGTGAGGAGATGGCCGAGAATAGTCACAGTTTGGATATAAATTCAGTTGTTCTGGAGAGTAACATAGAAGCATATCGGTGGCAAGGAATCCACATGATCGACAAGGAAAATATCCATCCGAGAGACTGCATGGACACAACACGTAAAAAGGACGTGATGAATGTAGGAGTGTTGCAACTTGATGGGGAAAATGTGGAAGCATTAGGTGATGTCAATATGAGCATGGAGGAGGTATGTCCTACTATGCTTCTAGCTGATTAAAGGGTAACTTTGTGTCTGATTTTTGTATACATCTTTTGCCATGATGAAGTTTTTGGTTTGGAATTATGAGGGTGCAGCGAGCAAAAGGGTTGCAACTATTATTAGAGATATTAAATATCGTTATAAGCTGGATATGATTGTGATCTTAGAACCTAGGATAAGTGGTAGACATGCTAGCAAGGTTATCAAAAACTGAGGATTAAAAAAATCAGTTAGAATGGAGGCTGAGGGTTTTTCAGGAGGTATTTGGATATTATGGGATTTGGAAGAGTCAGTAGTGGATGTTGAAGTAAGGGATGAACAATTTCTTCACTGTAAAGTATGGAGATGCTTTTAAATGCAATTTACGCTAGTCCTACTGAACATAGAAGACTTCAGCTTTGGGGAACGCTGCATAATTTGGCATGTGAAATTAATGAGCCATGGCTATTAGCCGAGGATTTCAATGACATAAAAGCACCATTGGAACAGAAGGGGGGAGGACGTGTTAATGAGACACGATGTCGTAAATCTAATGATTGGATTGAAGATTGTAGCCTTGTTGTCATTGGGACTCAAGGCCCTTTCTATACATGGAAGGGACCTATATGGGAGGGTTTGGAAAGGGTATTCAAGAGATTGGATCGTTGTTTATGTTTTGTTAGTTGGAAAGACAAGTTTGAGGGGGCTGAAGTTAGAGCGCTACCATGCTTATGTTCATATCATCAACCTTTACTAGTGAGGACAGCTGTGGTAAATCAGAGCTGGCAGAAACAAAATTTTAGATATGAAGCAATGTGGAAAATGCATGATCAATTTGACAATTTAATGGTGAATAGCTGGCAGGGAATTGAGGAAGCACCATCTAAGCTTGCATCTTTACAACAAGATCTGATTGGATGGAATAAAGAAGTGTTTGGAAAGATTGAAGATTGGAAGAGAAGACTATATAATAGGTTATATAGGATACAACAATATCTAGATAAAGGAAGTAATCCTTTCCTTATTAACCTAGAAAAAGAATTAGAGGAGTTGTTGCATACCTTACGACAAGAAGAGGTGTTATGGTATCAAAAGTCAAGGGGTAGATGGCCAAAAGAAGGGGACATGAATACAAAATATTACCACACCAAGACTCTTTTTAGGCGGAGGAGAAATAGAATTACCATGCTAAAGAATAGTAATGGGGAGTAGGTTGAGGAAGAAGATGATGTTGTGAACATGTTTTGTGAATTTTACAGTAGTCTATTGAGAGAGACCTCATGTGATAAGGAATGCATAAAAACAAGGCAGTCTTGGGGAGGGGTAGATGAAGAAAAATGGAAGCGTATTGGAAGGGATGTTAGTTGTGAGGAAATTCGTCAAGCTTTCTTTGAGATTGGGGGGGGGGGGGGGGGGGGCTTTAAGTCACTTTGTAGGGATGGCTTTCCTGTTGTCTTCTATCAGCAAAATTGGAAAGTTGTTGGTCATTCAATAATTAGTTTTATTAAAGCATCGTGGAGGTACTTGGAGAGAATTGGGGAAATAAATGAAACTTTGGTGGGGCTGATCCAAAAAACTGATAAGCCAGAGGTGGTAAGTCAATTCCGGCCTATTGCCTTATGCAATGTAATTTATAAAGGTTTAACCAAGGTGATTGTCAATAGGTTAAAACCTTTTCTTGATAAATTGATATCACCATATCAAACGAGCTTTGTTCCTAGGAGGAGCATACATGACAATATTATCATAGCTAAGGTGGTATTGCATTATATGAATAAATTACAATGTAGAAAGGGTTATATGGTCATTAAGATTGACCTTGAGAAAGCATATGACCAAATGAATTGGAACTTTATTGTACATGTAGTGAAGGAGATTGGGCTGGATGAGCATTTAAGGGAGGTCATAAGGGGCTGTATCAGCATGGTTAAATTGTCACTTATGTGGAATGGATGTAGAGGAGATGATCTGGTCCCAACTAGGGGTTTAAGGCAAGAAAATCCCTTGTCTCCATATTTGTTTGTACTTGGGATTGAAAAACTAACACATTTAGTTGCTGATTTTGTGGCTAGCAAGTAGTGGAAACCAATAAAAATGGGCCGGGGTAGCACTGAGGTGTCTCATCTATTATTTGCAAATGATCTACTTCTCATTTGTGAAGCAGAAATGGATCATATGAGCATGGTAATGGAGGTATTGGAGAAGTTTGGACAGATGTCTGGACAAAAGGTAAATTTTCAAAAAACTATTGTTTATTTTTCAAAGAATGTTGATAGAATATACAGAATGAAATTTGTATGTACTCTGGTTTTCAAAAAAAGGATGATCTAGGTAGATATTTGGGTGCTTATTTGTGTAAGGGAAGGGCATAAGAATTTTCAATTCTTACTGGATAAGATGCAGAATAAGCTAAGTTGTTGGAAGAAACAAACATTATCATTAGCTAGACGTATTACTCTTGTACAGTCAGTCACAAATCAGATGACAATATATTCCATGTAGTACTCTATTATCCCTATGGGTGTGAGAAAACAAATGGGAAAAATATAGAGATATTTTGTATGGGGTCAAGAGGAGTGGAAGAGAAAAATTAATGCTGTGAGTTGGGAAATGTTGTGTAGGGAAAAGAAAAATGGTGGTGTAGGGCTGAGGAATTTGGAGATCATGAACGATGTGTTGCGAGGGAGAGTGGTCCAATATGACTTCAAAGCCAAAAAATCTGTGTTCAATGATGCTTAGTGGAAAATATCAAAGGAATAGTGATTTGCTGAAAGGTTGCAAAGGATCAAAGTCTGATTCTAATTTATCGAGAAATTTGGTTAGATTGTGGCCCAAAATAGTTGAAAATATAACCAGGGATGTTGGTAATGGGGAAGTGGCCAAATTTTGGGAGGATAAGTGGGTAGGAGATGGGAGGAAATTAAGTGAGAGGTGTGTAGTGCAGCCCTCATAGGAGGAGAAAGAGTAACAGATAAGGGAGATGTTGGATGGGAAAGGAGAATGGGATATGGAGAGAATTGCTGGATGTGTAAATAAAGAGGGTAGGATCCTTATAATGGTTGTTATGCCTGCTAATCGTAAAAATGGTATTGATTTTGTTAGATGGGGTGAAAACTTAAATAATAACTATACAGTGGCGGACATGTATCACTTTATTAAGCAGGAAAGGAATCAGACAAGAGTGGGGAGGGATGGAATACTATATGGTGCAGGAAGGGGGCAAGGAGGGTGCAAATTTTCCTTTGGTTGGCTTTGCATAACAAGTTGTTAACAAGGGAAAGGAAGAGTCGTTTACTGGGGGGTAATGCATGTTGTTACTACTGTCATAGCAACGAAAATCCGATGCATGTCTTGCGTGACTGCGATAGAGCTTGGACTCTATGGTTGGAGTTAAATTCTTACTGTATTGGAACTGATTTTGGAAGTTTGCAGGGTGGTGATTGGCTAAGATGGAACTTGACTCGTTCAAAGGGAGATGGGGGGCTCATTTTCGGGCTTGCGTACTGGTTTCTATGGAATTGCGCAACAAGGGCTGTTTTGAGGATGATTACACTATGCCTACTAATCGTTCTAGTCTTGTTCACAGGTATGCAATGGAAGTTAAGGGAGCACGAAAGGAGTTTGGTCGTGTGAGGGGTATGAAAAAGGGGGTAGCTATTAGATGGAGAGCTCCAGCTGAGGAGTGGGTGAAGCTTAATGTGGATGGAGTATCCAAGGGGGAAGGGAGGATTACTGGGTGTGGAGGACTAATCTGTGATTGTAGAGGTAAGTGGATATGTGGGTATGCTCGCAAACTGGGTAGTTGTTCTACTTTGCGGTTTTGAAATTAAATGTAATTGGATTAGAGTAGTTGTTGAGTCTGATTCTGCTGTGGTGGTTAGTATCTTGAAGACTTTGCAGGTGGAGGAAGAGTCTTTGTCAAAGCTTCTGCAACATATTGGCAAAGCTATACGTTTTTTCTCTTGTATTGATTTTGTACATGTGTTTGGGGAAGCAAATACTTGTGCTGATGCTATGGCTAACTATAGCATTAAGCAAGAGGATTTTAGAGTTGTTTTTGACAGATCCCCTTTAGCTGGAAATCGTTTACTTCTCAATGATTGTATGGGTACTGCTTACCGAAGACTGATTTTTGATACAAGAATAAGATAAGGTGGATGCACGTACTGTTTACCAAAAAAAAAAAAAAAAAGAAGCAAAGCTAAGAAGGACACTCAAGGAAGTTATTGAATGGGATTTATCATTAAATAATATATAAAAGAGTTAATTTTTAATAGAGTATAATATAATAGCATCAAGCTGCGATGTCTAGGAGTTCTTGTGATAGTAGTTATTTGTGAGCTAGAGAACCCGTTTTCGCTCCCAAAAACATATAGGCCTTAAAAACATGATGGGATTGGGTGGAAACAAAATGTAGAATCAATTTTTAGATGGTAGATAAGTAATAGAGTGAGGTGAAGGAAAATCTGCTCTCACAGAATTCGTTTGGAACAGAATCAATAAAATCTGCCAAAGTAAATCTTAGGGTCCATTGTACCTACGCTTTAATTTTAGAAGTTCTTATTGGCTTCTTAAATTGGTTCCTAAGTACTCCCTCTTGTAGATAACATAAGATATATTACGCAAGTTGATCTTGGTTCTAAGTATAAAATATAGCTTTTATATTTGTCAATTTTTTCCTAATTTACCCGATGCTCTCTCAATAATAATTAAAGAATGGGGAAATAAAAAAAGATAGCTATGACGATTTAAAAAATACATATCACATTAACTAACTTTCTTAATATAATTAAATTAAATTAATATATCTTCTATTGAAGACCAAAGGGAGTATTTATTCATCATGTGACTTAAATAATAAAGGGATGATAATGGTGTCAGTTCATGTGATTTATTTATAAAGAAACTTCCCAAGTCCTTTGAAATTGGAATACCCATGTGCCAAACATCAAAACAGTTTTGTGCCCTTCTAATATCCAAATATTCTTCATATTAATCCTCTTTCATAAAGGTAATATTAGAAATTTACACTCACTCCACTCCATCGGTTACCTTGTAACTTCTAAACAATAAGGAACAGGTTATAGACAATTAGGGTATGTTGACACACTCTCCCACTAGATGCTCCTAATTCACTCTCCTCATAATTTCCAGGAAATTCCAAAATTTTCTAGATGATGAAGAACAACTTTTTCAGTTCACTATCAGAAATTTCAAATCATAATTAATCCTTCAAAAGAACAAAAGCATAATTCCAAATAATAATTTTCAAACAGTAACCACAGGGCGACTACTTCACCTTCTCAGAAAGCCTTGCATTTTCAGCTTCTAGGACTTTTTCCTGAAAGAAATTCAGAACACGGTCTCAATAACCAGAACTCGTGAAAAGAGAACAAGAACCTAGTATCTTTTATTGGCTAGTGTCCAGGTTGATGTGGAAGAAATCAAGTACAGAATGTGAAGAGTTCAAATTTTATAGTTTCTATTCTTCTGCAATTTTATATGGAGGGGGAAAAAAAGTTGAATTGCAGTAATTTAGGTTTTCTTTATCAAGATCTCCAATAAAAATATCCTACCGTATTTGTTTTTCCAACCCAACGGCATACAATAAAATTATATAAAGATCTTGTTTACGTATCATAATTTTGTTGCAAAACCTACATTTGATGGAATGAACAATTCAGTACATTATCTAAACTTTGTCCTCTCTCAAAGCAATATCAAGTGAAAGAAAGACATTAACGCTCTTAACCTCCTCGTCTATCTACATATAAATATGGAAAGCTTACATTTGCTTTTAGTTGCTCGATCTGTTCGTTGTAAGCCTGATTCTGAGAATCCGAAGTTGAGAATGAATGAATACTTTACAATTATTATGAAGAAGGAAATTAAAGCAAAATAATATAGAGTTTAGTTATGGAACCTTTCTTGCTCGAATGGTGCTCACACTCTTCTCCAACTGTTGTTCTATCTGGTTTAACTCTTGTATGGAGCATGACCCTAAACCTTCCCCCAAGAGTTTACTGAGAGTAACATGCTTTTTATAGTTAGTGATATTATTCTATGTTTGACTTTTTAATGAAATGTGAGAATTCCAAAAGCAGGTATTTAACCGTTTGGAGAGCTCAAGAAGCTCAATTTTCTTCATCATGCTTGCTGCTTCTTGCTTCATGTGCTATCCATACACAGCAGATTCGTTTCAGCAATTTTAGTACTTAGAAGTTAGATGCATGGAAATAATCTACAAGTGGCTGAAACAGAAAACTGATGGAATTAATCCAAATAAATGAATCCTGAGTTTGGAACAGGTACTTTAGACTTAAGAGAGATTAATTATAATTTAAAGTTCTTTTAATCCATCATATAATTTTTTTTGTTTAGCACTCCATCATATAATTTTGTCATTTTACATTTTTAAAATAATTAATTTAAATTTAGACTCAAATAGAATAATATCAGAATAGGCTCAACGCAAAGACCCAATGTGGATGTGCATGCGGTTGAATGGAGTGTTTAGCACTCCATCATACAATTTGTCTAGGAAGCTAATTATCACTAACGGAATTGCGTCATATAATTTATTAGACTAGAGCCCTAGATTAAATCACTAATGCATGTGGTTGAATGAAGTGTTTGAGTGCCACGTTGGTTGGTTGCGAGGAACAAATTCCTTACCGCATGGTGACAAGTTCGGCCGACATTGAGAGGAGAGAGCAAGAGAAATAGCATGAAGAAGAAGAAAGAGTACCTGCATATTTTGTTCACTAAATCTGGTGGCTGTCTGAGTATCCCTTGTATGCTTGCGGTAGCGTTCAATTGTCTCCTGCAAGCTGTTGCATTAATCAATCAAATATCTATCACCACACTTACCTACTCAATATATATAGCCTTTACCCCAACACAGTTCTATACAATAAGATGCCACCAACAACAAAAAGATAAACCAGAAGAAAAACCATGCACATGCTATATCTGACCCCCAAACATGCGAGGCAAACAATATAAATCAAGTTTATAAAGCTTGAAATGAGAAAGAATTGCTCAAAAAATGAAACGGTACGGCGACAAAGCCTATTCACCAATGCTTTGCAAACGTTCTCTTTTACGGACAGATATTTCCACACTTCAGAAATACCACTTGTCGACCTCCTATTTTTTTGGAGGGGCTTACTTCTTGACAGTGAACAGTTTTCTTTCCTTTGACCCTTCGCTTTCTTTTTATGACTGATCCAAATTCAAGAATCATTTGACTCAAATAGAGAAGTAACTCTTCCACGTGGATTTTTTTTTTTCTTATTAGAGATATAAAATCATTAGTTAGTTGAGATCCTATTAGTTAAGATTTCAATGAGGTAGTTAATCATTATAGGGTCACCTATAAATAGAGGTCTGATTGTATGGATCAAAGTGTGAAGGATGGTTGGATCCTCACTCAAAATGATGGGGTCCTCATCTCTCATTAATCCTAGAGTTTAGGGTTAATAGACTCACGTAAGAAGGGTTGATTGTTATAATGTGATTGTGGCTTGTAATTCTCAATAAGATATTCATATATCTCTCCACTTCATAAGAGTCCAAGTTTTGACCTTACTTGAGGGGTATGGAGTTCATTCCACTCAACTCAACCACAGCTTTAGTTTCTCTAACCCTTTCCAGACATGTCACTCACCAGGAACTTCTAAAATGTCCGGAACCATTTTTCAGGCGGGGGTGTGTAGTTGAATGTTAAAAATCCAATTGTGAGGCTACACGTTAATTACAAGTATGATATTCTAATCTAGGGCTTATATAAACCTTAATTTTTCCATCTTTATGAGCTTGCTTTTCGGTAGGTCTCTGTCATAAGTTCTATCAAGTACATAGAGGATTATTCTGGTAGGACAATGCTCTCAATCTGAAAATATCTCTCAGTCTGGTTTTGGTTATTATATAATTAGAATGTATATTAGTTGCTACTTAATTATTCGGTTCATATAGGTTTGAGCTTTTTATAACTTCCTATTAAATTGCAATGCCTCTTTATCAGTCCTGACTTTTAACAAGAAACAAAAGATCATGAACCACTTACTTAATTTTCAATAGCTCTATTCCTATTCTGCTTGTAATTACAATGCATAAAGATCACCAAAAATATCCAAATGAGGTGAATTTCCATTACATGTAAGAAGTGAAAATACCAACATGTTATAACCATAAAATGTTGCTCTCTCATCCTTAATTTGAGACTTATCACACGGTCTCCGGCCTCTTTACTATAAAAATAAATGTACAGATACTTTAGGAATCATAGGATAACCCCAAAATAGTCTCATATATACAATACATAATATCGACATTTTATATTAAAGGGCGGAGAAGTATTACGATGAGGCAGCTAGTTAAGAGTGTGAAGAAATGGAAGTTTTCACTGAGGAGAGTGATTATCCAGAAGTTTTTTTTAGGAGTAATTTTACACTGGAAGTCTACAAAACATGCCAATTTTGTCCCTTTGTTAATTTTGACCGTTAAGTTTAACTGATATGCATACATGGCATCCCCTCATTAATGGTTGATTTAATGTGAGAAAAAGTAAACCATGTCTGAGAAATTCGTGAGTTGGGGAAAAAATGACTTAGTTTGTATCGATAATCATTTCTATATTGCGGAACCATAAATATAAAAATGTTACCCATACTAATTAATACTCCCTCCCTTCCTTAATATAAGACATATTTACTTAGTTTGATTAGATTAAGGAAGTTAGTTTAGTTAGTGAATGTGACATGTATTTTCTTTTTTGGTACAATGTAAGGTTTTCCCTTTTCAAGGTTTAGAGCATAAAGGCTTTCACCTCTCCTAAGAAATGCACTTCTTAGGATTCCCTTTCTTTATTGATTATTATTGAGGAAACATCATTAGAGGTAAATTAGGAAAATATTGATAAATAAGAAAATCATGTCATATTAAGAACCAAGATCAACCCCAAATATGTCAAACATTAAGGATGAGAGGAAGTATATAAATACTGGGTGTTCATTAAAAATGTTAAAGATTTCTTTTAATTTAATTTATGTTATCTATCCATACTAATTAATATGCACAACTTCAGGGCTTTTATGATCATTTATACTACCTAACATAAAAAATTTAATAAGTCATACTATGTATGAACCATAAATAATAACTTATTTCTTAAACTTCAGCCAATACACAAAAGGCCCAAACTTAAAACTTAAACCATACGGTAGTAGTACATATATAAAATAGATACAATTGCACTTTAATGCATGACAAGGCAACTAGTAACTCATTATTAAAACCTAAATAATGCAACACATCTACATTTTATTTCTCCACAATTGAACCTAACTATCTTCACAAGGCTATCATCCTTGAAAGGAGAAACGAAATTCAAACTTAGACCTATTATTAGAGGAATTAGACCAAAGCATGGGAATGTGTATGACAATAAATATGCCATTCGTTTTTAGTAGCATTAAATTGATAAGCACCCCAACAAACACTACTCATATTCCTACTACTAGTTAAAACTAAAAACTGGAGGGCATTTGTATGACAAAAAAATGCCATTCTTTTGGTGTAGGATTAAACAGATAAGCGTTCCAATAAAAACATCAACCATACTAACTAAAACTATAAACTTGTGGGATATTCCCATTGCAGAATTTCAGTGTAATTTATAGACTTCTTGCTTCAGAGTTGCTTTGCAATTGAATGCTGCTACAGGAAGAAGTTGCACCAAAATATGCTATTGACTTAACAATAGTTGAAACTATCTCGTCTTCAAAGCTAGATCATCTCACTAAGGTTTGATCGTTATCACATGGTCAAATCTGATTATACTTTATTCAATCTTGATTAACTATTGTTTACGTAACATGATATTAGTTTTTATTTGTATTTGTATATCTGTATCATAAGCATCAATATCAATACCACCATTAATATATATATTATAAAAGTTGGATGCTTTGCACTGTTTCTCTTCTGTAACTCTATGATTCTCTTCGATTAGGAGGTTGTTCTAGTTTGAGTTCATGTTTTGTTCAATGACTTCAGTAAAATTAATTAAAAACTTGATACTAAATAAACATTCATCAATATATCTATATTCAATATCAATATCAACAACTATATATTATAAAAGTAGGATGCTTTGCAATTTTACCGTTACTCTTCTGCAGCTCTTGGATTCTTTTTTTTTTCTTTGAAAGAAATTATTCCTTTAATAAGTAGGTTATTCTAGTTTGAGTACATATTTTGTTACAATGACTTGGGTAAACTTCAGAATTCAACCTTGATACTAAATAAACAAGACTGGTAGGTTTGTCAAGTAGAGTCTACAATTAAATTCATCCCTCATAGGCACCCCCCTAGGGTTTCAAATTGAGCTACACAAACTGCAATTATGATTACCAGATTAGCCACGGACCAAATAAATAACTAGATTCAGTATCAACAACATGACAGATGACAAAGAAATTCATGAGGGTTTCTTAGTAAATTTGCTATCAGAATTTCAATAAACAGATGGTTTTTCTGACCTCGTTATCATATTAATGATGGTCACCGCATCTTACTTCTACTATATTCAATGGATATATATAGTTATACAATGTGATTCATTAACATTTCATCATATTAATAGCTGTTTAATTAATATGCTATACATGAATAGCACGACTTAAATACTATAGATGCAATGCTAAGCATTGAAAGTGAGAATCTAGAAAATCAAGTCATAAATTTAGATAGTTTCTTCTTTTAACTGTTACAAACACCCCCCCCCCCCCAAAAAAAAAAAAACCAAAGGGAGATTCAAGTTACCTTTGATTAAAACCATGACCTCTAAGTCATAACTTGTTATTGTAGTGTAAAGCGCGCGCGCATATATATATCAAAGTTGCAACTAGACTAGAATCAAAAGGTTATATTAAGTTTATTCTGAACTCATTAATGAGTAATTATGAACTAAAACTAGTTAGAGATTCTTTGTCGAATTGGGAAGATCAAAGCGAGAGTAAACTGTTGAATTTATCAAACTGTTATCATATGATATGGAAAGATAAATATGGACCATTAGAAGCTTATATGTGTGTGTGTGTGTGTGTGTGCGTGCAGAAGTAGTAATACTGTAGTAATTACAAGAACTTGCAATATTATGTTGTCATAATAATGATCACATGCACCCCCACTAAGAAGGAATAGAATGAGAAAGACAAGGACATTAAAGGTAAGTACCTTCCAATTAAGTATTCAAAGCAATAAAAGTTAGAAGTGGGTTAGCTACTATACACCCCAGAATTCAAATTTTAAATAGTATAGAGACCTCAACTTGACAGAAAACAAATCATCACAAGTACAAGTTTTCTGGTTCATAATAAAGAAACACACTAACAGTCTTGGAAAGAGGTTTAAGTGTCCTTTGGTTTGATCTGAAAACTGTAGTAATCACAGTGCACACTATTTCATGGAACATCACTTTTTTATCTTTGGGCACAAATATTATTTGGACAAAGCTTAATCATATCTTTGGCCGTATATAATGTGTATTCGGAAGAGAAAAATAGTTCTAAAGATAATAGTAATAGTGATAACAGTAGTAATTCTGACCCTATTTCCCGAGACCAAACAAATATAATATTTTTAATTTATAAGAAGATTACTACATAAGGTATGTATATCGCAAGTGGTTGCATAGGATCGTAACTACTAGATTATGCATGCCAGCGACAGCGAGTGGTACATACATAAAAAGAATAGTCCATGGTACGATTTATATTTTCAAAATTATCTTTTCCTGTGTTTGGTTAAAGAGGTACAGGTTCCTGGTTAGGCAATGACCATATTCATCACCCACATATGGTTCGTCTCTTGGGGGAAATCACAATTCCAAGGGCCGTACATAAAAAATTAGAATCCTTCCGGAGTCAGCTGTTTGACGAACATTTTAGTTTATCAGGCACTAGAACATCATTTTACAAGATGTATTTAGACATACAATATATAGAAGAAAAAAAAGGGATTCTAAAGTTAGTTATGCTTGGTTGTTTATGATTGATCATACCCTTCAATGTTTCAAATAGTGAAGTATAAGCCTACAAGTTTTGCAAGTTATGGGCTAATTAAGTAGTAAGGTGAGCTTGAAAGAAACACGCACTCAATTCAGGAAGTATTGGATATATCAAGTACTATTCGTAATTTCCCTAACAGTGAACTGCTTCTTAGTTAGCCGCTCATGGTCTAAAAGTAACATGAATGATGAAATAACTATTTTGTCTGAGTAGTAATAGCAAAGTTTTCAGATCTGCTTTATGGCACAAAGAGAAGATGCAGATGCAACGACCAAACAAGTTGTGATATCATAATTAAAAAATGGTATATATATAGAAAACTGAAAACGAGAAATAAAGATGAATAATAAGCCATGGAAATTAGAGTGAGAGTCATAAATACCTGGAGCTAGCAAATTCATAAAGCTTGCCTCTGGGAGAGAAGATGATGAGAGCAACCTCAGCATCACAAAGCACTGAGAGTTCAAAGGCCTTCTTGAGCAGCCCATTTCGGCGTTTTGAGAAGGTCACTTGCCTGCTTGTGGCGTTCTCTATACGCCTCATCTCAGTCTTCCCTCGCACCATCTCTCTCTTTCTCCGTGAATATTGAATCCTTATACCCAGAGAAATTATATCCACACGCATGAATCAACCACAAAATGTTTAGAAATATATATAGAGGAACTTGTTGGCATACAATGGTCACACACACAAAAACACAACTCACCCAGAAATTAAGCTCTAGAGAGAAAGTGCGTGTGTATGGTAAATTTCAGCAGATCCGAGGCTTTCCTAACCTACCTACAACATGAGAACCCAGGAAGCTACAACACAAAGGAAAACGCACCTTATCAGTATTTTGCATCTGTATATATCAAAGAAAAACCAAATATGAACCATGACGGGAGGAAAAAAAATAACAGAGTGGATAGCTCAAGAGAGACCCAGATTTTTCAAAACCAGCTAGCAAAAGCAAAATCCATAATAAAATCTCCAAGTCCCTTTCGGAGGAGGGACTAAAGCAAGCAAAAATAATCCAGATGGAGGAAGATAATAACTTATTCTGAGAAAATTCAAAGCGACTATGTGTGTATAAATGTATGTTCAAGAAAAAGAATCAGAGATTTACATAAAATTTATAGCAAATAAAAACCCAGAAATGCTCAGAGGAGAGAATATAAAGAGTGAGAGATACAGAAAAGGTAAGGAGTGGGAGGGCCACCTATAGAGCGCAGAGAAGCCAGAAATGGGAACGGCTAGAGAGAGAGATGAAGACTTAAGTGGCAAAAGCCAAGCAACTTGCAACTTTTATGACTGCATTGACTTATATTGACTAAATATTGATTCCTTCCTTTCTCTTTTTTTCCCATAAATGTACATATTTTTGTCATAATCATCAAAATTTTACATACAATTATATTCTTATTTAATATTAAAAAAAATCTTAATAATACCATGCAGAGGTCTCCTGTATTTCAAAAATAAATAATAAAATACAGTATTCAAAAAGATATGAGAAGTTTTATAGATATTGTAGGATTACTGAGATTCCAAATATAAATGATTTAGGGGAGGAAAGATAGAACACAATCAACTTTCCACACTGATACATCGCTGTGGCACCTTGCGATGGAAGGCATCAATGCCCCCACCATAATAAGAAACAAAACATAAAAATAGTAATGCGTCTTTCAAACCTCTTCCTTTTCTTGTTTTGGGAATTTCCCAATTTACTCACTTACTGTCATCCGCACACAAAAGCTTCTTCTTTTTTTAAAAAAATAAAAAATAAAAAAACTTCACGAAAATGATCCTCCAACCCTTCTATTTTTAGAATAACAATAATGATAAATAATAATTACTTCTACTAATTTTGGTTCGGTCAATCATATGAAATCCTAGATTTTTCTGAATACTTTGGATTCGCTCTCATTGCTCTGTTTTCATCTTAAATTTTGTTTACATACATATATAATAGAATCACTTCCCCCTGTAGCTTGAAAGCCACCTTTTTTTTTTCCAAATTATTCATATTTCTTCATATAAAATATTTTTTTTTGGCAAGCCATGTTACTTATAGGTCATGAGCAATTAGCCTATTTCTCAAAATACATGAAACCCATCATAGATATTAAACAAACTGAACAATACGCGATGGGGGTATTGTAGCCTGACTAACACTAAGTAACTTATTTAGAACGTAATATTCTTAAATGTGAAGTTCTGAATTTAAGAATGTGTGAGTTGCAGGATATATAAAAGAATAATCAGGACTCATCTAGATGAGCTTGTAAATAATAATATAATTATTTTTAAATTTCATAGTTGACAAGGGAACTCACATGATGTAATTTCTCAAAATTTGAAGTTGAGTAGTTAAGCTGAAATTCTTGTTAATATATTGATAAAAATAATTCATTTTATTTCTTACTTAGAATATATATAGATATTGGTAAGGTTATTACACTCACGAATTTAAGCAAAGTCGTAAAAGTAGCATATACTCATAAGAGTTTATGTTTATTATTAAATAGGTATTACTAGTATATAATTAAATAATTAGACTATAAAAATAACAATAATTTGATTTAAATATATTTTAAATCCAAATAATTGAAATTAAATCCATCAATATTCATTATTTATGATATTTAACAAAAAAATTTCTATAAAATTTATATATAAAGCTGTTGTACATGATCAAATCTAAAAAGTTAATAATAGTTTAAAAGTAAATTAACACAATTTTGAAAGTTAAAAAAGTAAAAATTGTAAACTCAGTATATAAACTTTCATATTTAACTGAGTTTACAACTTATATGAGCTTATTAGTAACTTAACCTATTTTCAAAGAAATTTCTATAAAATTTATATGTAAAGTCGTTGTACATGATCAAATCTAAAAAGTTAATAATAGTTTAAAAGTAAATTAATACAATTTTAAAAATTAGAAAAGTAAAAATGGTAAATTCAGTATATAAATTTTCATATTTAACTAAGTTTATAACTAATATAAATTTAAGTAACTCGACCTATTTTTTAAACTAAAAACATAATCGTAAATTTGGATTGTCATAATGGAGATTGGTAACAATTTCAGAGGATAGTTAGTAGGAAATTCGTTACGTACTAGGTTGAGATTTTATGCGAGTTAAATTGAATCCATGAAGTTAAGGCGATTAAGGTAAAAATTATGGGAGAAATGATTGTAGTGTGGAGGTTGGATTTGAGAGGGAAGGAGTGGAGTGAGAAGAATAGGGAGAGAGAGAGAGAGAGGAGTTAGAAAGACGTCAACGTCTTTCCGTACAATAACGTACATAACTGACCAATCAGAAACCGAAAACGCAACATTCTGTCATCATTGCATTTTGGAGTCTTGTGATGCTCACATTCATTTGCCTCCCCACGCGGGCCCCGCCCCATCACCTATTTCCAGCTTGGCACATCCTCTAGCAAGTTTTTTTTTTTTTTAATTGTTCAAAGGAGAATAATTAAAAATACCACTTAAATGTCTATATCCATTTAATATGCAAATTTGTTTTACATTTTTTTTTAGGAGTAATGCTGTTGGAAAAGTTTTTTTTTATTCAATATCATTAAGAATGAAAATATGTTAGACTTCACCCTAAACAAGCAAAAATTACATAAATAATAATATAGTAATTATTATATAATTATATAAATGTATAATATATTAATATATAAATATTTTTTAAAACAAAAAACATATCAAGCATAACAGGCTTCTAAGTAAGTCTAGGGATGACATGATAAGCCGAACAGGTCTTCTAAAAGGCCTTGACCTGCACCTATTTTTAAATAGGTCAAGCCAATGGCCTTATGATAGTCCATGGGGCCTCTTTCTACCTATGGAATAAATTTACATCTTCCTTTTCTTGATTGGTGTCTTTGAGATGTCCTGGATGGTGTGTCCTCCTTCCCCTGTAGTTCTTGAGGATATTGCCCGAACTTTTTTTTTTTTTGTCAAACAATGATATTGTCTCTGTATTTTTTTTCCCCCCGAAATATTCCTCCATTGCTGGTTCTTTAAGCTCTGGTGACCGAACTACAGAGCCTCGACACCAACAGCCAGCAAATTATTGGGAGGCGAGTGATCTTGAAATTAATGACCACTTCACCTAAAAATAACTTTGATTACACGAAATAATATCCAAAAAAAAATCAATATTAACAACCGCTATTTTGAAATGTTAGGTTGTCATCTAAGGATCAATAACTATTTCATTTTTAGAGAAATAACAACTTAAATTATTTGGAATGATGACGAATATAATTGCCAATGACAATTAGCATTTTGTACAATTGGGTTTGGATTGTTATTTCAAAATAGTATTACTCCAACGATCTTAAATATAAAATATAATTGATTTTTTAGAGAAATTAAAGAAGTTAAATAAGTTACTCAATAATATCATATGTTGTGCATCATTAGAGTATATATCAATTTATAAATTAATCAATTTGGAGAAAACAACGAAAAATATAAATATTTTAGAGTAATTTAATTAGATTTTTTAATATCTAAAAAAATCATTTTTTTTTATATTTAAGATCAAGGAAAATAGTTGTCATTTCACATAATTAAAATTATATTGTTATTCCTTAAGCTAAAGTAGTCATTAATCTTTAAGTTACCACCTTTTCGATAATTTATTGATGGCTAGAGTTAGAGTTCTAGCTTACAAGTGGTGGCAAGCAACTAATCATTAAAGTGTTTATTTGAATTAGGAAGTAGAAACTGCTTTTCCAGTATTATTTATAAGAAAAAAATATATTTATAAGAAAAATTTTATCTCAATTTATATAAACATGATCTTCCACCGTTAACTCAACAGTCCCAAGTAATCTTGTGATTTGAAGGGGGGAAATAATTCCAAGCAAGCCTCTAACAAGGAGTGACTATATATGCCCTCCAAAAGAAATAGAGCATTTTGTCGTATTAATAGAAGATATCTATATTTCAGTGGTGGTTTCGCGTCATTGTCCCTGTATTTCTATTTGTTTTTTTCCTAAATAAAATCTGACAAGATTTTCAAATGAAAACAAAATGATATCTTGTTGAAAAGAAGCATACAAAGAAATTAATAAAAACTCCATACCCATGCAAATGCATTTCGTTCATATTTTTCATGTGTATTTTATAACTATTTGGTATCATTTTGAGTAATTTTTTACGTTAGTATTTATATGATTATTAATTAATAAATAGTTATTATATTTAATTTTTACTTTTATATCTAAATCGAAAGATCTCTTCAAAATTGTTTTAATATTAAACTGAAAAAACATATCTGATATACAGTTTCAATTTTTAATATTACTTCATGTTTTCAAAAATCACACAAATTTAGAAATGAAACATATTATAAATAATATTTTTGTGAATACTACAGATATCTTGAATTTTATATTATATGACAAACATATTAATATTTCATGTGATATATTGGTTGATGCTCTTTCTTTCAGAAGTACTAATGGATTTATCATAACTATTTTATATGTTTCAGTCTCTCTGTAAAATAATTAATAAGAAATATTTATTATTTTAAATAATTAAACCACTACTATAAATTTACACATTTACAATGCGTAATATATAAAAGTTAAAGCTAATAAACATTATATATATCTAGGTAGAGGTTTAGTAAGGATATATAACTCTTAATTTCTGTAGTAATGAGCTCACCCTAAATGTTTATATAAATTTAAATTAAATAATTTTTTTCAATTTATTTGAAAATCAATTTTTGTGGAAACAAATCACTTTATAAATATTTCATGGAACCTTAAATATTCATTTTTTTCCCCATAAACTAATGCTTTGTTGTTGTGTGAAATTTCAAACATAAAATCATTTATAGAAAATGCAAACTCAAGTGATAACAGTGTAAATTTAAGTAATGACTGTGTAATTAAATGTTATTTGGCTTAAATTTAAAATATGGTGAGATTGAAGAATATATAAAATTTGTATAATTAAATGTTATTAGTCGTCATTTGAGTTCATCGCGTCAGCATTTTCTATTAGCACATTAACGATGTTGGAATTTTAAGACTAAAAGTATACCTTATAAAGTTAAGGGACAAAAAATATACTTATATAAAACTTAAAAGACTAAAAACATACTTTAAATTATTTTGAATATTCGTATAGGCACAACAATTTTTTTCGAATATACATCGGATAAAAATATGGTTCAAGAAGCATCAAGCATCGTGTCGTGTTAATTATTTTTATTAGCATGTCTTGTCAATTAAGCGAGTGAATTGACAAATGATTGCTAATGATTTTGGCTTCCTTCTATAATACACCGCAAAAATTGTGATTCGTCCATTATTTATAACTAAAAGGTGGCGGTAGCTCAGCCACACGATTCTGAATACTTTCCTTTCCATCTAATTTCTTTCCACTTCCCATCGCGTTGATTATATCACATTGTATGGCTAAAATTCACCATTTTAAAAAATAATAAAAAGTCCTGTGAGTCTCTATAATTTTATCTTAATTTTAATTAGTTCATTATAATTTTTCTTAGGTATATATAGATATTGGTCCCTGGCTATACTTATAATCTTATAGCAGCAATGACGTGAATTTCATTTATCGTATGTCTAAATTAAATTTTACTATGTGGATTTAAATAAACTTAAAATCAATTAGATTACAGATTTTATATAGATGCAGTGAAACTATATATTAATTATTAGCATTTTTTTTCCTTACTTTATGTTGATAACAAATAAATTTTTAAAGAAAAAACTTCCTTCTATTTTTAGTTGTCACTTGGCCCGCAGCACCTATATTAGCACTAATTAATAAAGTACAGGGACTAGTGCTTATAGCTGCGGCGAATATATATAAATATATATTGATAATGTTGAATATTTGGCCAAAAAAACAGAGATAATGTAAACTACTCGAAACCATGCACTGATATTGCATGGGCTCTGGTAGTGTGATTTGTGAACATTATGCTGGATGTGATGTAAAGGATGATATTGATATAATATTAGTGAAAAATAGTTGAGTTGTGTTGTGTGCCACCTATTGTAAACAGCAGAAATGATCCAGAAAAAGCGTACGTAACAGATGCCAAAACTCATCAAGAAGTTCAGCAAATTGGCAAATCTAGTAAATATAATGTGTTAGTGCTTCGCAGTTAGCAGAGTCTCGTCTCAAGTCAGCTGCTAATCAGGCCTTTCACTCAATTACCTCCACCTAACGCCTGTTTCGTAAAATTGAAGAACGTGAAGATGGAAACTGAAATCGCTGGGCTGACACGTACGTGAAAGCCACTTCCATTTGTTTTGGTGTGGAATGGAAATGGAAAATTTTCCAATTCCACATGTCAGAGTAATTGGTAGAGAGGAAGAACATTTTTGTAACTCAATCACTAAGGATTCAACTCACCGTTTTTTTTTTTATATATATATATAAAAGAGAGAGAGAGAGACATATATGTGTGAGAGTAATTGGTAAATAGGGGGGGAGCTTTTAATGAAGGTAAATTTGAAAAATTGTATATCTCCTTTGTACTAAATATAAGACAGAGTTAATTTTTTTTGGAGTAATTAAAGAAGTTAAATAAATTACTTGATCATATCATATGTTGAATATTTTTAAATTATATATCAATTTAAAAATTAGGCAAAATAGTTTAGAGAAAAAATGATATATATAAATAGTTTAATTAGCTTTCTTAATAGATATACAAAAATCAAGTATATCTTATATTTAAGACTACATGGCGTAACAAGGTTAGAGTGATTGTTTCTTGTTCATATTTTAAGTCACATTTAAGATTTAACTATCTTATTGGATTAAAAAAATATATAGCTTGTTAATTTTGTCTAAAAGTAATTTTTTTTTCTAGCTTTACTCATCCACAATTTCAACTATATTACGGGAAATAAGAAATTACATTAAGTTACTTAATATGTCATAAAATGTAAATTTTTTCCTCTTTTACCTTTTCTAGAGAAATGTATTTGATTTCATTAGGAATGTTATTTTTGAGAGGGGGGCATATACTAAGTGGGGAAAGTTGGAAAGTGAGTATTAATCATAGGGGTAAAACAAGAAAAAAAGCACTAACTAAACTAGAAGTGATTTATATTATGAACCATGCCTCCCTTCTAGAAGTGTCCTATATTTTAGGCCGAAAGGAGTACCTTTACTTAAGAGTATAAAGAACTACTAAACTGGTTTTTAAATCCCCTCTCAGTAAATCGTAACGAGGAATATTTGGGGGAAAAAAAAGTTTATAAAAAATTCACCAGATAACTTATATTTGGAACCATCAATTCCTTCTAAAAGCGCTTTATGTAAAAGACATGAGGAAGGTCGTTACTCACTTAAGTTTTTGGTTTTATTTATAAAACACTTTTAATATATTTTACTTAGCTTAATGATTCATTAAATCTCATTTATTTTGTCTACTATCTAATAACTTACTAACTTTTATCCTTATTTGAATACGAAGTAACAATTAAAAGTTGAGAAGCGAATATTAATAAATTAGATTTGATTAATATTAATAAGCAAATATTTAGGTTTGATTATTTCTCTCCGTTTCTGGCATCTTGACCATTCCATTTGCCTACTCTCTATTTATAGGAAACTTCGAACCACAATGATTCATATGGGTGGCTCATCTCTTATAGGAGACATGCTACAATCCTTATTCACTCTTGCTCGACTCTTCTTGGCTCCATCGGTGGTATTAAAAGTGTTTGGTGGCCATAAACCTTTTAAGCCTGTAATTTTACGGGAGAAGATTCTCTCCCAATCCTACTTTCTCTTCATCTCTCATTAGCCAATCTCCAACATTAAGGGGAAGATTGAGGGGTAAGAGTCAGCGAAGGCATAGCCAAGGACGGCCAAGATTGACTGATGATGAGAGACAATGAAAATTGCTTATGAAAGAAACCGGATCCGTAATCTTATTGATATATCGGTGAAAGAGATATTTACTATTCTACTTACTTTTATTTTGTTAAGACGCGCCAAGCCAGTTGTGATCGTTTTAGTTGTGTTTTAATGAAGCGTGTCTTTCTATTAATGTTTGGTGGATTGGGAGCAAAGCTGCAAGATGATTGGAGGAGAGGGTCAAGGGAATCATTCTATTAATCCAAGGGATTGCCTTATGAATTAAGAGAGTGGTTTGTGGGGCCCATCACGTGTCGGGAAAGGGGACAAGTCATTGAGGATGCCATCTATGTCAACGTACTAAGGTTTGGTTTGTTTGCCATATCTTGTTGGGGTCTGCCGTCCTCCTTATTTTATTTTCAGGTGCGGGGGGGACCATCAAGCATGCCCTGCTCCATTCTCATCCAATGGCCACAACCTCTTCATCGGGAAGCGTTCTCTTGTGACCATTTCCCACCCTCACATTTCGTGCCCACCTGTCAGATCTGAAATTCTGCCTAATACCCCCAAAAAAAAAAAACACATTTCTAGCCATGTATGTTGTTTTTTCAGGCAATTTTTATTTTATTTGTTCAAAATAACCGGCAGTTCATATTAATTCAAAATAATAAATGGGTTCATTCTTTTAAAAATGACACTTTTATGAAAAAAACATAAGAGAAAGAATGAGTAACAAATATGAGAGTGTTAGTATAAAATATGAGAGATAATGTGTAACAAATGAATAGATGAAAGAGAATTAGTTGTGAGTGAGAATAATTATTATAAAGATGTGTATTTAATAGGGGTAGAAAAAAAATTTTCAATTTTGAGATACAAGGAAAAAGTTGCTTATAAGAATGACCAACTCCAAGAGAAGGAGAATTGCTCATAAAAATTATCGGAAGGAGTTTATCATGTTTCACAAACCACATAAATTATGATTTCAGAAGTCATTTTTTACAAATAGAGATAAAACTCTCTTATAAAATTAATTAATAAATTGTAAAATATACTCCCTCGATCCTTTTCACAAGCAAGTTTTATCCTTATTGTATAAAACAAACTAGAGGTTAAGGCTATATTTGGTTGGAGGAGAGGGGATGGAAGGGGAGAAAAAATGAACCCTCTCTCATTTGGTTTGAAATTTTGTAGGAAAGTAGGCTCTAAAGTTTCCATCTCCTTCCTTCTAACTCCCAATTTTAACTCCTCCAAATTGGGGGCTTCGGAGGGGAGCCAAAATGTTAAACTATTCTACGCTTATAATTTATTTGATATTCCAATAATGCTCATTATGAAAAATAGAAATATTATTTAGGAAATATTTTATTGTAAGAAAAATTATTATGATTAAAATATATTATTAAAAAATAATTCATTATAAAAAGTATATTTTTTGAATAAAAAATTATTATAATCATAACAAATGCCATTATAATTTCAAATAAAAAATTATAATAACTAAAAAAATATATTATTATGATTAAATTAATTTAAATAAAATTATTTTTATCATAAATTTAAAAATTTAAATTGTTATAAAAATTATAGGAGAAAATATATTATTATAAAATAAGGTCAAAGTAAAAAATGTAATAATTATAAAACATCTTAACATAATTTTAATTAAAAATATATTATTATTCAATTAATTTAAAATAAAAATATGTTATTATAAATAAAAATATATTATAATTAATAAATATATTATGATAAAATTAATTTAAATAAATTATATTAATTAATAAATATTTTTATATTTTAAAAATTGATTAATTATAAATTGATTAATTTTATTATATCAATTATAAATTAGGGCTTATGGTTTCTATTGAATATTGATTATTATTATAATTAATATTAAATATGATAATTAATATCATTATATTAATTATAAATAAAAAATATCACCAAATGTGTTAGGGTAAAATGATAGATTGCTATTATTCTTCCCCTCTTCTCCCTTTGAAACCAAACAAGAGATCATTAAAAACCCCTCACTTCCTCTCCTCTCCAACCAAACCAAATAAGATAGCCTTCTCATCTTTTCTTCCATTCCCTCCCCTCCATGGTTCCATCCCCTCCCTTTGAATGAAATAGGCCAGAAGATTAGCTAAAAACAATAAATATGTCGAAAATGTTACGTTTGTTCCAAATATGCTTTCATTTATGAAAAGAGAATAGGAGAGAGAATAAATAACAAATATGAGAGATGATAGGTATAAAATATAAGAGAAAATGTGTAATAAATGAGTAAATGAACAAAAATTAGTGATGAGTGAGGATAATTAAGATATATATGTGTATTTAATAGGGGTAGAAAAAGAAAAAGTAGTTTAAAATTTGAGACACACAGAGAAAATTACTTATAAAAAGAACCAACCCCAAAATAGAGAAAGTTTCTCATAAAAAGGACTGGAAAAATATTCTCTTAAAGCTAATATAAACATGCACTATAAATCACTACTTCTAATCTCTTTTATAAAAAACATTATAGTTTTTTTTTCTATTTTTATTATAAACTTCTATAAGAAATACATTTTTTTAATATGCCCATATTTAAACAGAAGGAGAGTGAGATAGAGAATAATTGGAAGAAAAAAAATGTACGAGTAACCAATCAGGGGTAAAAATGTATTATATGTTAACACAACTCCAAATTGTAACTTGTAAAAAGGATAGGAGGAAGTACTTTTAAATATATTATATTTAATTTAATAACTGAACTCTATTATATTACATCAATCTTGGTCACCATCCACATTTACCCGCGCTATTTTAATATATTAAGTTTTATGTTGAAAATACATCAGGTTTTACCTTTTTATTCATAATTTTATTTAATCAATACTATTATTCGGTATAGTATATAAAACCATGGCTAAATTCTACACAACTCTAAAGCTTTAGTTTAAATTTTAAATTTAACATGTTTTAATTTTTGACATGAAAGCCTTTACTAACGGAACTTGCCACGTCATTTTTATGAGAATATCATGACATTTAGTATCGATAACAAAATTTAAAACTTGGAAAAAAATTAAATTTAAATTTTGAAACGTTAAAAGGTGTATATGTAATTGACATAAAGTTCAGTTTTAGTACATGTTAGATATCATGTCATCTTATCTGATTTGGTCAGTTCTTATAGTAACTCAAGTGCAAAAGTAATGGTAAATGGCTTCATGTAGAAAAATTAAAACATCGAAGATGTTAAATTTAAAATGTTTAGTTAACATAAGTGACGGAGTGTCTGTGGATTTTAATCTAAAATTAAAATCACCTCACACTTTTTATATATTGCTCCTATTTATTAATTTGATATCAAATTAATCGAATCATGTACTAAAATTGGTTTTGGCGTTAATTTCAAACAATGCATCCTTCTTTTGAGTTACGTGTTTTTTTTCCTTTCCTTTTTCCTTCGGGAAATGAACATTCAAAAGGAAAATTTACGCTTTTACTTTATTACTAAATGATAAACTTTGAGGAGATATTTATAAAGCGAATTTTTTATTGTGTCTCTTGTTGATTGTCAAAAAATCTCTTGTAAAAATTTATAAAGCGACCTTTTTATTCAGTTTAAATTTTAAATTAGCATTAACCCAAAAGAAGAGGTTAATTATGTAGTCCTTATAATGTACCGGTACCTAGTTTTTAAATCGGTTCCTTCCTTTCTTTTGACATCGGAGTTAATTTTTGCTCCAGGAAACGAACTAGACTGGATACTTAATTGCATCGATTTTTTTTGATGAAACGCTTAATAAAATAAAGACAAAGCTGCCACATAGGAGTCTGATGTGGCATCAGTCAGACACATACACTATTGTTTCTCATATGGCAACTCCCTTCAACATTAGCTAATCCTTTTTCAGATATTCTCAGCACTAAACTTGTGCAGCCAACATTTCTCCCCCTACGTCTCTGCCTAATACACACACACACACACACATGCATATATGAACTGCATCATCCACCAAATCAAAATTAATACATTGAAATTGCACAAGACATGTGAATATTATGCGCTTACTGAAGGAATGAGGTATTAAGCTCTGGTATTTATTCTCCTGCTTGGTTAGGAAATGATTATCTGATTACATTAAATTTCGACCCAAGTATGAGTTTCTTTGAATTTATAATGTTTGAACATTTTAAATAAAGCCAGTATAAAATTAAGAAAACCTTTAAACTCCTACTCTTTATCTTTTTTTCCTGTTAGAGCGATAGATAATCGTATAAATTATTAAATTATACAGTAACAGCAAACATAACAACTTAACAAGTCGCATTTCTCTTGGATTAACTATATAAATCATGACTCTATTGTGCTTTGTAAACAAGCTCCATCAGCATCATCTCAAGCAGTTAAATGGAAGCATAATCCAAGAAATCCAAGAACATGAGGAAACACGTTGAAAAAGGTCTCTAAACAGCAATTAAAATCTTTAATTTAGTAGGATTCTATGTCCCTGTATTCTATCATAATTTTTTCATAATTTTCAACATTTTACATCCTTTTGTATTTTCAGTACTTGATCCCATCAAAGACTCTGCTGAGGTTTGGAAGCCGTTTTCGAAACTGGCTTCAAGGCCCTTACTAGGCCTAATAGGCATTACTAAATCTGTAACTCATAGCATCATTAGTTGAGCTAATGGCAGATTCTTTAGCACTCATGCTTTCATTATGGATTAACTAGCACGAGTAGCAGCTTCAGTAGCTTATCCGGGGTACCTCCTCTAGTGGAGGAGGCAAAGCACCAGTGGTAGCATCAGTACCGGCATAGCCCTTTTCTTTTACAATAAAGGACAGGTACTGAACTAGTAGATAGGGTTGAGTCAGTTGTTGATCCAGAAGCGATAATAACAAAACCCAGACAAAACAAAAACTCAGTTTAACTGACCCACCGAAGAAAATCAATAAGGAACCAAATAATTGGGACTTTTAGTACTTCATCAGGGCAAAGGTCATAAAAAAGAAGCCCTTGAACCCCACCCATATTAACCAATTACAACAAACTTCCTACCCTAGTCCCTTTTGAAGACACGCCAAAAAATGAAAAAAAAAAAAAAAAAACTCAGAAGTATTTAATTTGGGTGCCTTAGTACCCACCTAATGACACCTGTTCCACATCATATTATCTCCTCTTGTTCGTCCGTACAACTTAACAAGTTTTTAAGTTGCAGATGAGGTATAAAAAGAGCTATCAGCAGAGGATTTGTTTTGAGGCACGAAAGAAAATCATCCTTGCTTATTATACCATCATTGTCAGTATCAAATACGACAAACAGATCATGAACCTGCACACAACTAGTTATCATAAATCAAACCCAAATAAATGGCTAGTCGAATCTGAGTCACCTCATCCAGAGAAAAAACATAACACAAACGTGAGTTACCTCATCCTCCTCCAAGCTGGGGATAGCAGGTCGGATGATTTCTAGTAACTGATTTGAAAAAAGGAGAACAAGTTTGGATTATTTTAACATTTACTTCAAAGCAAACTAAATAAAAAGAGAAAGTAGAATACTTGTTGTTCCACAATATAGTTGTTTATGCCACCCCCGCATTCTGCAAAAGCTGATTGACATGCTTGGTGAAATAATGGCCGCTTCATGACATGGGCAGATTTAAACAGGAACTGGCCACAAATCATAAACAAATAACTAAGAGCTGAATATTATAAGCAACAATATCAAATCAAACCCAAATTTACAGTTAGAAGAAACTTTCTGCCCACAAATCAGTTCAAATGTCAGCCAGAACCAACTCTAATCTTCTAACTAGCGTGATAGGGCAGATTAGAGAGATACCTGTTTGAACGTAATTGTGCCATTCTTCTCTACATCAATGAATGAAAAAATCTGCAATCCAATATGATCATCTTCAGAAAATAAAAACAGGAAAAAGAAATATTAAATCATGTAAAGAGAACTGTTTAAAGCAGTAGAGAAAAGGAACTTGGTATTCCAAGCTAAAAGGTATGAATTGGCTGGCATATAAAGGGGGAGAGGAAAGGAAAAGAAAAATGAACATAAGATATGCGCCTATCCTTTCTCTTAAGATTACATTTTCCACAACAGTTTCCTAATTCTCCTTCTATCATGAACTTTTGCATCAATCTTATTAAGAAACCCAATTAAAGTGAACCTCTCGAAAGAAAAGGAGTTTATCTGTTCCATGATCTCACAGTTTATTGTTGTTTAGAATCTTAGCTATCTATTATTATTATCTATGATGAGGCTTTTGGTAAAAGTTTTTTTTTTTTTTTTTAACATTCCAGGCAATTCAAGGTCTGGAATAGTAAATTCTAACGTTTCACATGCAAGTAAAATAAATTTTGGAATCCCACAAATTCTAGCATTTTTGTTCCCAACAAGGGGGCATAGGTGAAATATTATTGAGAATACTGAGTAAAACGCAATTTTAGTTTCTATCTTCAGAGTGTCGAAAACAAAAAGAGAGGACATGCCACAAGAAAGTTCCATGAGTGCAAAACCTTGTTCACCATACTTCTTATCCTGAATTTTATGAAGTCCATAGGACTTGTGGACTTGAAACATATTGGTCAAAAGTTAACATAAGCAATGTGACATATAGTTTCATGGAACAATGAATAGATTAAGATAAAAATGATGAAAAGAGAAGTGCCTGTTGTATGAGAAAAAGGAAGAAGGGGCTGAGGGATTAAAAGTAATAGTTACTTGGGGACGGGTTTCTACTTAGAATTTAAGAGGGAAATTGCACTTAATCAAGTAATAGCTTCAATAACGTAATAGCAAAATACCTAACCACATTCAGCAATGACCTGTTATTTTGCTGGTTTAAAACATTCTATTTAACACTTAACCTGGCATTGCAATACACACATAGAAAACTATACTGAATCCAAATAATTAGTATTATTGAGAAAGAAAGCAGCCATTTCTTAACTAACCTCATCAGCTAGAAGGCAAGCTTTAAGTCCTAAAACCCTCAAGAAGTCATTATACTGAACACGACCACTGCAAGTATAATAAAAAACTATATAATTAAACCCACATATTTATGGAGCAGCTCACCAGCATACAACTTTAAGTAGGTCACTGTAAGTACATAAAATGAGGCAGACCACAAATGAATACATGAAAGGGATGCCAATGATCATATGTGGTGAGGACGTAGTGTGTAAAAGGAGTGCCCTAGTGCAGCACAGAAATTGCATATAATCATATATACTGTATTATCACCAACAATAGCCATATGGACGGGGGTTCATTCATTTGATCACTTTTCATATCACAAAGCGAGAATTTTAGGTAAGTATAAAAATTCCATTGATCCTATAGTTAAAGTAGAGATCCTCAATCCAAGTGCCCTTGCCTCACTTAGTTAAGAAAAATATTTATTGTAAAGGAAATAATTAAGTATAAACAACTAGTTAGGGATAGAAGTACCAATGCAATGACCACCCAAGAGAAATCTTCCAGAGTTATTAAATACTTCAATCAATCTTTCACAACCCCCCCCCCCCAAAAAAAAACCAAAAAAAAAAAAAAACAACGGTACTAACACAGTCGTCTGAGAAAAAGTAATGCCAACTGTTGCCAATAAACAGTGCCTTATTACAGAATTTATTTTCCCCCCAAAAATAAAATACTGATTACCGAGTGTCTATAAAGACTGAGTAACCAATTGCTTGCTATCAGGATATCATATCATTAATGTAAATAGCATAGAATCTGTATCATTAGTATAGATCAGATATTATTCTATTAGGGCGTCAAAATACCAAGTCGATTGATAACTAATATTATTTCCATTGTACATGTACAAGAAAGATTTTCACGGTGATTACAAGTATATAGGCCAATATTACCTGGGATCAGGATTCATGGAAAGGAATTTATCCAGAAATTCCACAGCTTCCAGGCTGCTTACACGGATAAACTGAAAAGAAACACAACTTAACTTTATCCTTCAATTAAATGTGACAAGTAATATTATGTAATTTAATTTTGGCAAAAAAAATTATGTAATTTAAAAGAATACAGACAAAATTATCTTCAATCAAACTGAAATATGCTAAGCAATCAAAGTTTGAGAATCTCGGATTACAAAGATAAGGTGGCTGAAGATCAGAGACACAAGTGTCATGATGGACCATATATTATTGATGGAAAAAAAGAACAAGAATTTGATCCGTTGCCTACTTTTAGCACTACACATTGAAAGAGTAATCAAACTTATAATTATTGATGAGAAGTCACAGAATAAAAAACATAAACAAAGAAGACAAGAAATAAGCATAGAACAACAAACCAGAAATAAAAAATAAATAATGACAGAAAGGAACACAAAACAAAGTGAGACCAATGCTATTTTCAAATTCATCAAGCAACTACAAAGGATTGCTCCTGGGAACAATTAAATTCCTGGCGCCCTTCAATTTGTAGGCCCACAAGGGCCAAATGTCAATTACAGGTGTTGCATAAACTGAGAAATACTATTGTACATGCCAATTTGAAAGGGAAAACAGAAAGGACGGTTTTTGTTTAGACGCCTACAAACCCATGTGAACTGGCTGAAACAAAATAATTTACCAGGAACTTGTCCACATCAACAAAGAACAGAAGATAATTCTAATTTTACATAACATAATTAAAGTGCATTAATTTTTAAGGACTCACCGATTTCATTCTAGCCAATTCACAAGTAAAAACTGAAGGGTTCTCCTGGAAAGTCCAACAAGGTGAAATATTAGCAGAAAAGATAGGATTGCAAAGTTGCGCAGATAACTGGTGTAGCACTTCACTTGTGAAAAAGAAACTGCATGCTATGATGCGCTAAGGATGCTTAAAAGTTTTCAGCAGTGTGATAACTGATAACCATTGTTCATTGCCGCCCTATTTCCAGTAGATTGTTTAGAAAAAAAATTTATCAATTCAATTCAGAGAAAAAATAATTTCAAAAAAGGAATAAGAAGGAACGAGTAGAATTGCATTGGGGAAGTGAATGATAAATTAAAATCTTTGCCCACGATATGGATTGAAGATGTAGAAGTGGATTTAGGGTTTCAAAGAGTACAATATGATTACAATAATTATTTTGGGATTTTGATGTCAACTTTGGAATATCATTATCAGAAGTGATTTTAGGGGTAACGTCTCAAGTTTCAGTTTTCATATATGGACATGTTACTTGAATTGATGTTAACCTTGATGGTTTGTCGATAATTTGTGTAGCACTATACTTTGATGGATCTTAAATCCACAAAGGTAAACAGATCATTCAAGAACAAAGAATCTAAGTCCTTGACCAGGACACATAAACATCCATATATTCATTCATAACTTCTAATGTTGTATTATATCAGATAATATAGGAGATAATATATGCCAGAGTGTACATAGATAAGATAACTGCCAATAACTTCCCCATAACTTCCTAAGGATAAGATATACTTAACTTCCTAAAACATAACTTCCTGAAACAGAACAGTCATAAAACTGACATAAAATACAGACATACATAATTCTATATTTTAATTATCCTAATTCACATGCCTCCTTCACAGATAGAACTTTTGTAAATTTTTTTGGCTTGATGAAACAATATGTAGATTTTAGATTTCAGCTTATGGGTAATGCTAAAAAAATAATTACCTAATTGCTAATAACAAAAAATGCAACAAATGATGAGATTAATGCAGATTGACATAATGCACTATCAAAGATAATAAATAGTCATTTATAAATGCAGAATGAAACACATTTTAAGATCTCAAAAGCAACTAGGATGAAGATAAATTGCCAAAGAAAGTATTAAGAAATGCACCTGTTTTGCCTCCTGGGCTTTCATATAAAGCATTAAGTCTCCAAAAGAATGCCCTGTTTGCACAGTATTTAATGAAGTTGCCATAACACGGCTGGTCTGCATTTGTTCATGTCCATTAGCAATCAATTACCCATACAAGGTATGAAAGATGGCAAAACAGCATGAGAAAGACATAAATTCTAATATAAAAGTCAACACAATAATAGTCCAATTGAAACTCAGAAGAGATAACATTTGTTTTTAAATGTAAAATAAATAAATTTATGAGTTTTGCACCATTAGAGGCATGATGCAATGATCCTACTAAATTAAATTCATCCTTAAACGAGAAGATTGATATTGTTTTTCAAAAACAAGTTTTCTCTTCCTCAACTCAATTCTAATTATAAAATAATAAGATTAAGAAAGCATAAAGCATAGAAGTTCTTGCCTCGTGATTGTTTTCTAAACTATGCTATCAAAGAATAAGTTTTGAAGCGAAAAAAAGGGGGAAACAAGAATTGAATGGTGCAGGGAAATAAACTCACCCTCTCAGCAAATTGTGAAGCAGTTTCCTTTTTATCATCCAGGGCTGAAATGACAGGAAGGTACTCTACCTGTGTCATTTAAGTGAATAATCTGAATTAGTTTGAGAAAAAGCTCACCAAACTAGGCACCGCCCCCCCCCCCCCCACCCCCCAAACATTTAAAAAAAAAAAAAGGCCCAGCTAAAAAACTAAGAGATGAAAAAAAAGAAAACCAACTCCAAAGAAACCAATGCAAAGGGGAGTAAACCTCAAAAAAATTATGGAACTGAGTGAACATCCTGAACATGAGCCTTGCTAAAGAAACATCACCCCTATGAAAAATTGCATGCCAAAAAAAGAATGATCAGACACCAGTTGTAACAACAAAAATGATAGTACAATCATAAAAAATTTCCTACCATGACTGGTCAAAATGTACATGAGGATAGCGAACTATTACAGGCTGAATTGGGTAACGATGAATAAATGCACCCAGTTGAAAGGAGATAAGGTTTCTTCCATTAGTTGTGGTTCCCTCTGGAAACAAAAGTACTCGAGGAAATCTATCCCTAGAAGCCCTTATCTGTTATTCACATCCTTAAAAGCAGATTTCTGTATCAGATAGCTTACAAAGTGATCGTATGATAACATATATGAAGCAAAATCATATCCAAAACATGGTAATTAAAATTGTATGATTCACAATGACAATCTTATAATTTCCAACGAGCCAAAAAGATAGGGTACAAGTCCATAGCAGTGTTGTATTGTTGATAAATGTTGTCAGTGCCTTTCATAAAAAACAAAGACATCAACTGAAATTATTTCAAAAAATTAGTTACTTACAAATTTATGATTAATGAGCTTATCAGCTTATCTTAAGTACTTTCTTCACTATGGAAACAGATTTATTTTACCTCTAGATATCATATGAATATCCATACGCCATATTTTACAGTCAAGCTACTTCTTACTTGCTACTAAATGTTTAGGTTCAAAAGACTTAAGAAATAAGCTTTCAAATTCACGATAACTGTAATACCAACTTGATAACTATAATCCAAACTAATCTATCACTTGGTCTTCATAAGTTAGGATCCTTTCATCTTTCACTTGAGTTCCAAACATTAAATAACTGAAACTTTTGAAGTTGAACAGCATTAATTATTCTTAGTCAAAATCAGTATTATTTTCATGCAACAACTGATACTGAGCCTTTGAAAACACAACAGCATAAAAGTACAGAGAAATTTTTTCTTTGTGAAAGATTACTGCTCAAATGAGGAAAAAGACACTAATAGAAACCTTCTACCTTTATTTCTCGGACAGCCTGCTTCCTTGATGCCGGTGAGAACCTATTGACATATATGACCTAAAAACATGATAGGGAGAGGAAATATCAAATTTCCTAGAATTTCACTTGTCATCAAACCAATGGAAGGCTGGTTTTAAGGTTTCATAGTTCAACCATGCTCAAAATGGGTCTCTCACTCTCCCTCTCTCTGTAGTCTATATACACACAGTTATTTTCTAGATTGATCTTAAAGGACAAAACATGTGACAGAGAGGACCCATTCCCAGCCTGAGCAGCCAATTCACAACAACAAAACCTTTATCCTCCAGTGGGGTTGGCATGTTATCTTACATATGAAACAGAGCACACACAATGTAGATAGGGAATCAAATTACCTGCATTGCTCTAATAATGGTGCCAACAAAAGGTAAGGAGTCATGGGACTCAGATGCCACAATGGTAGGAAATAATTCGTAGAAGAAAAAGATAGGCTCAATGTAAGATACGTGATTAGATACAATTATTGGAGCAGCTTCCCTTGGTGCAGGTCTTCCCTTCCGTCTTATCCACTGATAACTGCAAGGACAGAAGAATGCAACATTAGGGAAGCCTTTAGCTCCCGAACGGGAGAACCTAATTAAGCTAAACACCACACACATTCGCGTATACATAGCAAGTTGTAGTTAGTGGGTTAAAATTTCATATATTCTACACCTCCTCAATTTATTTACTGAGTATATGTCTAACAGGAAAAGTGGATCGACAGCCTGTAAATGCAGGAGGCTATTAGATGATGCATGTGTAACTTGTCTGATTAGTTGAATGACAGTGAAATTGAGGAGGCTATTATATTTCATATTTAAAAATGAGGCTCCATTAGGAATTCATGTATGACAGTATGAGGTCGTTATTTTCGATGAACTCAGTTCCCGCATGTCAAATAAACTTAAAAAATTGGAAAATAAAAATTTCGATGAATCAATAAATCATTTAGGTTTTCAAACCAAAAATTGCAGTTTGTAATAACAAGAAAGTGACATGCTTCGTTTACTGCTTCAGTAAATCAAGCCGTTGCGCTTTTCTTTCCTTCACCCAATAGCCTCTATGCTTCCTTTCTCAAGAGAAATTTAGATCTGCATGCCATCCATTATTGTTTTTGCGTGATTCGACCAAGGCTAGAATCTAGATAAATTCAAGAAGTTTATTCGCTGCTTCTACCATGATATTATAGCTTCATATTTACAAGTAAGAATCGCCTTTATATGTTATGTGCCATTACCTAATCTAAGTAATAGATTAAATTACCCAACCGTATCCACTCCTACGGTCCAACTTCCCACTAGCTAATTAGGCATGAGAAATGAGAAAAACACTTATTGGAAAAATCCAACATACCCAAAAGCAAAAAGTATGCAGCGGGCGCACAATCTGGTGACCCACATAAGCCTGCATCTCCATCTCGGCATCGGATTCTGCTTATCCTTCCATCCCTGAAGGGCCAATTTCGTGGCGACATACCCAACCGACAAAGCCAGCCCAAAGAGAACAAGACGGACCAAGGCAATCGGAAAACAAAGGATGATCTTCAAGTACTCGTAGAGCCCCTCAATGTTCGGCGTATTGTTGCGGAACGGATCCACGGTGGTGAGCTGAGACACATACAAGTACTCGCACCCAAGAGGTCGAAATGGGTTGCAAGAACCCACTTGGGCTTGTCCGTTTGACCGATGGTCGGGATGACGTTGGAAATTGCTGTTGTCACTTCCACTGAATGATTGAGAAGATGAACGTTCAGAGTCATCATCGCGCACCGTAAGAACCAACTGTTCGGATGGTTGGGAAGAAAGGAGAGGGGAGGTGATGCCATGGTCCGCCATTGTTAGTTTGGATGGAAACTGAAGGAAGAGAAGACGACGCAGCAGCAGCTGGAAGCTGCTATATATACAAAGGGAAAAGCCGAAGAAAAGTTTTGCGGAAATCGAATATGACCGCAGAACTGGATTGCGTACGAACTTGGGAATATTATTTCTGTTTTAACCCGGCTTAAATGAAGAGATGAAAGGAAAAGAAAGGTAAAAAAAAGAAATCAAAAATAAAAAGTAAAACCACGTAATTTTAATTTAAAGTAAAAATGATATTCTTTTTTTAATTTTTAATTTTTTCCTATTTCTTTTTTAACATTTTTCTTATTTATTAATTAAATTATAAATTTTATAATTTAATTTAATAACAATATCTAACCAAAAAGTTTTTTTTTAACTCTAACTATAATATTAAGAAATTTAACCTTTATCATTATAATAGAAGAAAATAAAGTTGAAAAATAAAAGAACATAATTTTTATATTTTCTTATATTGAATAGAACTCCTTTTCACAATATCACATATAGTAATTTATTTATTGTTAAGAAAATTACATTCTTTTGTTCAGGAAAGTCTTTGAAAAAAAAAAATAGTAGTCGTATATGATTATAATACACACAGTTGTATGTGAAAACTTTATATGATATATATATGGGAAAATATTTTCTTATGTTGTAGGAAAAATATTATCTCATGTCTCACACACATAAAACGGTTGGACCCACACACATACATATATATGAATTCATATATGTATATGTAGGTCCCACCATTTCATATGTGTTCATATATGTATATGTGGGTCCAACTATTTCATGTGCATGTAAGAATTTTTTTTTTTTCATGTTGAGAATACGAAAGCCCTATATATATATATTTTTTTTTTAAAAAAAAAAAGGGAACTTGATTGATCAGTGCGTATGATCCGAGCATGTCGCACGAGGATTATAATATTAAATAAACATCATAAAGTTGCTGACCACGTGGGTCCAGTTGCGTGATTTCTGTTTCTGACATTTTTAATATGATTTTCTCTGACCAGTGTTTAACTAGGGAGGGGGAGTTACTTGATCCTGTTCGGAGGTTGTGGATTCATTTCCACTCACAACTTTAATCCACCCTGCCCTGCTATTTTTATTTTTTATTTTTGGTTAAGTACCAATTTTGTGCTGGAAGTACGTTTGGAAGTTTTCAGCGTAGCAATGTTACCCGGAAGTATCAAAACGTAGTAATGTTGCCTCTCCGTTAAAAATCTTAACGTTAACCGTTAGGGTTTTTAACTAAGGAAAAAATTGCTCTTGAGCAACCGTTAGGGTTTTTAACGAAGAGAAAAATTGCTCTTGAGCACGTATTTTAGAGACAACATTGCTACGTTTTGATATTTCAAGGGCAACATTGCTGCTCCGAAAACTTCCAGGGTATAATTGCTCCTGGGTATATACTAATTGGTACTTAACCCTTTTTTTAAAATTAAAAAAACTGATCAATTAGAGCGATTTGTTGGATTAATAACGGGTTTTGGTTCTACCCTTATTTTGTTGGGTAGTGCGCATAGCAATGGTAGAAGCAAAGGTGGATGGCAATATTTATTTGAGGAGATCGAAATTGATTGGAGATTGTTGTTTTGTGCTTTTTCCACAAGATAAAGAGTGGATGCTCATCATCCCAATCCATTCTTTAATTCTTATGAATTGTAAAATTATTATTATTATCATTATTGTAATGGATGGAATAACAAAGTGGGATTAGTTGGGAGTAAATATAATAGCAGTATAACAGTAGCCAATAACACCAAATACTTCCCTTGTGGTCTATTTGGTATAAGGGAGATGCAGAGAAGGGGATGATAAGTTTTAATGAGTTCCAAATAGATAAGTGGGTTATAGAAATTTAATAAAAAAGGAGCTAAAAATATTAATTAAAAACTTTTTACCCTGGACAGGCTGGGGACATTTTTGAGTCAGCCTCATTCTTTGATTTTGGGGACAATAACGTGAGATGAGAAAGACACCAAAATTACTTTATTAACTAACTGTATATATATTTATTTATTATATTTTAATTTATTTATTGATAAGTTGACGTTAATTTACCAATATATATATATATATATATATATATATATATATATATATATATGGTAGGAGCGACTTCGGCAAGTGCACCGGTCGTTTCAAGTAATAAAGTAGTGAGAAAGTATCGTCCCACGAGGAATAGTTATTCAATCACTAGTTCATTATTGTTGCCTTAGTTGGACAATTTGAGTAATAAACGATGAGCTGTAACCAATCAAGAATTTTAAGATTTAAAGAAAGAAAAGAATTCAGGATCAAGATTAGTAAGAGAATGTTTAGAAAAGATAATCAGTCAAGAAAAACGTAGCTAGGACCCAGAATCCCCCTATGCTCTTTCAAGTATTTGAATTAAAGATTTAATTGATTATGATTCCCAAATTGACGATCGATTCTCTAAGGTTAGACTAAGTCCCAATGTTTTAATGCTACGTTAGTCTATTTTATCTTTAAAAACTACCTAATGTCTTAGCATTGTCTAGAGAGATCAAATCTTGAACCAGAATCCTATGATCGCATAAATTCGTAAGCCTATGTCTAGGTCATGCAATTTTATGATGAATTAACAAGTTCTACTTAGATGCACCAACATCTCTATTGTCATACATCAATCTATGGATAATCTTAAAGGTGATCAATCTTCAAGAAAGCATTAAGCAAAGGAAACTCATTCAATTAAAGAAATCAAGATTCATACAAGAATTCAACCAAATACTCAAATTTGCATAGGGTTCATCCTAGCCCTAACTACAAAAAGAAACTTAGCCAAGCATGGCTAGATTAAGAAAATAAAGAAGAAGAGATGAAAATAGAATAGATCTTCGATGATTAGGGAAGGTTGATCTCCACGATGAAGCTTTGATCCTCTTTCTCCAATGCCGTCGAGTTCTTTCTTGTGCCAGGAGTTCAAGAAGGTGTCTTTGTTTGCTAGGGTTTTTTCTTTTTATATTCTAGGGCCCCTTAGACTTCAAAATCATTAAAGAATATAAATTTTCTTTTCTTTTTCGGACCCTAAAATAAGAAAAATCAGATTTTCGTAATTCTGGCGTCCTGGGCGCCAAACTCTTTTTCACTGAACAGAGAGTTGGTGCCCTGGGCGCCAACTTTGCACTAGTTGCCGCCCCGGGCGCCAACTTTAAAATTCCAGACCGAGAGTTAGCGCCCTGGGCGCCAACTTTGCATGAGTTGGCGCCCTGGGCGCCAACTCCAAAGGTAGCCCAAATAGTTGGCGCTTTGGGCGCCAACTTTGCTTCCTTCTTGGCTTCTCTTTTCGCCTTTCTTTAGCTCTTCAATTTGGCTTCTCTTGTGAATAAAAACCTGCAAAATACATGAGAATACTTGTGAGGACATGTCTGACATCGAATCTATGTTTTTTACTTATTATTCTTAAGCTTTTTAATTATGTTAGATCAAGTTTAACTCAATTTGGACGTTAAAAGCATGGTAGATTTACCGCTTATCAATATATGTTGTTGTGTGTGTACACATATTTATATATGTATAGACACACATATAGACATACAAACATATTATATAAATGTGTGTGTGTTTATGTACATACGTGTGTGTACATACTCACACACTTATATGTACAGACACATATATTTGTGTGTGTGTGTTTTTTTTTGGGGGGGAGTGTGGGTGTTTATATTTGTGTGTCTATGAGGGATGTATGTGTTTTTTTATTTTGGGAAGGGAGGCGTGTAAACACATATGTATATATAACAAGATTATTATTTCAATTAAAAAGCATGAAAAAAAAGATTCTAGGTCAGAGAGATATGTTAATATCATTGAAAATTGATATAAGGACATTTTAAGAAAATGAGTAAAATTAACTAATTTAACTCTCATCCTTAATCTCTCCAAAATCAGTTAAATATATCTTATAATTAGAACGGGAGGGAGTACTTTAAAATAAAAATTAAAAAAAAAAGAAAAAAAATAGACAACGTTCAAATTTAAAATCTAAATATTAAGGGTGTGTTTAGTTTGAGAGGAGGGTGTAGGAGGGGAGGGTGTGGGAGATAAGGAATTTACCAAATTGCCATTAATGAAGGAAATATTCTTTTTTGTTAAGAGTATATTTTAGGAATATTAAACAATTTTTATGGGCTTTTTGATAAAAAGGGGTAAAAAAATCTCTCTTTCCCCTTCCCCTCTCTCGTCCCTCAAACCAAACTAAGTGTTAAAGAGCATGACGCATGAAGGAATTGACAAGTGATAAGCGGGATCTGAGGCGGGCCGAATGCCAACACATTTGTTAAGGAAAAGCACTGACAGTGACATGTGTACTCAGAACAACGGTATAAGCTGGACCAATCAACAACCTACTAGGATCCAATTTCCCAGCGGACCACAGATTCAAACGATAATAATATAGCTCTTTCAGAAGAAAATGTGGCTTTCCACATCATTCGACTTTGCATGTCAAACGATAATTTGAGAGCATATTCCAGAGCATCTGTACAATAAACCGCATGTCAGCTGTGGCTAATTTTTCCAATTTATCCATATCTTCCACATTGCATGTCAACCACTGGCAAGACCAAAGGATCATAAGCTACTTCCATCCTCAAACTTATCATATGCCTCTTATCCAGAGGCTAAGTTATCATCAGAATCATTAAACAACTCTCGATATGTCAATGAGTATCCATCTTCAGAGGCTTTGTAATCGGCTCCCCTCCAAACCACAATCTGTTCTTTGTCAAATGTCACCAGAATACAAGGCACCAGGTCCTGCATTTTTAATATAACATACTCAACAACCAACAACTTAAGGCCCAGAGCACATGGGAACAAACTTGAAAGCCAAAAATTAAATCTTTTACTGCAAACAGTTTGAAAGGCAGATGAAAGCTGCTAGTGTAATTAGATAATTAAATGACGTCACCCTCAGGAAAATAGAGTAAAAACTGAAGATAAGTGATTCCCATGGTAGACGGCAGGGAAGAACAACCATAGTGAGTAGAGATATCCATATCTATCAGTTTGCAGCAAGCAGACAGTAAATATGTTATGGAAGAAGTTTGTGGAAATTAAAACATTTTGCTTCCCCACAATGTAGTGTTTCAAAAAAGTGTATATGTACACACACACACACACTGAACAATGATAGTGGTAACATCAACTCCTGGATTTATACGCCTAGAAAGAAGATTGTAGTTAGAAATTAGAATACAAGTGCACGGTGATGAAAAGTAAATGACAAAAACTCTGTCGTCCACATCTTTAGTCAATTTAATAATTTAGTAATGTCAGTATATTCAATCCCGAATTCCTGAAGATTAATCTTGGAAACAAGTTTTGTACCGCATTCATGCAGCACAAGACTGTTGTCAACAACATCCACCATAGCCCCATATTACCAGAGTGCGGACAGAATTTAAAGAAAACACATGGCTATTTTACGTTGGGCAACTTCACATGGCATTCACTTCAGGAGGTTGATCCCCATCGATAAAGTCCACCATGGCGGAGCATAGAAATTAAAAGCAGGATAAATGGTTCCAATAAATTAACTGTCGGGCGGCCCAAGGCTGGATTGCTTATTGGTACAGTTTCTTAGTTAAAGTGATGACATATTTGCTTGAATTTTTTCTTAGTGAGATTGATTTCTAAACTGTTCGTGAATTCAATTTTTTAATGGAAATAGCCACCACATCATCCATTATGGTGGCAAGGTGAATTTTGGCTTGCTGCAATTTGGTGCTCTATGCTATTGACAAACTGACCCAAGATAAGAAATGTCAAAATAAAACATCACTTATCTCCTCAGAACAACCTAAAATAGAACTGGAAAAGCAGCTTGTCTTTACCCGAAGTTTGCAGCCTATTTTCTTGTAGTCACTCTTCTCAAGGCCTTGACAGTCAATCCGAACCAGCTCACATGAGAGAAAAGCATCTCTCACCATGGGTACCAAACTACCGTAATAACCATTTTTGGCTGCAATAAACTTCATTGTCAGCAAACTGTGCAAGCACAAATCAGCAACTGCAAATATAAAATACAACTAGAACATACCAAGCTTTGTTAAAGCAGGGACAGCTAATCCTTTCTTCCTCATTTCCTTTGTTTCCTCAATACTTAAACCTTCAATTGTTGTCTTAATCAGTCTTGGATATATGGGTTCATGGGGTCTCCACAACATGAGAGGTATTACAGGCCTCCTTTTGGGATTGTAATTCCTGCCTCTATATAGCACAAGGGTACCCCCATGTCTATGAATAATCTTTCCAAATGTTTTATCCTGCAAAAAGAAAATGAAATTTGATTCAGTGCTTGAATAAGCAGTTAAATTTGAACATAAAAATAACAACACATACACGTTGGCTGCTAAAATAAAAGCCCGAGGAATATAACTATCCCTCAGAAACAAAATAGCATCATAAAAGCTTCAAGCAGAACAGAATAGGATTCATTCAATCCCAAATACAACCTTCATCAAAATTAAAAATCCCAAACACAACATTATTAGAAGGAACATGCAAATTTCTTTAAAGAGATATATACCTCCAGCTGGGTGCAAACATTTTTCATATCCACAGTAGGTAGACCCATACATTTAATCCTAACTGCTTCTTCGTGCTTCCAATGATTATGAATATCGTTCAGCATATTGTGAGTTAAACCATCCCTCCCTGCAACCCAAAAAGAAACACATGCATACACAGGGGTCCAATAATTGACAGAGAAAGAGGCAAGGAGGGCAAAACATAGTTCAAAGTGTTGTTTAATTTGTTTAGCTTTTGTCTTGCGTAAGATTGTAGTAACATGAAAAATGTGCAGTTTTACAGATAAATTTCCCCCCTTTTTATGAAGGGTAAGTCTTAGTTTTAATCTACCAATAGAGTTGTTAACAATCACAGTTTTAAACCTCAACCAAAACTTCATACCGAACCCACTGGAATTTATAGTTTGTAATTCAAAACTGAAATTCAAGTTTATGACCTATTGCTCAGCAATGTAAGATCTCCAGCCTTGTTGCCAAACATAAACTACAATCCACAATATAGTGGCAATATTACCTTCAAAACTAGAACGAAAGCAAGAACGCCAAAAAGGAAAAATCAAAACCAGCACTTACCCAAGTTTATTTGCCTCTTAGTTTTGCTTCTTTCGCACTTCAAAACCAGTACCTTCCTCTCAGCTGCAGTAAGAGGCTTACCTTGAATTAACAGTCTCTTTTTCATCCTCTGTTCCGTCAAGTTCGTGTCCTCGTCTCCCTCTAAACTCGTCACCTTTGGGTCCACCGCCGGGGCACAAACCCCTGTCCATGGCCGATCAAGCCTGCCCGGTCCAAACGGCGAGTACTTGGGCTCTCTAAGCCCAATCGGCCTCACTGTGGGGCTGCTTTCCGTGTAGCTATATCGAAAATCAAAGGGCAAATCGGAATGTACTGGTTTCCGCCCAGTTCGATCAAGCGATGAAGGGGGACGATATCGGGGTTTCTGCTGTTTCTTCGGTTTGACGATTGTATCAGTGGGGTTCTGGGACGTGGGAGAAAGTGACGCAGGGGGTTCGAAGGAGTAACGATCGTGAAGTTTGGAAGAAGTGGTGGAAGCGGTGGCGGAGGAGAGGTGGCGCGTGAGGATCATGAAGGCAAGTGACACGGTGGATGAATTTTGGCGGGCGAGAGGGTTTATTAGGGACATTAGGGTTTAAGCCAAAATCCTCATATAACAACGAGCGAAATGCCACGGGTGCTACATATATAGGCGTTTACTCACACTCTGTACTTTATATAGCAAAGTGAACTACATTTCTTACCCAAGCTTTGGAGAGAACACAATGTTTATGCCAATTAGAACGCAAAGTGATTACAAATATTATTCAATAAATATGCCCATCAACTTAAGTCACTGAACGAAGAAAACTGTGTTATTGTTAACTGTATTATTGGTGTTGAATGAAAGGATAGCGAAGGTCCTTGATGATTTGCAATTGTGATTTTTCTTTCTTCCAATATTTACCATTCAGGTTCCCAGTATATCAAAACTATCTTGATATGGCTGTCATGCATTTCATTCTAATCACTGGCACCACGAGCCTGCAAACTCACCACTCTGTCAAAGAAACCCAGAGAGTGTCTATCACTGTACTTTGCATTGTGCTTCTTTCACTACAGTCCATTTCAAAATTGAAACCCTTCAACTAAATATTGTGCATACATCCTTTTCCTAGCGGGAAGAAGCAAAATGTGCATGCAATAATCGAATATGTCAGCATCAATGTCAGTATCAAGTATGAAATTCAATCAAAAAATGTACTATTTACAGGCAGCATGGTTCATTCTTTAGATTCTTAGCAACGAATCAAATGGTTAGATTCTCTTGGATTGCAAGAAACGATCCAACTATTCTGCCTCCCACAGGGAAGGGATCTGTTGAGTTTGTTAACCCTGATGAATACTCACAACAGGCATTGCTCAAACTAGGCACAACAGAGAATATCTTTCATTGATAAAAATATAAGTCTTACAACCAAATGATATATCAGACGAGCTATTTATACAACATCTATTACCTATTGCTAACATCAAAGACAGCCTGAAGGTAACTAATTGTAACTAACAAATTACACTTATGTCCCTTACACTTAACATATCAATAATACAAATATAACTTGCATATTCTAACAGGATCTGACCTTACCATTTCGATCAACTTCAACTGGGTATTTGAGAAGGTGCCCTCTAATCTCTGTTATTTCATTCGCTGCAAATTGCTTCCAGTTAATTTCACCCATCGTTCTGATCCTTCTTACACATCCAAGGCTCTCTGGCCGTAAGAAGCACTCTTCAAGTGTTCCTGTGTGCTCAGCCCAAAGTGACATCCTATATCCATGCACCTACACAGCATAGTTTTGCAAGAAGAATAATACATTTCCAAGTTTAATAACTCAAGTTTCTAAGTGGTCCTTGACCTGGCAATAACATGAAAGTCTTACCTCGCCACGTGGATAAGAACGTTGTCTTGCCCAAGTATACTTAGGTTGGTAGGCTCCCATTGCAATCTCAGTGTCCCTTGTTCATTCCATAGAGCGTTGATTGATGTTTGCAGACCCCAGTATCACGTACTCATAGTCAACTATCATGCCTTTTGAATGAACATAAATCATGGACCGGCGGCTATTTCTATTAAACGTCTGTGAATATAACACCAAAAAATATAACAGGTAGAGAATTTCTGCAACTCAACCTGGCACAATTATGGTTCAAAAAAAAACCTGGCACAATTGATTCTCTTCAAAATGTTGCTCCGCTTTTCGTTTTTTTTTTTTTTGAACAGTTTATGTTATTTTATTGGAGAACTCTACTGTAAATTGAGTTCTTATTCCTAAATTTGTGGCAGAGTAATGTATTGAGAGGTAGAAGAGGGAAGAATGGGGGAGAGAGAATGATACTTGAGGGCTATTTGCTGGAGGAGGAGTTCCAAGCATACTACTATAATCATACATATCAATGATTTCGCGATTTCCGAGACAGAAAAAGTTTAAATAATCCTGTAGATAGAATGCTGCTTTTAGCCCAGCCTCAACCAAAGCCTTTGAAACTGTCTCATGCATCATTTGCATTGTTTTTTGCTGCATCAATCAAACAATAAATCCAGATTAACAAATGCCATAACCAAGTGCAGACAGGCTTACTAATAGCTTTTTTGCCCCCAAGATTCAGTGGTCAAAATAATTAACAGAAGGAACCCCTTTTATTATAATAAAAAATAAAATGATCATAATCATGGACACTTCTCACATAAAAATTGCTACAATAGTAGCTTTCTTCGGAAAATCGAAGTTGAGGGGAATTAAAGATTAGTGAACTGAGAACCTGTTTCATAACAATGAAGTCAAGTTGGGATGATTAATATATACACCTCAACTTGAAGAGGGGTGGTGGTCATTAGCTGTCCTAATTGTCGAAAATTTTCTGGCCCCAGATTCTACCCTTATTATGCATGGGACCTTAATCGAAAATCCCATGGCATTGGGTTTGCACTAGTCAAACATTTTCCAGCGACATGCTTTTTTACCTTTTATTTTCCCTTATCCATGTCTTTTATATTCCTTGATTTCTTTCCTTTCAAGGCTTCCAGTATCTTAAGATTCTAGTTGTCTCTTCACGGCCATGGTCCCTATAAATTGTCCTCCCTCGTATTTGAATAAAATTGAAGAATTAATATTCAGTTTCTCTTAATATTCTTCTTTTGAATTTTGCTGGTTGTATGGGATTAGATAAGAGGTTCTTGACTCTTAAAGTCCGCAATCAATTTTCAAGATCTCTAGCTGACCAAAAGACTCAGTAATACGGGTAGCTAATGGAAGTCTCACTTTTAAGTTGTTTCATAAGTTATCAAGCAGCACTCCCATTAGAGTCATTCGAACAAGCAATCATATACTCTTTGAATACAATATTTGTATTCCATGTCTGGAAGAATACCTGCCAAAATAGAATCCTCTGTGTGGCAGACCCAGATGGAACACCCTCTGGCCGCATTGGTATAATAATATACATTGCAAACCTCTCATTTGCCTTTATCTTTTCAGCAATCTTAAGGGCAATTTCCATTGGAATTAAGTTATTAGCGCCTACAAAATCATGGCAGCACCTACTCAATTAAATTAGCAGAAGATAGATTCTCCATGTTTTATGCCTGCAAAAGCTTATCTGATAGATCATGCTCGTTTATGTTCTCGAAAATCCTGAATGATATTTCCAAATGCCCAGGTGATGCAATTGTTACGCAAAAGAGAGTCGCACATACCCAGGTCTTTACAATGACTCCAATTGTACGAAGAACCAATGAAATATTGATTCTCTATATAAATGTAATGCTGTGCAGCACGAATGGCCTTCACATATGCTGTATGTATGTTCATGTCAATCAATACATTCTTCCCACATGCTAGGTTGTTCTGCACAAGTGATGTTGAAATTTAGACTTGACTTAGTCACACAAAACCTGTAAGAATGCCAAAACTTTTATTCACCTTTGTTGCATTTTTGGGATCTTTTGGAAATCCCTTAACAGAATTCGAATCAATTGACCGAAACATCTGCACCTCCAGAGTAAATAGAATGAACAGTTTGCTTTAAGTAGGTTTGATTCAACATAAAAATCTATTCAATATTGACCAACTGATTGCCTGAACATGCCAAGTATCGGGATCATTATCATCTGCAACCATATCAGCCGGGCTAACAATTTGTGAAAGTCTTTCCAGCTTAAGTAAAGCGTCATCGTAAGAAGCTTTCAGCTTTTTAATCCCTCGAGGTTTTGTAGCTTTTAACCATCGCTCCTCAAAGTTGGTCAGAATATCATAAGCTGCTGGACCATCAATTTTAGAATGCAGGTCATGCCATGGCTCCCGTGGACAACCACTGGTGTTTCCCTATCATGTGACAATTCAAGTCAAGGGTCTCAATGGAACTAGAATTAAAAACATCTCCAGCATAAATTACTAAACCATATTGTAGAGTTTAGAGGAAGCAGCACTGAAAACTCAGACACATGCATATATCTAATCCTGAATGTTATATGTTAATCCCGGGACCACTTGGAATGTGGAGACAAGAGATTACCGTAAAAGTGGGGTTGTGATAGTCATCCTTATGCAGTGAATGGCGCGTCCTAAAGAGGGGATGGTGGGGGAAATCATTTCGCCCATCACACAAATCAAGTCCTCCAACGAACGCTATAATTTTTCTTTTTTCATTTCCAGCATCAGCATCTAGAACAACAGTTTTCTGATGATGTGTGTATATGGTTCCAACTTCCTGATCATAACTAGAAGAATTTCAATGTGAATGATGTATGAAGAGAGCAAAGAAAAGCAAATAGTTATGAGAAATTAAATTTGACACTTTTCAAGAATCCGGACGAACATGAAATTGAAATTTCACTTCATGCCAAGGAACTGCTAGCATCCTTTGCTGCTAAATAAATGACCTTAAACCAAAGTTTTTTTTATTAACTGCTTGAATTAGAAGGCAATAACAATATAATGAATAGGGCTCCTAAGAAGCAGGGTGAAACACCAGACTTTACAAGAGGTTAATTACCCTAAATAAAGGCATTCAAAGATTGAAGCTAATTTTAAAATGGCAGCGTTTTCCTTTTGAAACAACCTTTTGCTTGTACCAGCTATGTCGTTTTCCTGCAATACGGGGACAAAGCAGCACTTTTACAGAAGAGTGTTTGAAAAATCCACGGGTTTCCTCGTCATGAGTTGCCATTACACCATCCTGAATGTTCGAAAGGAGATCCTTAAATAACTAAAAACAAGAGACAGTCACACATACAAGCACTGATTCAATAATCTTAATATTACTTGAAATAGTGTAAAATAAATGACAAAATAAAAGTATTGCTAGGTCACATGTGGTGTTTATTTTTGACAAAAAAAAAAATGTGGTGTTTATTTACCATCAAGACTTGAAGCACAGAATCCTATTCAAGAAGCGTGACAGTTAAGAAACAAAATGTCCCATTAAACAATGTCCGAGTTTTCAACAAAGTCAATTTTGATTTTAGCTACTAAACATTTAGGCCACTATAACATAATCAAATTATAATTTTCATCCTTCTATTTCCTATATTTCTGTTTTACCATTGCCCTTTCATGAATGTCTTGAGAATTCCCGAATAATTTACAGCTTGCACTATGCAGCAGCCAGCATGCAATAGTTCTCATTGTCACGGTTCAAAAGTGGATACAGTTGATTTAACAAGGTTCCAAAAGTTGTAGGCATAAATATGGTAACAACACACAGCTATAATGTGCACAAGTGGACAACTACAACGGAAGCTTAGCTTGCCATGAAAAACACCGATAACAGAAGTAACATCACTCACTGTTTTGTAACCCAAAATTTTCCTTGACGTCGGGTCATCCCATATAAGGAGAAGAACTCTTACTCCTTCCTGTGACTTTGACTTGAGAAGATCGCCGAGGGTGTAACCTGATTGATAAGCAGCATCCCTCACCAACCTAACTTGATGCCACATCGACCACCCTGTAATATAAATCAAACGCCGGGCTTGCTGTATGGCATTGAATATATCAGCCCAACACTTTCCATGAACATGATATTTCCCTCCACCAAGCATCACAAGAGGCAGTAAACCATCAGGAACATGGGCATCTTGGTATAGAGTAACAGACCCACGTTTCCTGAGAGGAAAATATGTGCCTGGAACGCCGTTGCAATCAAGTACTGAGTCAATTCCTTGATAATCATGGCTTAGCCTCTCAATTGGAATGTACTGTATGGATAGGGTCAAGGTATAGTAGCCTGCTTATAAGGCCTCCCGTAAGAATTCAGGACGGGGTAAGTCCCTTCTACTTTTGCACCTGAGTAAATTTGTTCCACCGGAATCGCCACATTTTTAATAATTTGTGAGCCCACTATATCATTGTCTTTAACAAGGAAGTTCACTTCAGCAGCATAATGTGCAACAGGAGCATTAAAATGTTGCTTCCAATTAGGATTTTCACAGTTGTTAATCACAAAAGTCCTCCCAATTATAGCATTTGATACCGATATTATCACATAAGGATCAATAGTGATCTTTCCTTCCAAGTTCCGAGGGAATTTGCACAACATCCCCGCAAATGTCCTGTGGAAGTAATCTATATTTGGAAGATTTCTGGCCTCATGAACCCATACCTCTAAATTCCCATGCAGGAGCAATGTTTTCAAGGCCCTTTGGTCGAGACAGGAACAACATCCAGATTCTGAGACTGTACACTTTCATGTAACGGCCCCGGAAGATCTTGAAATCCAGAAGAATGAGAATCCAACTCATGAAAGCGGGCGGATCCCAACCCCAAGAATGATGAGTTCCGACAAAGGCCAGAAAACTCTCCTTCATGGTTCAAAATTGAAACCGAGTTGGAATGCCTAAACATGGGCTGGACTGAAGATTTATTAGGAGAAGATTTCCCGTTATTGGGAAATCGAGTATTGATCACAGTACCATATAAAGATAGTGGGCAAACTGACGTATTGGAAGTGCTGGAAGAATCCTTAGTTTGCAATGACGACGCTCCACCTGCTGACGAGCTCTCACTCTGCGACCCAAACGGACCAGCATAGGAACGAGTTCGTGAATTGCTTTTGATCTTTTCTTCCGCGGGTGGAAGTGCTTCAACCGTAGGAAAATAATGGAAACTACGTGAACCCTGAAAATTACAAGGAGGCCGAATGGAAGTTTGATGAGGAGTAACATTATGGGCAGGTTGATAATGTGGGTAAGGGTAAGGGTAAGGAGGAGGGCTGTAACAGCCAACAGGAGGAGGTCGAATGTGTTCTACGGAACCAGAAGGAGGTGATGATGAAGTGGCCGGGAGCTCCGGGAGAACGAGGAGGGTGACGTTGTGAAAGATTACTGAACGGATATGTGCACAAGGGAGGACGTGAATATGGATCTAAACCTGAACGTGGGTGATTACATAAAGGGTATGGATGCTGGTTGGGATATCGGTTTGGAGTTGAAGAGCCATCGTTATCACTTATCCATACAGAAGGGCTATTAAACTGTTGGAGAAGATGTCGTCCACATTTCATTCTTGTATGTTAAAATGTTGAGATGAGCTCAGTTGAAGGAGAATCACGACGATGAAGTTTGTATTAGATTCACGAGTAAAACAGAGGAATTTGATTCTTTCACATGCATGGAAGGATCAGGATTGTATTTTGATGATGCAAAAATAATGGGCATTTCTGAAAGATGGGCACGATTTTCTGCAAGGTTGTTGAAGGAAGAGAACTGAAAAGAAATCCGCTGACAAGATTTCAAGAGGAAGAGAAGCCATGGTCCAGCATTCGCGGGTAATTTACGTATCCTGCATCACTACAGCATACAGAAATAATTTTTTGATGATTTTATATTATCATGTATTATTGTTTTTTTATTTGATGAATATTTTCCTCTTGAAATTAAGAACGCAGGTGCGCTTATCAGGAGGATTTAAGCTTTTGCTTTCTTTATTATGGGATGATATTGCTTAGTACTCAATCATCTCATGTAATTTTTTTTTTTATAAGTGAAAATTTTGGAGGGGTTCGACACCAGCCCCCACCAAGACCCGGGCACGACCCCGTGCTCCAGTGGCGGACCTACGTTGTTGCAGGTGTCTGCAATCGCAGACATGAATTCTCAGGAAAAGGGAATAGGAATATAGGAATATAGGTTTAGAGCAATCACGAGTTCATACTACAGAGGAGCCTTGGGACAACACATGTACTGATGCATTTCGTCTGGACCGTTGTGAACTCTGAGTTCCTATTTATATGATCTCTCGTCTCATGTTCCACACACTTCATTCAACATTTAGTTAGAAAGAAAAACATTGAGTTTGCAGAGAGGGGAGAGACCGAGAGTGAGTTTGGAAGAGAGTGAAGTTGAGAGAGATGAGGAGGAGAGGCTTTGTTTTGCGTGGCTAGATCAGAGGAAGAGCATCATTCTCCAACGCTTTGATTGAAGTTTGAAGGTGACTGTTACTTCCCCTTTTTCCTTCTTTTTCAGTCAAAGTTTGACGTAGAAGGAAGACTAGATGAATCTAAGTGAACTTGGCTGAAAAACTGAACTGAAACAGGGGGTTGGGGGGCTGTTATCGATTTCCTTTGATCTTATTTTATGAATGAAACCATATAGGTATATGTTGCTGAGTTTTATGCTGTAACTTAGATCAGGAAAGACCATACACATAGATAAATATATATACATGATAGTTGCTGCTTTGCGTAGGTTTATAGAAAGAGAAAGGAAGAAAAAAAGTTGCATGCGTTACTGCTAACTTGAAACCGAAATTAAGCTACTGCTATGTATACGTAAATATATTATGTTATGGAAGGAAGGAAGTTATCTGTGATGCATATACATGTGGCTTTGGGTTTCTTAAACTATGACTTCAAGAAAGTTAATGCTTATTTTTTTTTTTTTGGTCAAAAGAAAATTAATGCTTATGAATATATAGAAAAGAGTTCACGTGGTGCTGTCATCAGGAACTTCAGGGAACATGCAAGTGAATCATTTGGCAACATCTAAATATGTTTAGATGGGGAGATTACATTGATAAGCGTGCATGTGTGAATATGAAATGATAAGTATTTAATGGAAATATGAGTTTTGGGCAGCAATAACAGAAATTTTCAATTGAATAAAAACTAGGGCAAACATTTGTGTTTTCCCCTGAAAATTTTACAGGAGATATTACTCTCCTTAAAAAAAAATAAAAATTCAGGGGTGCTGCCCCCGAACCCCCAAATCTCACTACTAATTGTGCACCCACAAACCTAAAATCCTGAGTCCGCCACTGCCGGACTCTATGAGCACTTACTGGGGATTTACGAGATCGCCTACCAAAGGAGTCCCAGCAACGGCAAAGGGATCTAACTCACGTCTCAAGGGATTAATTCTAGATCCTTTACTATCTGTGTCAACTCTCATTGGCATCATCTCATGTAATTATTTGAAGAGAAACCAGTAGAACTATCTTTTGGGCAAAAGGAAATCCAATGTAAAAATGTGCTTGTATTTATGCGAAATATTTTGCAAACCGAATGAAATCTAAGAGGATTTTTCAATTTAAATTTTAATAAAAAATTTTTGAGTTGATTGATTTATCATGGCCGTAGGGAATGTGCATTTTCTTAAGTACTCCTCCGGTATTTTTGTACAATTTTAAAATTACATTATTAAAACTGCCTTGTGCTGATCTTGTAAGAAGGTTAATTGAACAATTGAAGTTAAACGATAATTCTTATTATAATTTTTAACTGAAATTCAAGCAGCATCTTTAGATCAATGTTGTCAGTTGTAAGCTGTAATATTATTCAATAAAGTCTTAATATGTAATTCTCCCATGATAAAAAAGACCTTACCTTGTGAAATACATGCCTTATTTTTATTTTTTGCCAGCCATATCTTATTTTATTTGATGGAGGTGACCTATGATTCTAGGGGTGAAAAAAAGGTCCTGTAAATCTATAGGAGATATATTTTTGGTCTCTTGATTTTATAAAGTATACATTTAATACGATAATTTTAATATCGTTAATGTTGCTAACACAGTAAATTTGAGTAATGACTGTATAATTAAATGTTATTAATCTTAAATTTAAAATATATGTAAATTAAAAAATATATAAAAATCTAATGAAACAATCAATATTAAAACCTCACTTGTATTAAAAAAAATTAATTTAATAGTAATAAAAATATACTGATTTAATAATCATAATTCAAATATTCAAGTTTTGATTTGTTGGTTTATTTTAGTTTAAAAATCTAATATTTTATATTAAAAAAATCAAAATTCTAATATCTTCTGTGAGCTACATAGTTATCAATTGAATTTATTGTATCATCATTTTTTGTCCATAATATTAGAAATATAAGACTAAAAATATAGTTTGTAATGTTAAAAAATTAAAAGTACACCTTATCTAAAATTTAATGGATTAGAAATATACTTTAACAAAAAAAAATAATAATAATAAAAGGGAGAGAAGACCCATAATTTTGCTTTCTAATAAGATAATAATGATATCAATATTACAAAATCAGTCAATCAATTGAACATTGCATGCAGTCGCTCGTCTAGAAATAGAAAATTACCGAGAAGGTGAGGATAGTATGAATTTTTCGGCCAAGGAAAGAGCAGAATCTTGAATCCCTGCGTAGCTGGTATCGCCGTTTTGTGTTCGGGTATGTAGCTTCGCCAGTCAATTATTCTATCCCTTCACCCTTTTCGACCTTGGTGATTTCGGTTGTGATAGAAATCTGAATATGTTATATGCTGCTTCTGATTGTCTTTATGATGAATATGCCCTTTAGTCCTGGTTTTATTACCCCTGTTCTGTTTCGATGGAATTTCCGGGTTACTTCTGTTCGGTTTTTGTTCAAGCCATTGCTCCATTTCGTTTAACACGATCTTTTCTTTAAGCCTTGCAGTGATCGCTGGATTCATACTTGAATTGGAAAATCGATCTGTCGGCTGTATTTGACTGGAAATGGTGATAAATCCATATATCATTTGACACGACATTTTATTAGATTCCATGATTTCGTGTTTTATATGTTTTTTTTTTTTTGTAACTTCGAATTTCCAGATCCGATTCATACTCTTGCAGAACAGACAGGGGAAGACCCGTCTGGCCAAATATTATGTTCCTCTCGAGGAATCAGAGAAGCACAAGGTCGAATACGAGGTGGGATCATGTTTCGGTTTTCCTCACAGATTAAAATTGTTGTTTGGTAGACTTTTGCTTTTAGGTTTTCCTCGGTTCTTATTGTAAAGGTTTATACACGATCGTTATGCAGGTTCATCGATTGGTTGTAAACCGTGACCCCAAATTTACGAATTTCGTTGAGGTGAAAACTTTCAACCAGTCTTGTATCTACTGTTTTGAACTACATGTTCTTTTTTTGCTCAAAAGAACTACATGTTCATAAGTTAGTGTAAGAGGAACACTATGATTATGTTTATTCTCCATAAATGTTCTGTGTTCTATCTCTAGTCTGAGCAATTCATGGGGATGGGAATTATTTTCTCATGCGAAGCATATATCATGGTTTTTTTTTAATAACTTTCCGCGTAGCATATCAATGGGATATCGCCATGGGAAAAATGCAAATTGAAAATTTTGTGTTGAATGCAATTATGCTGAAGCGATGTTGTGGAGGGCTTTTTCAATCTTTATGGACAGGAAATCCCCCCCGCCCCGGTTCTATTTTCTGACTTTAACTATCAACCTGACTATTAATTTCTTTGAGACTAGTTCTAACTTTTGGTATATGCTGATTATGTTTTGACTATGTGATTACAACATTTCTTTCAGTTTCGTACACACAAGGTAATCTACAGGCGATATGCTGGACTCTTCTTCTCTCTCTGTGTTGACATCACTGACAACGAGCTGGCATACTTAGAGTGCATTCATTTATTTGTGGAAATACTGGATCATTTTTTCAGCAATGTTTGTGAACTGGATTTGGTTTTTAACTTCCACAAGGTTTGTCTATTTACCATATTTTTTCTAATACAATTGTTCTGTTGTATACCTAAAGTTGCATGGAGATCTATTTTGGTCGTTCTTTGCCTCCTTCTACCACATCATCTTCTGTATAACTGTTTTTGGCCACCAAACAGAAAGTAAAGTTATGTCTATGATTATGCAAATCTTTTATGACTAAAACAACGGCATTTGATTGTGGATGTGATATCTGTATCTGCTAACCCTCTGTTTACCATAGCTTTTTGAATTTTGGATTTGGATCTGAATCGTGCAGCATTTCCTTTTGAACTTGTGGGAACATAACATAATATTGTCTAAACGTGTTGCCTGGAATGATCAATTTGGTATACCATCTATTTTGCTATAGCATCCTGCTGATATTGTTTAATGCCAATTCTAAATGTGGCCAATTTGTTAGTTTTGCCTCCAAAATTTCTTTAATAGTACCCTCCAGCACAGTCTACTTAGACATCCAATGGTGCGTTTATTTTGATGCCAATTCTCAATGTGACCAATCTATTCGGTTGGCTTCAGTGTTCAGATGCTGAACTATTATTACTTATCAGTGTTGATAGGATCCTCAAGATCATTTTTTATTATGTTTTCACATAGTTGCTTATCTATCTTGAAGGTGTATCTTATACTTGACGAATTCATTCTGGCGGGTGAACTGCAAGAAACAAGCAAGAGGGTATGCATTCTTTTGGAGTTACTTTTATGATGTCGTCTCCAGATATGATTGCATACACTTTGCTATTTTATCTGTCGTATGCTTTTTCTTCTTTGCAGCAGTGTCCCTAGTCTTTAAGTTCTTGGCTATCAACTGATTTCAAACCTTTGACTGCGCCAGTTCTTCCTGCAAGTTTTGATGCAATTACAATCCCTTATCTCGGTTAAAATTATGCCTATTTTTGTGCTTGCAGGCAATCATAGAGAGAATGGGGGAACTGGAAAAACTTGAGTGAGACATTACTGTTGTAGAATGTTATGTGAAGATTGAAGATTCTTTCCATGCGCTTCTTCCAACCCTTTTAATTGTAACTTCAGAATTTTGTGATCTTTTTCTTGGCTTCTCATTAGCCGTGTGTTTATATAATGAATTTCACAAGCCAAAAGCTGTTATGGGTCGTTTATGTCGTTATTTCTTGTAGGGTTCTTTATGGATTATCGTTTGTGTTTTGTGTAAGTTCGGCTGCAATTACAGTCTGTTTCCCAGGGTCGGTCTTGTTGTGGGAGGGGGGAGACAGAATTAGTGGGATGTTTTTTGTATGGATTTTGACTACTGTAGCATGTGAGTAATATGCGGCTTGGTGCCATGGTTGTACTTCATGTTTGAAATTTCTGTAATTGGGAATCACAAGCTCGCGAGCTGTTCTATATCTTTCTATCTGTTGGTTGGGTTACATTCAGGTCAAGGAAATGACAGAAACCATTTCCGATTCAGAAGTATAATTTAGAGGTAAGAAATTCTAATTATAGAATATGAACCATCTGATGTTAAATTTGTTAAATCTGATGTATTAAAAAAAGAATCAAAGGCAAACTAGAGACGACCATGAGATCCAACACCCGCTCCGGATTTACAAGTGTCGATATGGAATATGGATTGTAAAAATACGCAAGAAAATTTGCACTATTCTAAAATTTTTATTTCTTAAACAGTTATTATACAATTCTTTTGAAAATTTTTGAAAAGAAAGCCACTCAACCAATACGATTTCATCACAGCTCAACCTACAAACACTTAAGTTGGAATTAAACTAAAAAAGAAAAAGGTGTAGCCCTCCCATACAAGCGTGAATAACCCAAATTTGGAACAAGTCTGGAATAGACATCTAGATCTTGGGGGATACGAAGACCTTATTTTCTTGCTATAATTTCATGATCCTGACGTGTAAGTGTACCGTGTTTGAGCTCCAATCATAAGTTCAATGGCTTTTGCTGTGAGCATAGAAAGAAACAAAAGGTCAGATGTTTGAAGTAGTATTAGGAGTTTGATAGTAATAAGATATCTTAAGCAGACAGACGGAATCAAGTAGAAAAATGAAAAATCATCCAAGCATACCTGTAAGAAATCCTATAATAGGTACTGGTTCCAAGATTTTCTCAGTTCTTTCCAGTTTTAACCTGAGAGATTAGGAAGACATTTTATTGTCACTTTTTCCTACTATTCAAAGTAAGCACATTGAAATATTTTTTAGAACTGAAGATAAAAAAAAAAAAAGTGAAATCAATTCTACCTCGTATACTTGCTGAAGAACGGATCTCTCACCAAGTATAGAGCAAATAACAGCTTCCGTCTTCTAACCTGATGTAAAACTATTTCAGCATCAATCATTTTTATGTGCAAACCAATATTACTGACACATAAGACCCTCTAATGAACATAGACTCATGCAAATGAGTAAAGACTATTAAGCCCTATGCAACATACATGTCAGCAAGGCATAACTTTAAAGAAATGCTAACCTCATCCTTCTCAGAGGCCGAAAGATGAATTGCATGCTCCTTCCCTCCAACCACAGATGTAGTAACAAGGGAAAGGATGCTTGTCCCCATGCAGTCAATAGCTAATGACAGGAACCAAGGGGTCCATGACCGAATCCCATTCTTCCGAATAAAAAGAACATAAATAAGTGGTCTGGTGATAAACAAAACTTCTCCGATTAGAAACATAAGCCCACGAACACCCTTCTTGGACATTACAGTTAGAAGTGTAGGTCTCTCTACAGCTGAATATGTGAAAGAAACAGTGGCAAGTATTAGCTGATTCAGTGGTGAACAATAATCGATCATAGCACAGTTAAACATAACTAAAAATTACCAGGAGGCTTCATGATTTCATGCTGGTGTTTAACCCGGTGCAACCATGTTGGATCTGATAACACCCTGGCATTTTCTCCAAATCTACTTAAAGCAGAGAGTGCTTTTCCTTCAAGATTACCTGGGTTTTGAACAAGACTATTATTCATGTAACCAGGCCCAAGATGCCCTCTAGGTTGTGGCAAGTTGCCTATTTGACGTTGGGAAGTCAAATCATCTGAATTCTTATCTTCATTAGATATCTCCCCTCCCTGTAGCAGCATCTTATATCCACTCTTCCAAAACAATGATAACCGTACCAGCACTCTGAATTAGGTTGATGCAAGGCAAGAGACATCGATCAATATTTATATAGCTATGCCACCCTACAGATAATATGAAAGCACATATACTAGAATACACTAAGTGCTTACTTGGTTGCTTCTGTGACAGCAAGGAAATTCCATTTCTTATCCTCACCATAGTATTGCTGTGCCACAACTTCAACTAGTGTTTCCAAATCCTTTATCGCAGATAAACATAAAGGATAAGGAAATGAATTAGGCTCAACTGAGCCTGCAATAGTTTGGGCAGGTTCTGTATCAATTATATGTTCATTTATAGCTGTGATAATCCCAAAAATGGTTGTTACTGCATAAAATTAAAGATTCGTCAGTAAGTTACCACTGCACATGTCACAACTAAATATAATAGGAACATATAGTAGGGGGAAAAAATTTAAAACAAGTAAATGAAAAGAAAAGACAATAAAAAACTTTTTGAGTTCAAAGGGAACAAATGTCTCTACATAAAATTAATGTGATTCCAAGAATTTTCATGTTTAGAATCTGTAAGACTTAAAAGTCTCTACAAGGTATACAATCAAAGTTATTTAATATTTTTAAATTTCTCTCAGTCAAAATCCACATGACATGAATATATATTATAGGAGACAGAAGCTTACTTTTTGCTAGGCCTGCCTATACTTGTTCGTTTCAAATTTGTCTCACCAGAACATATCTGTCCTTGGCGAAAGAGAGAATCTAATGTGTCTTAGTATTTCTGGCAGGAAATAGAAAGGGAGGGAAAGAGAAACAAGGGAGATAGGAGAAACAGGGAGTCACATCTCCATTAACCAAAAGGCTGTTACAATTAGTCCCTAATCTATCTAATAATAGTCAATAGCTGCTAACGGTCATCACTCCTAAAACTAATTACCCCAACTAGCCCTTAACTACTGTTATTTATTACAATATCATACCAGAATCATACATAATCATAAACTCAAAAGTAGCTAAATGTTACCAAAATTTCACAAAACCTGCTTCTGGTCCAATCTCTGAATCAGAGAATCGTTCTGGAAGAAAATACGTCATCCACTGACCACAATTCAAACAACAAGAAGATAATTATAGGTACAAGATCTCAATAAAGGGAAAAAAACTCTTCCAACACAGCATCCTCGTATGAATTATACCCCCGCAGCTAAGACCAAATACTACTCAAGTATATGAACGCATAACATTCTGCAGGTATCGTATATTGAAAAGGTGAATTGACTCGAAACAAATATTTTCTTCTACTGACGAGAGCCTCAAAACGCAATGCCCTTTAAAGTGGAATTACAACTACAGAATCTCTTCCTCTCCCACTCTCCGTTCCCCAATCCAAAGAATAAATAATGAAAATGTGCCATAAAATGTTCTATAATTCTGTAATTTAACAACCGCATATTATTAGCATCAAACCCATATCATATCAATCCCATCCTTTTTGAGCCAAATTCATTGCACGATAAACTCAGAAAGTTAAATTAACGCAAGAATTTGTAAAAGGACGTGATGTTAAGACAAAAAGTGTATCCAAATGATAACTTACATTGGTCCAAGACTCCAAAGAGTGCACAAACTCTTTGTTTTTCCTGACCCATCTTTTATAAGCCTCCATAGCTTCAGTGATTCGCCTCCTTAAGCACCCATTCCTACAAAAAACCGTAACTTCATAACCAATACTAGAGCTGCGCTATTGTACACGACCCCAGATGGCAGGAACGCGAAATTTGGAGAAAAATTGAATAATTTCAATTATGATAGTGAAAAGCAAGATCGGTGGAGTGACGAGGTGTGGCTATTGTCGTTTAGTGAATGACTCATCTAACCCAGATCGTGGTAACCTAACCTTACACGAGCTAGCTACCGAGCCCAGTTTGACTGTATATGCAGCTTGTATGATGCTGCTCTTTATACTGAAGGACAGGGACTCAGGATGTTCATGAGCCCGAATGACCCGGAAAAATCGGTTCGGATCAGTACGTGAGAGTAAACGGGATAGAAAATCCGGCCCGAAATTCGTCCAGTAAGCTATTAATAAACCCAGATTATCATGTTTTAATTTTTTATTTTAAATTTAAAACCCTTGGTCCTTTGAGAAGCTTGACGCCTCTACCCCGCCCGAGAGCCCGGTGCAAATTCCACGCCGAAGTCTTCAAGATAGCCGTCGTTCGTCGTCGGGGACGAAGACAAATAAAGATGTAAGCATCCATTTTGGTCAATATTCGGGTTTCTTTTGATGAAAAAAGAATGGAGGCCGATGTTGCGTCCGAATAAAATTTAAAGCCTTTTTCTTTTTTTTTTTTTCAGTCTCCCTCATCGCTAGATCGTTTCTGTCGAGTGTTTTGGGATTCTGAGAAAGCGAGATAATGCAACTCACGCTCGAATTCGGGTATGTTTATGTTATCCGTCTAAATTCTCTCTGTTGCTTTGTTCGTCTTGTTTTCTCTCTTTAGTTGATTCTTCATTGCCAAATCTGGAAATTTTCTGTTTGGTTGATTTCTTATTATTATTGTATAATCTAAAGCCGACGCGAACCAGTATGTTCCTTTTATACTGTCTTTTTCTCTTGCCCTGTTTGAAGGCAACCTTGGTCTTGGTAAGGAATCATGAGGAGCTTGCCGTAGTTAAACTACAATTAGAAGTTCATCCTGAAGTTTTTCTAAATACACAAGAAAAAACCCTCTATATAACCTAGCCAATGATACGCCCAATTTCACGCTACAAGTTTACCGTTTTCGAATTGGCTTTTGGAATTTGGAGAATTCTCATATCCTATTTTATACAAACACCGTGTTGAACCGAATTCTCTTTTGGAATCATAAATAATTTGTGGCTTGGTCGTTGTGTAGTTGGGAACTTAATTATAATTGGCATGTCCGTTCAAGGTTTTGTTTTTGTTTTTTTTCTTTCTTTGATAACTCAAGGTTTGGTTTTTTCCCCTTGGGAAATGGGATATGAAGGACAGATTGCCGCCATGATTGAGTTAAATTGACATTTTTTATGCTTATTTGAGTCCATGGACATAAAATAAGCAGGATACTGAAAGGAACTCTGGAAATATTCTATTCTAGTTTATCTTAATGTTAATATTAGTATTTGAAAATTTCTGATGGAAATCTCTGAAGTGAGGCATCTTTATGAGTCCCTACTTAATGCTCAAGTTATTGGCAATTGTGTTGTTTTCTGTTTCTTTATCTTACACTTGCGGCTTCTGGTTAGAACCCCTATGATTTTGATCTGATTTATGTACTTGTTAACATGTCTGAAATGTTCGTGGTTCAATACAGTGGGGGATTGGAGCTTCTTTGTGAGTCCAAGAAGATTCATAATGTTAATGTTGAGCCACAAAATGGATCTGATAAGGTAGTTTATGACATAACAGTTGACTGAATTGAACTTTCTTTTGTTATGCCTAACAATCTTACAATATTTTCATCTTGCCTCTCAGTTAATTATGAAAGATTTGCTTTCATGGGTGCGGACAAACTTGATCAAGGAGAGGCCTGAAATGTTCATGAAGGGGGACACTGTGTAAGTTGTGTTGTTGATCTTGTCAACTTAAAGCTGAAAGCAGAGTGAAGGAAGTGCCATGTAACCATAGAGTGAACTAATAGTGTGGATTGTGTTGCAGGAGACCTGGAGTTCTGGTGCTTGTGAATGATTGTGATTGGGAGCTGAGTGGCCAACTGAACACATCATTAGAAGACAAGGATGTAGTGGTTTTTATTTCAACCTTGCATGGTGGCTAGTTTGTAGTAGTTGCAACAAATTAGAATACAAGAGATGTTGTTGGAGTTACTAGAATCAATGTTGACACTTGACAAATGTGCACTATATCTGGTATTAGAAATTGAAAATTATGTATCATTTTATTGACGACATGGAATCAAGCTACAGGCTATTGGGGGCAGAAGGCCTGTGGGAGTGGATTGGGTTTAATTTGTAGATCAGATTGACCTAGTATATGAATTTCTATGAAAGTTTTAATTTTTGAATGATAAATTATGATTTTTATAAAGGTTTGGGATTAAAAACATTCAAAGAGTCATTTTGTAGTTTGTCAGAAACTTAAAATGGTCCTTTCTATATGGTCAGGTTAACTGAAAAGTGAAAACACACCATGCGCTTAATTACCTAAATGACGAGGCCGTCAGCTCTGGCTTACATGCTCCAAATGCGGTCATCTGACTATCTTTTTATAGTTCCTGTTTCTTTGGTGATTTCTTTTAGTTTTTTCATCAATAGTTCAATACCCAGCATGCTTTGAATACGTAAATTTTTCGTTCTCAATTCGAGGCCTAAACTCCTGGTTTTTGTCACTGGTGTAAAAAAGGCGTTTTGCGTCCTAAATGAAAAACAAATTTTTCAAGTAAATTATGTTGAGAGCGGGTGAAAAAGGTTTAGTAATATGTTGAGAGTGGGATTTGAACCCACGCCCTTTCGGACCAGAACCTTAATCTGGCGCCTTAGACCAACTCGGCCATCTCAACTCTTTGTGTTGAGTGATGAAACAAGAAACTTATAAACAATGATACTCCAAGTGAAATAACTTTTTCCAATTCTACATATTTACTTAATCTGATTAAATTAATAAAATTAGTTATATTTGTTAATATAAAATTTTTTAAAATACCTTGTCATTTTCTCTAATTCACTCATTTATTTCCCTCCTCATTATTATTATTAAGAGAGCATCAATAAGGACATCAGGAAAAAAATAATAAATATAAAAAAATATGTCTTATATTTATGATTAAAATCAATTTTTTAAATGTTTCTCATATCAAAAAAGGGAGGAAGTATTATTAAATGATAAATATAGTGATTACGGGCATTCTCTCAAAAAGTTCAAAGCACGTGCCACAAAAAATTGTAAACTAAAAATCCGTAGAGATCCAAATTGTATATGTTAGTAATCATCAGGGGCGTTTCGATTTTTGAAGCTGCAAATCAAAACCACCATGTTTTTCTATGCTGCTCCTCCATATTCCTCCTTTCCTCCCTCTCTTTCTCTCGCTCCTTCACCATGGAAGGCATGGACAATATGAAACACACATATTCTTCCGCCAAGCTTTGATTTGGGAGGAGGTCAAAAGTGAATGAGAGGGAGACGGAGGTGATTCTTAGTCCTCAGTAGACAGCAAGAATCTGAGATAGTAACAGTTACAAGGAAGAGCATGACTGATGACTTCAAAAGAATCAGTTTTAATTCTCCAAGGCATTTTAGAGTTGGAAGAAGTGAGACATTCATAAGAAACGATTTGCTTTCAAGACTTGTTATAATTTGGCCAATAATAAAAAATCACCGGTTTATGAAATTCCCCAATAAAACCACAACGACATATGTAAAACCAATTCAGAAAATGAATCATGTGCCATAACTCCACTACACAGGTTTTATCCTTCCTCTATTCAAGAAACTGTCCTTACTGACAGTCATTTTCTAATTTACAAAACTCAGCGGCAGTAATTAACAGCGACATCCCATTCAGGATACGGTCACCTGACACTATATTCAATAATACAGAGACTCTCGTGCACATTCAACTTATGGAAGATAAATAAGAACAAAATATGCTTAGATTATGCTTATTTATAATTGACTTAGACCATCTAAGGATAAATCCTCAATTAGCATACTATGATGTGTTCTACCATCTTGGAAAAAGAAAATCTGGAAATTACAAGGTAAGAATACTCCCAAAAAAAAACAAATTAGGCTAACCTCAATATTTTCCCCTTGGATTTTTTTTCCCTCGTTTTTTTTTGTTGGGGGGCTGAATTAACATAAAGTAGAGGCAAAATATAAGAATAACCTTATCTGGGCAGCATAAAGCAGAACAGATGCTTTATCTGATAATAAATTGGAAAAAATGTGGACCAAAAATGGCAATTTCGATAAAAAGGACAATCAGCTTGACTTAAGTCTCTCCATTTCAGCTTCAGCCTCCTTTAACTGCTTCCTTAATGTTGATATTCTGCGCTCTAACCTTTCTACTGGATCTCCACTTGATGCAGGTTGATCTGGTGTCAAAAAATGGGATGAAAAAGCTTTCAAAGCTTCAACCCCAGTAACCTGTCATATTCGCAATGGTTATAATTAAAGGCTGCTAAAAATAAGCAAATCATAGTAACTGATAAAGTAGAGATTTTCATATTACTTTGGTGCAGGAATACAGATTTTGATTTTAGCCATAGAGATCAATAAATTGGCAACCATGTAAGAAAGAGAACAAGGAACAACTAGATTCAATGGTAAAATGTACGAATTGAAGAAGATCCCAACGGAATTGCAGGCACCATTGTTTTTCAATCCCTTCTGGATGAATCACAATTCTGCAATTCAAAAAAAGACCCGATGCTGCTAACAACAACAGCCACGCAGTAATGCAACCCAGAGCCAAAAGGCCAAAATTTAAGAACCATCAACACACTCTTTCACTTCAAGAAACCACGGGAAACAATCAGGGGTGATAGGCTTTGATAGGTCACAAGAGATATTATGTCCAAATCATTCAGCAAAAAGAAAATAAAATATTTGGCCCAATTGGTGATTGATGATGTATTGTTATAGCAGAGAAATCCAAGTTCAGGAGGATGGTTAGAAGAAAGCAATCAAGCACAACGTAAATCCACCTGTCCACCTGCAGAATAATTCTGGAGAAAGGTGGAAGGTATGGTGCAAGAGAATGCAAAATCACTGATATACAGATGCCTTGCGCATCATTTGAAGATCATACATAATAATGTACAGAATTACAGTAGAAAGGCATTATGTGATTATAGATTTCTTTAAGTTTCAGAGCTGTTTCAGTTTTGCTAGAACCTACACAAAAATCTGCACATGGAGGAATATGAAGGAACTCATAAAAATTCAAGGGAAGCCCATGCAGCATTTCAGGAGTCTGTGCAGGGCTTCTTAAGGTTTCCAAATAGTGCAAAGTTTTGTAAGAAAACAAGAAAAATGCATGGGCGGTTGGTTCAAATTCTATTATTTTTAAGCTATATTTTACAATATCTTATGATATGATATATACTGTAGTTTCAAATACAATAGCTCACCTCTTCTGGGAGTAATGGCAGCTTGGTAATATTAAAGTCATCATACAACATGTAAAACTGGTCTAGATACTTCTGTTGCATTTTCATTCTTGCTTTAAGTAACTTGGATTCAACATCTGCAAAGTATTAATAGATCAAAAAAAGATATTGATAAGGTGAGACAAAGAAAAAAAAAAACATATAAAATACAAAGGACATGTCAAACATACTACCTTCGTCATCATAGAGCACTTGATTGATGATGATATTATGTGTGTCAATCTCAAATTTTGTTAGTTCCTGAACCAGTCTCTCCGTTTCATATAGAGAGAGAAACTCTGGAATGCAGACACAGACAAAAGTCGTCATGTCCTGTAAACAAAGTTACCCAAGAGTGATTAGAAGGAAATTGGCATAATTTAGCCACCTGAGCATCAGCTCAGGAAAGGAGTCAGCAGGAGTACATGCTCAAAATCCTTGTAAAAAAAATTATAGCATAGGAAAAAAGTATTCTTTAGTCTCTTGTAAAGTTTCCTCCCAATTTATGATCCCCCCCTACTGTCCACCAGAGTGAACCCACAACTTGCCAACCACAGTCCCTCTTGCCATCCTCTATGGTCAATACAACTGTCTCTGCCATCACTATCGTCTCCTCTTGTTGGGATGAATCTGGTTTACAGTACAAATCTTACATCTATTTATCACTGTACCCCTCTTTCCCTCTTTTCTTTCTGCTTCTATGCTCTATCAATCCCTCTGTAATTTGAAACACATAACTAATGGATAATGCTTTATTCCCTAGATAGCCATTGTTTACATTATGTGAGAAATTCAAATACGGTTTCTTGCTATGGCTTCAATTTCTATATTTTCTGATGCTTTCTGATAGAGGGTGAGCCTAGTGCAGCGGTAAGGTTGGTGCCATGTGACTTGGAGGTTAAGGGTTTAAATTCTAGAAACAGTTTCCTTGTAAGAGTAAGGCTGCGTATATCTATTCCTCCCCAGACCCCACCTGATGGAAACCTTATGCACTTGGCCGCCCGTATGCTTTTAGATGCCATGCTGAGTTGCTCACTTTGACCATTGCTATTTCTGATGTAGTTAAGAACTTGGCCCAAGTATTCTAATGTTATCATAATCTAATCTTCTAGCATAATTGTCATTCATTTCTTGGACCCTTTACATGCCTTTTCTTGTGATATTACCATACTCTAATCTTCAGAATTGAATAATAACTTGTGGAATTTATTAATATTCAATTTCGTCATTTTATATAAAATAAAAATATACTAATTTAATTAGAACTGATTTGACTACAGTTTGACCTTAATTCAACCAATAAATCTTAGACTAGTAGAACTGGTCCAGTTTTGATTACCTTGATCCTATGATCTGTTAGAATACATTGTATTTCAGAGAAAGATGAAAATCAATTGATAGTTTCAAAACAAAACATGAAAGAAATTAGGAGAACTTCTTAGCTTACTGGATCCTTGAATTGCATGTTAACTCGTTCAATTATATCTTTCATTCCTTCAAGCCTCCCAAGTAAAGCATCCTCGGCAAGCTCATCACCCATACCAAACATGCTTGACATCTGCAATGAGAGCAGAAAATTTTTCCTAATAGACTGCAGATAATGAAGGATGAAGCAAACACACAACACCTTATCCATTAAGTTTGACAGCAAGGAAATAGATTGAACAAAACCACAAGAATGCATAGGGAAGATTGCATGTTTCTGTTTTTCCAAAGGTGAATGTAAAAAGATGTGAGATGGACAGTAACACACAATGTAATTCAAAAGACATCAAAGTATGCTACTCTGATGAAAATATCGCGAAGATACTCATTTATAGTTTCTGGGAATGCCACAAAGGTGTTCTAAGTTTCAGGTCTAAAATAATGAAGCAATACAAGCAGCCCATCTTGAAAAGCAGAGCACAGGGAGTAAAAAAAAAAAAAAGCATTTTCACAGTAGGATCAATACACAGCAGTGAACAACGTACATCTTATCCTGTGACAGAGGAAAAAATGCTCAATTTCTCAAATCTTCTACAAGTGAGATATTATGTAAAACAAGGATTATAAATTCTCAATAAAAACACTGAACCTCATTCACTTTCAAACTAAGAAAGTATACCTGACTAAACAAACCGCCAAATTTGTTTTTCAAAGACATCACTTTTGCAAGACCCTTCTCTAAAATTGATGGAAATTGCAGAAGTCTGAGTGTATGACCTGTTGGAGCAGTATCGAATACTATAACAGAATAATCCATTGTTTGCACCAATCTGTAGAAATTGTCATCAATTAAACCAAAAACCCAGATTAAAAAATTTCAGATGAATCAAGTATCAAGAATAAATTCTGCAGATCAAAGAATTGAAAGATAAACAACTTCCACATGCCCTCACATAATTATAGAAATGAGTAAATCACGCAATATGCATCCAAGTTCAGATTTTGAAATTATAATACACGCATTTGTTTGCATATATATGCCGTGCATAGAATTTGTCTAGAACTTGGTCTAACATTCTAAAGACATGTTAAATAGATTGGCAATGTGTCACAGTAGCGTCAATGTTCATTGTGGCTGAAAATATATGTTGTTGCATTCTAGGTCACATACAAATCATGGTAATCTCATTTACAAAAGTATCAATTTCCTAGATTTAATTTTCTTAGAAAATTCCTAGATAATGTTGACATCAAACACATTCAATTTTATCATCTTGTGCCATTTGGACATTTGAAGGATTCCTGTCCTCATAAACCCTGAAAGTTGAAATCAGGCCAGTCTGTGATGTCTTCACTGCTAGATTGTTCAAGGTCAAGATATGATTCCCATATCAACATTTGGAAGAATGTTACAGCCCGCATAGGGTAGCTTTAGTTATTCTTTTTTATATTTAATTGACATGGTTCTTTCCTCCTCACAAACCAGTTTTAAAGGGTAGGTTCCTCATGCTTGCCTAGATCTTCATCAATTGGCATTAAACCTAGAACAAACTCCACAGAATACACTACCTGCAGATGGTGCAACCTAGCAGCCACCATAGGGCGAACCATCAGGGTCATTAGCTCTTCAATAGTGGTTCCAGAATGGAGTCACACATTGGATGGCAATATGATCCTTGTGCAACATAAGTGACATGTTTCTTTCTGGATGGCCATGTGTGATTCTTGTCATACTTAAAAACCATTTCTTCCCTCTTACAAGCCATATTTTAAGGATACATTCCTCATAATTGCTTAAGACTATGGCAATAAACATTTGGGTGTAACAAATTCCTTAAATGATTTACTTTCCATCATCGCTTTTCTTCTTTCAAGTGTTCCAATCCAAAATTTTGTTCCAAATTTAATATTCTTTTTAATCCAAAAAATGTAGTCCATCAGGCATGCACAATTATAAACATAATACTCCTCAAACTACTTCAAAACATATGTAAAAAATACTCAGAAAAATTTCAAGTCACTGTTGAATCACAAAGACTTTTTTTTCTTACTTCAGCATCTCAGCAAAGCTCATTGCCTCATCAATTCCAGGTATAGCACCAGCTAGTTCTGAGAACATGCTATCCATTCCATCAGAAACACCAACATCCTCATGTTCTACGGTAGGATCCACCTCCTATTAAGCATCATAATATAAAGTTAGGAAATGTACCGGACAAATTACGAATATCAGAACAAAAACTGGTCCTAGACTACAAACTACTATGAAGATAAAAGAACTGAGTATAATAATTGATAAGTGAAGGAAGCAGGAAAGAGTTCTGCAGAAAGTTTTAAAACCTATTTCTTCATATAAACAATAGACATGAAGTCAAAACATATAGAAGGCTTCAGAATAATTCAAGGAAAACCTTTGCACTCATGTAAGCCACTATCAATTGCTCAAAAAGTGTCCATAAAATATAGTAGTAAATAAAAAATATCCAAGACTATGCAATCTGGGGTTCTAAAACTATGCATCAATGTTTTTTGTCGCCGTTGACAAAAGAGCTTAACGCTTTAGAAGATGATAATGCTCGGATTCATCATAAAGACATAATTAAAAATCTAAAACACATGCCTCTTTCAAGAGGAAAACGACAAGGACAACCAAAAAATGACAAATAAAAAGTCAGGAAATGAGATTTTACCATAGCATAAAGATTTGTAAACCCATTAACCAAGGTGGGGGTCTTGGTGAAGCGTTGCTGAAAAGCATCACTGAGGTTGTGAGCGGGGTCGGTGGAGATGATCAGAACAGAGCTTCGAACCCTGGACAGAAGGATCGAAAGAATGGAGCTACAGGTGGTCTTTCCCACACCGCCTTTGCCTCCAACAAAGACCCACTTCAGAGTCTCTTGATCCAGTAAGTTCTGCAGCGTTCCCTCGGGCAACTCTTGTTGATCCGCCATGGCCACAGTCCCTTTTTCTCTCCTCTGATTGAATTATCAATCGACTCGGTGACTCGTGAGTCCGGGATGACGGAGAGAAACAAAAGACCGTTTTTCTTGCGATATCTGGAAATAAATAAGTAAACGGGGTTAAAAAAACAGGAAATCATTTTAGTTTTTGGCACGTTTCATGAAAATAACGCTCAAGGGAATAATGCAAGACAAAGTTGTATTTTTTTTAAAAAAATATTAACGAAGCTAATTAAATTAATTTAGAGTTTTTATATTTATATTTTATCTCTAAATTAATTACTTTGACTAATAAATTAATATATAATTTAAGGATACATAATATATTATATGATTAAATAATTTATTTAACTTCCTTAATTTCTTAAAAAATAATCAACTATGTGTTATATTTAAGAGAAAAAGTATCTTTTAATTTTAACTAAGTGGATCCAGGACTACTCAAAGCCAATAAACCATATTATCCATAATTTATAATTAGCAAATTTGAATTGTATTACTCCCATGGTCCTAATTATAAGACAACATTTGGGGGTTGGTTTTGGTCCTAATTATGAGACAAATTTTTAGTTTTTGCCAATTTTTTCCTAAAATACCCTTATTTTATTATCTCAAGTGTATTTAGTTTTTGATAAATATATATGTATATGGGTTGCTATACACACACATGCACACACATGTGTATGTCTATAAACATGTGTGTGTGTAGATACATGGTTGTGTGTGTGTGCGCATGATAGATCTATATGTATATATACACACACACATATATATATATATCTAACAAGACCATTATTTCAATTAGAAAGCATGTGGAAAGGAAAATTGGTCGGAGAGATATGTGGCAGAATTGTTGATTAACTTTTACTTATGTCATTTTAAATGTATATAAGGACATTTTAGGAAAATGAGTAAAATTAACTAATTTAACTCCTCTCTTTAATTTTTCAATTATAATTAGAACCGGAGGGGTATATTAAATTAAATGAATATGAATACCAAAGCCAGTATGGATTTATATACCACTATTACTAATACTAATGTCATGAATAATGTTTTAGTTTTATATTGAAATTCATCAAAACTACAATTTTAGGTTGAGCAGATAATGTTAAACGCGTTTTAATGAATTATGTTTACACAGGCATTTTTCGTAGTTTCGTTTGATGTTGTGAACGGGCAAGAAGAAAAGTAGGAGTAAGTAATAGTGGGAGTATTGTTTAGTATTTATTCAAGTTTGTTGAGGAACATAGAGAGGAACAAGCTCTTGTCATCCCAGAAACGCAGGGTGGATAGCCCGATTTGAATGTATATGCTCATGGAAGACTGCCAAAGGAATCTTAGAGGACGTGTTAATTTCCAAATGCTATAGATTGAGTTCGGCTTCATGCTCATGACTCTTGAGAGAATGTGATTCATAGACAATGTCCCCCAACTCATGAAGTACACAATAATAGATCAAATTAGGCTTATTTGCAGCTTCTTATGGCTTGCAATGCCAAATTTATAAGAGAGCTAATCAGTCTGCCATAACTACCCATAAGATCAGATAAGAAAATAAAACTTCAGGGACTTCATTAATAAAAATTAAGCTTAACCTTGAGGGACCATAAGTTTTATTACCCCTAGAGGAAACATGAAAACTTTCAAGTTGCCAAACCACCTAAGATTTCACGCCTCTACTGCTGAAACTGCCTTACTCAGAGATCCCCTTTTTTTCACTGATTAAAAACAAGATTACACTGGGAATATATACAGAGGAAACTCGAGAAAAAGCAAAAGAGTAGCTAGCTAGTAGAGTGAGTTGTAGGTGTAGCAGGTTGCAACAATGGATGAGACAGAGATGACAAGAGCTGGAAGTAAGGTGGCGTTCAAGAGGTTGCTCACACCCAAATACCCTGACATTGTTATTGTTGCATCTGCAACTACCCGGGCTACAGTTCCGGCTTCCGTTGACAGCAATCCTCCGTTGAATGTGCCCCTCGAAAGCCTCGATGACATCATCCTTGATAGAAGTGACAGGTTCACTCCTGAATTTGGATCATGTCAAAAACGTGTAAGCCATGTTCATGGCGGAGATTTCACCTTCAGAAGTTGGCATTATATGTGATACACAGCTTACATGTCACGTAGAATGAAAGAAAACTACCTTCAAGCACTTCGGCAGATACAAATGTGATAAGGGCTGAGCCAACATACTGCAGCACTGTGTAAGGGATGAAAAGATGGAAGCTTAGGATTAGTCCAAAGCAAACCATGATTTCTGATGCCAATAGAACTTGCCTGCAGGTAAAAGCCAACCAGGAAAGGAAAAATTAAAGATGGAAGAATAAAGAAAAAAAGGAGGGAATATTGATCAGATTGAGATAGTACACATCTCATGCATATTGCTACACAACAGAATACTTCCATCATAATACTTGAAGGATCACCTTTCTTCAAATATATTGCTGATATAGCTTCCAACAACTATGTTTACAGGAAGTACAGTAAGGCCAAGGCATGCAAGGAAAATGGCGACACTGCTGGTTGACCAAACAAAGTAGTAACTGGTGATAACACTTGATTCGGCTAGTACAATCTCCATTGCATATTTGAGCATAAAATAAACAAATAATTGAACCTGATCGTAGATTTCACAGTCAGAGAAGAAGACCGAGTCAGAGTTTATTTTGATGAATGCAAAATTTGGTGGCAAGCTATTATTAATGGCTCCTTACCTTGACTGATGGTGTGAGCAACCTATATGCCGCCACAATAGAAGTCACGGGTTTCTGAACTTCTTTCGAACCATCATTTTCTTCTTCTTCTCCGACTTCATCTTGCTCCGTAGCTTCTGAATTTATTATTAATGGCTGTGTATCAGCTGCAACATGTATTACTGGAACTGTGCCAATAGAAAGAATAACGCAGAATCAATAGATTAACATTGATACATAAAATAATATCCTCGTAAAACATAAGCACGTAATCACAAAAAAAGAGAAGTATGAAAAAGTTTGATTGACATATTTAACTGATATTGGCCGCTGGCAAGAACAACCTTTCAATAGTCAGAAATAGCACCATATTTTCTATTGTAACCGAGTGATATTGCAAGGGCAAAACAATGACCCAATGTATCAGTGATGAGATTTTCAACATGAAGGTAACATAACACAGGTGAGGATCCCTGAAGATTTTGATTGCTAAGGTGTCCTAATGAGGTATATATCTCACATAACTGAATTTTATTTTTTAATTAATTTTGTTATATAATATCAATGTATTTCAAACAAAACAGCAGAACTTCAGGAACTTCACCAATATGGTGCTTCAAAAGATTCGTTTTGAACACAATACGGATCTTGAAATAAACTGAAATACCAGTATCGGCTTGATATGCCTCAAGGTTGCCTTTCTCATAGTGTGGGGGTTCCTTGAAACAAATCCACAACCACAGTAGATAGACAAGCCATGCAAGAGCCATAACCCACCCTGGAAGAGTCTCTTCGTTCATTGTGAACTTGTAAATGCGAAAATTAGTCTGTAATAAGGAGGCAAGAGCTGGACCACATGCCATTCCCAGAGCACTTGCACTAACAAAACCTGCGGATGCCTGCATCCTAAGTTTCGATGGCACACAATCACTGATATAACGCCTGTTCACAGCTCTTGCAGAACCTAACCTGAAATGTCAATACATTAACCACATTTATATCATGATAGAGGAGAGACTCCTGTATTAATTTAAAGGTCAATTATAGAAATGAATTCGTTTGAAGTCTATGCCATGGTTGATAAATGAAAGTAAAAAAAGAGAAGTAAATAGAGTGTCAGCCGCTGAATGCTTCAAGGACAAGTCCAAAGTTAATGCAATTGTATCATGCAAACTATTTGCTACAAAAACAAAATATAAACATTTATAAGTTTTGAAATATTGAGTGATGGGAAATTCCTACCCACAGAAAAGACGTCCAATCAGAAGAACTGATATCGAATTAACATCATAAGCCAATGCGTACAAGGTGTTTCCCACAAGAAGAACAATGCTACTTATCAAGAGAGGTCTCCGATATGATATGTTAGACCACGCGCTGAAATAAACCGAAGAGAAGATCTGTGCCATAGCCATTGAGCCAATCACAATACCACAAACGGTTGCTGCAGCTCCAAGGCTCAAAGAGTAGTTGTCCGCTGTAGGGACAATTATGTATGTGTTGACCATGTACAAAAATGTGTTGGCCAAGTTTAGAAGAAGGGACATGAAGTCGTAGCTTTGAGTCTCATCTTCAACGTGGTCTTCAGATGGTGATGGCAGCTCCTCTTGCATGATAAATGCATGTCTTCCCAAAAACTGAAGGAAAGTTGTTGAGTTTGATAATCTTTCTACAGCCACTTTTATAGAATCAAGGACAGGATCCTGTAGAGGTCAAAAGAAATTATGATTCAAGGGATAGGTTCTTCAAGAGTTACTAATAAAATGCTGTAATAAGCCTGAGAGAAAACCGGGTGAGAATAAGAAGGCTGATCATATATTGAGATGTAGCGTCCTTGACACTGTTGTAAGTCCCGAAGGTCTGCAAGATTGTGGGACAAGACTCCAACTACAGCCCCGATACCCTGCAAAGAAGCTATTACATGAATGAAATGGAAAAAAAATGATCATGTTTCACTTATTGTGACACAAAATGGAGCAGAGAAAATGGAATAATATTAAGTATTAACCTCACTGAATTAAGCTTAGAAAATATATAATTTTAAAGGTTGAGATCATTACCACGTGCCTGAAAACCTGCCGTAGTTGAGAGTAAGGATGATTTGCGCGTGTCTTGACATAATAGTCAGTGAATTTATAGCCAAACCGCTTATCAAATTTTTTCAAGATCTTTCTCAAGCCAATACCATTCATTTCTACAAAGAAGAGGAGCTTTAAAAGATCTCGTCCAACCTCTCTGTACAATTCTTGGAGGTGATATACGCTCGACAAATTATTTTGCGGCTGTACAAGAGCATGATGCTGCTGTGCAATGTCAGACAGCCTATGCGCAAGTAGACCTTGTTGTTCAAGCAGAAATAGAACTATTTTTTCAATCTGGAATTTAAGAACAAGAAGAGATGACTCAAAATTTAATAGTCATTCTAAAAAAGGAATTCTTAACCAGAGACTTTTGTTTTGGTATGCTTTCCTTCCCTCAACATTAAAACAAAGCCTCTCCCCATGCTTATTACAGAATCACTGTGAAGTTTAGGGATATCAGACTAGGTACAGCATATATCAATGGATATGCTGCATTATTTTCCATGTTATATAAGAATGATAAGAAAAATGGCATGCTTGCTTACTCTACATCACCATAAATATTGGACTATATACTGCAAACCCCATTATTAAGATCTATTTTCCACACACGAGTCCTACAAATGGGAGTAATGTGAACTCAGAATAGTTGCCTGAGTGTCTAGCATCCTTGAGAAGTCTCTCAGAACATTATGGCGATTTTGTGCTCCAACCTCAATTTGTTCCACGTATCCCTTGACTTTCCTCTTCATCAACTTATAGTTGATGTACTGTCTGGAAATAGTTAAAAGCATCTTATTAAAAAATAATTTTCAATTAGATCAAGAGTTTCAAATGTCTATAAAATATAGCGAATCAGCAGTAGCATCACCATTATGAGCAATCCTTCTTTAAAGCTCAGACAAGAAGGTATTTTCAAATATATCACCAATAAATTTTATGAAGCTGGACCAAACTGATGTTAGAAGTTACTAGTTTATTCGTTTCAAAAGTCACTGGCTAAAAAATAAGAATCTCTCAAACAAAAGTAATTGATAGTATATTTTCAAGCTCATATTCTTATCGCACAGAGGCCTTTCAACAATGATTCCAGTCAAGTTGACGTAGAAATTTAAAAGAACAAGAGAGCGTAAATTGATATGACAGTTCTCAAGGAAAATTTACGGAGCACAGGCAAAATTTCCGTGGATTCAGCATGTGGTCCTCCTAGCGAAAGAGAAGAAAATGAAACTTAACTGGGTAAATTAAAAGATGTTTAGACAACTGAAGCCATGGAAAATAAACCACTGATCCAGGGTTTTCTGATTGCTAGTCATATATGCATACCCTTTCCATTCTTGAATTTGTGATTCTCTCAACTTCTTCCCGAAGGCAACCATATTCCTAAAGATGCTCTGTATCAAAGTGGGAAAAAAAAAATGAAGGGGTGAGATTTGTAGAAAAGTTACCGATGACTACCTCAGACTATTGAAGTTTTATATGTTTGTTGAAACAGAACGAGAGACCTGGTAACAGTAATTGTTTACTCTACTTTGCAGTAGTCAGTGCTTCAATCGGCTGGCAGAAAAGGAACGAAGATTTTCAACGCAACACTATCATGGATTGCAGCTGAAACTAGAAGATTGATCTCAGTTAGGATATCAGTAAAAATGAACTAAAAGCATCGTGTTTTTAATCTAGTGTTTGGTCCCCAAAAAAGAAAAAAATATAGTAGTAAGGAACTGAAAAATGAGGAACAAACAGGAGACGTCTGTAGAACACATGTACTATCAACTCTTAAGTTGAGAAATAGTTTATTTTCCTGGAAACCCAGCATGTCTCACTCAATAATATGATGGAGAAAAAGGAAAGAAGTCAAGAACTAAAGTGAAGCGAAACATGGAGTAAAGAATGTGACGTAAAACATGCGGCCCAATCGCTAATTCCCAGGAACAAATGATTCATCATTGTGAGTAAGGAACATGGATGGGAGTTGCAGAGAGTTGAAGTTCATGGATCGTCCCCGTGATCTGAACCTTAAACTCTAGACAGAGTGGCTATGAAAGATTGAACAGGACAAAGCAATTGCAGAAACAAACAAACAAACCCCGGTTATGTAGTAAATGGAAATGCAAATTGGAACCTGTACAATATTTAAGTAGAAGCATTCATTTACAGGTGTTATGTGAGCAGAGTATGATATAGAAAACCAGAATGAAACAAAATGGAGGTACCAGGTGGGCGTTAATGATGTTTGTGAAGCAGAGATGATGAAGAGTGGTGCCATGAGAAACTAAAAGGGAGTAATAGCATTCATTTCATCTTACGAAGAAGGGTTATACTTATGAATCAAATGATCAAATGGAAACAAAGTGAAGTGGAAGGGGGAAATGAGATTTTAGAAGAGAAAGGGGTGGCTATATATATAAAAGCCAGTTGCCACGTGATGTATAGCATTTTACTAGGTGAAAATAAGTACCCTATCAAATGGCCTGACTTATTTATCAGTACAAAAATACATATAAGTTTTTTTTCTAAGAGTAAAAATACACATATATTTTTTGAAGAAGTAAAAACACACATGTGGTTTCATTTTTTAGCAAAAGTCACATCTCACCGTTAAATTACTGTTCACCATGATGAGAGAGAAAGAGATGAGGTGAATAGTGACATAACGGCGATGAACAGTAAGTCATTGTTCACCATGATGAGAAAGAAAGAGATTAGGTGAACAGTAACATAACGGCGGTGGACAATGACTTAACGATGAGATATAACTTTTGCTCCAAAATGGTAACTGCATGTGTATTTTTGCTTGTAATACCCTAAAATTTGACATAGGGTAAATATCATAAATTTGTAGAATATACCTATTGAAAATAGGTGAATATGAGATCTCAAACACCTTGTATTGAATTCATCTTGTTATTGGGACAATTTCTCCTAAGATTGAATAATGCGCGAAAAGGTCCCTAAAATATTAGATACTTTGCAAATAGGTCCCTAAAATATTTATGGGTTATAAAATACCCTGAGAAAATTATGATAAAATCCTAAGAGACAACTAAATATTTATTAAAAATTGGAAAGTATGTTGTCTCTAATTTAGGTAATTTATTAAATTATTACCTTGGAAAAATTACAGGAGAAAAATCTAAAAGTATTGGGGGACCATATTGGACCCCATGATTTTTAATATTATGCATGGTGCATAAATTACCAATGTCAATGAAATAGTTGTGAGATAATAATTATTACTAATTAAGAAAATTGTCAACAATTAGTAAGTGATTAATTAGATAATTAATGACTAATTGTTTAGACATAAGATAAAGAGAAAAAGGTGGAAATTACTTAAAATATATATATATATATATATATATATATATATATATATATAAATAAAAATTAAATTATGAAGAAAAATAAAGAAAAATTAAAATGGAAATTAAGAAAAAATATCTAAGATATTTAGTAATTAAATAATATTATAATTGTGATATTTTATACAGGATAAACGAGAACGGATAGAAATAAAATCCTACCTAGAAAATCATGAACTAAGTTTCTAGAGTCAGAGTATATTATAGACAAGTGAATTTTTATCTCGAATTAGGCTCTCTCCGAAGTCATTTCCGTAACCGACGAAGTGATCATGAGATAAGGCCAAGAAGATATTTTGTGAAGTTAGAACAGATAGTAGAAATGAGAACCGATGGAAAATAATTCATAAACTGGAATCCGGGGATAAGTTGGTAAAAACCAGAGTATATTATTAATCAATGGATTTTTATCCAAAAGTTGACGTCGGCAGACACAATTTCCGTAGCCAACGGCGTTTGGCCAAAATATTCAGCAGACAACGGAATGTCCTTAATGAGATCAAAAATTTAGATAACCCAAGTATCTTGAAAGAGAAAGAAAAGATCTTCAAGACCTTGCTCCCGGAATTTTGAGATTTCCCAAGATTACGCGATTAGGACACCGAACAAGAAACTTTATCAGATAAAGGCACATATATCAAGAGATGATGCAAGCATGACATCACTTTGATGACTCAGGATGAGGTCATCATAGTGAGGTGTAAGGCCAGGATCGTGCCACCTCAAAAAAGTGTGATCCAACAGTCAGAAACTGACCAGACAGAGTTCAAGGGAATTACCGAAATGCCATTGGTTTTTTCTATAAATAGCCTTCACATTTCTCTTCATTCTTCACAAATCCTAGAGCTTTCTAGAGAGAGATTTTAGAGAGAATGAGGAGTCTGTGGAAATAGCAAAGTGCCAGGTAAGTTCTTCAGTCTCTAGTCTTTAGTCTTAAGTTCTTTCGGTAGTTATAGTAGAAATGCTAGAGTAATCTCTAATCTTCCAAGTCAGTTTAGATATCATGTTTTAGGGATAGATATGATATTTATTTCATAAATATATTGGAGAAAGAGGTATGTCAAAATCTTGGGAGATTAGGATTAAAATAACGAAGCTCTGGCAAAATCTCGTCGATTTGTCAACTTAAGGGCAAAATGGTAATTTGTACCTAAAATTTCTATTATGATATTAAATATTCATAAACGTGATATCATCCTTATAGGATATCTGAAATCATGAACCGTTGTTTCTGCTGTTACCGCCGTCGTATCGCTGTCAAACGTAGTATTCCGCCAGAAATACCGTATAGCGTCAACGAAGGTACGTTCGCGTACTGTAACACTAACTCTGATATTTATGGTATGCGTGTATGTGGTACATGTGTTGTATGCATGTTGGTGGTGTGTTGTTTGATTACTTAGTGTTGTTAGAGGATAACTGAACATCTGCATGCACTGGGAGTGATATATCTATATTCACTGAGAGTGGTACATTTCGATGGGAGCGGTACATTTGCATTCACTAGGAGTGACGTATTTGGGAGTGATTCATTTGTTGTATTTATATACCGTATATGTAAATATGAGGTTAACCGTTACCTGGGGTCTGTATGCATGGGACCTCAGCTCTTAACATAGCTTCAGGATCGGGAGGTCCGAGGACCGAGGAGAAAGGCAAGAAGCACTTATAGGAACTCGGCTGAAGACCATCTTTTGTTGCTACGGCATAGGTAATGTCAGGGGAATACCTCTGTGGTTGTTTACTTTAAAAACTCTCGGTCTTTGTACCTTTTCTGTAATTAGCCAGATTTACGGCATTTTGAATATATGTATCAGTTACTCTCTTGCTCCGATGCTCTACTCTGATGAAAAAAAATTATACTGCTTTTGAAAAGTTGGGATATTACATTGCTTCTAAAAAAAACATATATATATTTTTGCTCCTAGAAAAAAAGTTCATGTGTATTTTTGCATTTTAACCCTATTTATTATAAAGGTTATGTCAATTCCTATTGATCTATCTAAAAGCCTAAATGAATAAATAGGTTAAGCCTATTTTATTAAAACTAATCTATTTACATAAAAAATATAATTTTATTTTTACCATATATGTATACACACACAATACTTAATTTATATATTTTTTTATACCTATATTTATATGTTTTTCATTCTTATATTTTATTTTTATTTGCCAACTATTATTATATTATAATTTTTAATTTAAAGTTATAATAGATAATTACTATATTATCCCGTGTCATTGATTTTTGATTTTTTTTCTATTCAAAAATTGAGATAGATAGTGAGACCTAGCCATTATCTCATCATCTTTTTCAGAGTTCTGGTTCATAATGGGCGGTCGCTTTTTCTCTCACTCAAAACTAAAACCTCTGGCTCTCCTTCAGGTTCGGGCAAGACATAAAGTTTAATCTTGTTGTCAAAAGTGGTCCCCTTGGTGTATACATATGTGTGTATAGCATCAGATTCACCGCATGTGTTGACATCATGTTGATATATTATCTAATTTCCAATAATACATTCACAACTTAAAATATGATTTGTTTTCATTTCAGTTTATTTTATTTCAACAAGGCAAATGCATTAGGATCTAAGAGTTGTCTTTTGAAGGTTCTAATTATAATGGTGTGTGGTCTTTCTTTCATTTTTTACCCTCTCCTTATTACCAAAACCTATTTAAAACAGACAATTTATAAATATAGTGCCTTAAACATCTACAAAAAAAAAAAACTTATATTTATTTAGGTTTTAGTAGGTTTAAAGTTTACTTATAATCTTTAAGATTTAAACTAATATATATCTTTTTAAAAGACTACATTGTAATTATGTCTATAAAAATATTTCACGCTTGACTAGGCTTCTTACAGGCTTAGATCTAAACCTTAAAAAAAGGCCACAAGCGCCATACCTATACAATTCTACCTCACTATAAGGATGGCTTTACAGGCTGCAACGCAACCATCCCCTTCCCTACACATAAGGGTGAAAACAGGTCAGCCCAAGCCATGCTTCACCCTTAACAGGTCAGGCCTGTTATGTAATATACTGGCCTGAGCCTGACATGTGGCCTGTTACAGACCTATTTTTTAGCCTGAGTCTGGCTTGTATACAAGCTTGGCTTGGCCTGTTAAGGCTATTTTTTTTATTTAATTAAGCTAACAAGTCACATATCGAAAACATACCTACTTTAAACAGGCTAAAAACATGTCAAAATTACACAAATTAATACTAATAATATAAATAACAGGCCATAGGCCGAAAACATACCTACTTTAAACAGGCTAAAAAAAGCCAAAATTACATAAATTAATACTAAAATATAAACAGGCCGGCCTAACAGGTCTAAAAGGTCTCTTATCAGGCCTGGGTCTGGCCTGTTAAGTGAAAATAAGCCTCATAAGAGGCTTTGGCCTGACCATTTAGCCTGACATGCCAAGCCTGACCAGGCTTTTAACAAGTCAGGGCACAGGCCCCTGACCTTTTTCCGCCCCTACCTACACATTAACACTATTCATTCCTACCGGTATTATATATTCTTTGGTTTTTTTCCCCGGAGCTAGGGATTTTAATACACATGAGTTTCCGTATAATACAGTAAAATTTTGTGGCATGTAAGTAGAATTGAATCATGTAAATAAACCGCAATAATCATGTCATGATGATTTTTTACTTGAAAAACTAAAAGTAAGAGTATAACCTATATAAAAATTTCAAGGTTAATATAAGATATATATTTTTATCATAAAGATTAAGGAAATTAAATAATTTACTTTATTATAATTTATGTGACATGATCTCTCTAAAATAAGCGCATTATATATTAGTGTATAAGATAAATTAATTAATTTAGAGAAAAAATAATAAATATAAGAGTTAAAATAATAAAAAAAAAAAAGGTGTTACATCTCCACGATCGAAATTCACCGTCAAGTTTGGCATTATGTTTAGAATTGGAGGATTTTTTTTCCTTACAATCCGATTAAATTTTAGTTTTGAACCCTATAATTAAAAATTGTTGGTTTTAATCCTTATACTTTAATTCATGAAGACTTAGTTTGATTTTTAAGTATAAAGATCAAAACAAAAACCCCTTAAACAAATTGTTAAACTAAAGTCAAATCTTTATCAAACCACCAAAAGTAAAACCTATGATTTGAAACTACACCTACAAAGACTAACAAAATAAAACTACATAGAAAAGGTGTATTAACCGGGAATATTAATACTCTAACAATTAGAGACTTTGGAGCAAGACTCTTTTATTATGAATTTTGTATTTATGGCTTACTACTAATTAACAGGATGACTTATTCATCACTTGGCTTTTAAACTTGGTGCAAAATGAATATTCAATTACGTCCACATTTCATTTGAATCATGCATCTAATTAAATTGAATGTAGACCAGTTAGATTTTGTTGATATTTTATAAAATTGTAATGTTGTTCATCTTCAGTGAAGCACATGCATGCAAGAAGCAAATTTGTAAATGTATGCCAATCTTGTAATTACTCAATTACAAAAAATAATGAGTTCTCTTAATAATACACACAAGAAGTAATAGAATCTAAAATGTATAAATTTTATTTGAATGGTGTTCTCGGAGAATGGCACCAAATTAAGACTCGACAACGTAGGGGGAATTTTTAGATACAATTTCTATTTTAGACTTACAACAATAATATAATTTAGCTATTTGTGTCCTGTTTTTTTTTATTATCTTCAGGGTCAAAGCTATTTTGTAAGAAAGATACTGCTATTATTCATTTTCATAAATTAAAGTGTTATATTTCATTAACGTTTGAGAGTTAAAATATCGATCTCATTTTGTTAAATACGTACTACAATTTTGAAGTGTGTTCCTATTTGTTAATTATGAAAATGGATGCAGCAAATGAAAACATCGAATTGTTGTCCAAACTTATATAATATTTATGTGTGTCAAATTAAATATTCTTAATGAAAGTTCAAACGCATATATCTCAAACTATTTCCAAGCTTGATTTATGGTCATAAAAGTTCTGCATGCGTGGTATCGAAAATTAAAAGAAAAATGGGTGAGAAGTAAAAGAGGGGCATATTCGTTGTCTCATGGAGAATATATATATATATATATAGAACACTAATTATGATCGATGAAGGAGCATGCATGCATACCTGGTAATCCCTAGAGCAGACTGGGTCTCATGCATCACGATAAGCTACTCATGTTTTGTTGCAGGTTTCTTTTCATGTGACGACACTTAATTGATTCCAATATTCTTCTGCATTTTAATTAGTTTATTAATAACTCTTCATGTAGGCCTGTCATTTTCTTTAATTATAAAGGTTTGACTTTTCATCTGACATTGGGGTTGGGATGAGTTTTGGAAATTTGTTTTTTAAATGCCCAATTTATTATATTCTATTTTTAATTGGATAAGCTATCCATATTATATTATAATTGAAAATAAATTTAGACAAAATTTCCTTTTTATCATTTGCAAAGTCTTTTATAACATAGTTTCATAAAATTGATTATTATTTATAAAGTTTGAACTTAAGATTAAATATGCTCAGCTCAAGCACAGATTAATGTAAATGGCAAGGTTTTCTTTCGAAATATTAGTGACGCGCGATATTCTCAATTTTTACGTATAAAATAAACTTGGTTGGATTTTTTTTTTTTCTGCACATATATATTCAGATTATAGTCTTTGCAGGGAGTGCAGGATCCTCATGATTCAAAAAATATAATCCTCAGTTTAAGCCACGTAGGGCTAGCTAATAGTTAAATCGAATCCACTGTTTATATTGTATTTTACGAGCTAAAAAAAAAAATGGAACGCCATCATCTACCCATATAATAACTAATTGTAAAAATTTTCATTGAGTAATCTGTTTTTTTTTTAATTGTTAAACTATTCTTCTTTTTTACTAAATGAAAGCTGTTATTCTCTTAACTATTATATATAAGTCATTTCATATAATTTTAAAACTTAATAGTTATCTAATATAATAATTTGTATTATGCTAGTAAAATAATACTCCCTCCGTTTATTTTTATATTAGCCAATTTTTGTATGACTTATTCCTATCTATAAGAGACACTTAGAGGTTGTTTACATTTTTCTTGTTAATTTATCCTTTTGCCCCCATTTAATTACTCATATTATTATCATTGCATTTACTGTATTGGCTCACACTCTTTCTTTCAATCACCTATAGTAATTTGCTTATTCTATCTTCTATGTTCCCTCCTCTCATAACTAAGGATATTTAATTGTAGAAAAGAAGTTACTTTTTTAGATGTTCATCGTCTCTAATTAGTTTCAATTCCCTCTTCTTATAACGAAAGCCATTTGATTTGTCCTACAAAATCAGAGTTGGAAACTTTTTTTACCGAAGATCCTTATATTCCTTCTTTTGAATCTTCATCTTTTTTGTGTTTTAGAGTGGCGTGGAAGAATAATAGTTCAAAGTTTTATCAAGGATGACATTTGATATATTAGTTGTCTCTATCTCAACTGTGTCATTGTCAAAATCCACATTTAATGTTAGGGGAACGATGATTGATGAATATCGTGCTAGATTGAATAAAGAATCTGTTAAAATTCTTTTATGTGGTGGAGACTAGCTTAATCATAAATATGGGTTGAATTGAAAATTGAAATTATGAATATTATATTGTATACTTATTTATTTTTATATTTGTTACATGTTGGATGAACTCTTGTTGGAACTAATTATTTATTTTAAATTAATTCTTTTATTGCATAGGAACCATCTGAACGGGAGGAGATTATACTAAGGCCTTGGTATTTGATGTTATTGTGTTGTTTAATTATTTTTTTATACACAATGTTCATTATAGTGATATTATTTTTTTATAATATTTTTATATATTGCATCATGGATGTTGAATTTTTGTGTTTATCATTATATTGATGAGTATATTTATTGCTAAATTATAATAGATACATTTTTCTGTTATTAGTAATTAGAATTATTTTAATTTTATATAGGATTTAAATAGGCTTTAAGCCTATTAAAAGTCTATAATTTGTAAATATGTTGGCTTTGAAACCTACCAAAAATCTACATTTATTTAGCTTTTAGTAGGTTCAAAGCTTACTTATTATCTTCAAGGCCTACAATATGAAGCATTTCTAAAGACATATATTGTAAGTAGGCTTATAAAAAGAGGTTTAGGTTTGACTAGGTCTCATGTAAGCTTAAGCTTGAGCCTAAAAAGAGATTTACATGTAGGCTTAGGTTTTAGATTCTGAAATTCAGAGATATTTAACTAAAATCTAACTTGATCTATTTCCATATCTACAATGCTGCCTCACTGCAGATAGCTTCACAGGATGCCACGCACCCAACCCTTTTCCTGCACACAAACACTATTCATCCCTACCAGGATTATATATTCTGAGTTTTCTTTTCCAGAGACTAGGGATTTTAATGAATATGACTTTCCATATATAATACAGTAAAATTTTGTGGCATATAAGTAGAATTGAATCATGCAAAATAAACCACAATAATCATGTCATGCTGATTTTGTACTTAAAAGACTAAAAGAAATAATATAACCAATATAAAAAATTTCAAGGTTAATATAAGATGTATTTATCGGAATGATTAAAGAAACTAAATAAATTACTTCATTATAACTTACGTGACATGATCTTTCTAAAATAAGCTTATTATACATAATTTATAAGGTAGTTAGATTAATTTGAAGGAACAAAAATGATAAATATAAGAATTAAAATGAAAAGAAAAAGGTTTTACATCTACGATCAAAATTGACCCTCGAAATGACATTATGTTTAGAATTAGAGGATTTTTCCCCCCTACAATTTAATTGAATTTTAGTTTTAAACCTTATAGTTCAAAATCATTGATTGTGATCCTTATAGTTTAATTCATAAAGACTTAGTTTGATTTTAAGTATAAAGATCAAAACATAGACCTGTTGAAAGTATATGAACAAATTGTTAATTCAAATCAAATCTTTATTTTTTTTAACACTAAATCAAATACTTACCAAACTATCAAGACTAAAATCTATGATTTGAAATTAAATAGATAAAAAAAAAATTGATCAACCTAGAAAGACCAACAAAATTAAGCTACAAAAGGTATTAACTCAGTATTAATATCAATTAGAGACTTTAGAGCAAGACTCTTTTATTATGAATTTTTTATTTTATATTTATAGCTTATTACTAACAGTATGACTTATTTATCACTTTTTGGTGTACAAATTACTAAAAATTGACTCCTACCCTTTGTATATAGGATTACTCATTATGATATCAAATACCTAATAACTAATTTCAAAATCCCGGTCGGCTTCTATAATTTCATCTTGTTGCTGAAATCCAAAACCAAAGTTTTGAGAATTAATGGATTTTAATTTTTAGATGATTGTTTGAATGAGTATGTAAGAAAATATTGCTTTTAATTTTTTTAAAAAAAAAACACACTTTTTTCAGCTATCTCAAACACCAACAACATTTAAAAAGAATAGTAAGGATCACTAATTCTCCACTAACACAAACTTGAGTGCAAAATGCTGTGTAGAAGTCAGATTAACAGTCTCTTGGCTTTTAAAACAAGAAAAGGCCACTCGTACACTCATCCTCAATTTCCAAAACATTCTTTCATCTCCATTTTTATAATAATAATGTTATCTAGTAAACACCTTTTATCATTTCTTTATAGGAACAACTTACCTTTTTGGCCCGTGGCTGCTGGTTTTTGTCTGCTTTGATATATAATGTAACCTGTATATGTGGTATACCAATAAAATAAGATTGTAATAATTTTATTCATATTAATTGTACTAATGAAAACAGAAAGAGAATAAAAAATTGAAAGATGCACATTCATAAATGAGGGTAAATTTAAAAATTTACCTTATAATTATTGAGCTAACCACATTTTCTTGGTATGTGTGATTTGATCAAAAGAGACTTATAAATACTCCCTCTGGTCTTTATTATAAGATACCAACTAACAAATGTATTTAGTCCTTTTTATAAGACATTTGCTTGATCCCAAAAAGCATTACTTACTTTTTTTCATATATGCTCTTAATTAATAAATGTAGTGGGTGAAAGTAATAATTAATATAATATTAGTATTTAGTGTAATTAGTAGGGGTAATATTGAAATTACTTAAATTTTAAGACAACTTTATTGACTTTAACTATTTTTATTGGTATGTGAAAATTGTTAATTGGTGCCTTATAATAAAAACTAGAAAGAGTAGACACAGAATGGTGTATCCAAACTGAAATTCAGTTATGTCTACATTTCATTTGAATCATCTAAATTGAATGTAGATGACTTATATTTTGTCGATATTTTATAAAATTTTAATGGTGTTCATCTTAAGTGAAGCAAATGCAAGAAGCAAAATTGTAAATGTATGCCAATCTCGTAAATACTCAATTACAAAATGTAAGTGGTCCGCTTAATAACATACACAAGAAGTAATATAATCTAAATGTCTAAATTTTATTTCAATGCTGTTCTCGAGGATGGTAGCAAATTAAGCTATTTTATGTACTGTTTTTTATTTACAATTTCTATTTTAAATTTACAACTATCATTAGCTATTTATGTATTGTTTTTTGTTTTAATATTATTTTCAGGGTCAAAGCTATTTTGTAAGAAAGATACTGCTATTATTCATTTTCCTCACGTGAGTGAAATAAATTAAAGTCTTATTATATTTCAAAAAAATGAGATATGGCTTATCTTACTTCAATTTTTGAGAGTTAAAATATCGATCTCATTTTGGACACTACTACAATTTTGAAGTGTCTTCCTATTTGTTATGAAAATCTATGCAGCAAATTAAAGCATCAAATTCTTGTCAAAACATGATATTTATCTATGTCAGATATTCTTAATGAAAGTAAAAAAACACATGTATTTTTCAGGTGAAAAAACACATTTCTCTCAACTATTTCCAAGCTTGAGTTATATATAGTCATAAAAGTTCTGCACGCACTGCCCAGAGATGATTGGTCTAGAAAATTAAAAATAAAAATTACGGAGAAGTACCATTTTGTTTTTATTTATAAGTCTTTTTTATTAAAAAAAATTAAGAAAATCTATATAAAGGCCAAAGTAACAAAAAAATTTTAAAAAGATCGCAAGATTCTAAAAATACCAGAAAAGACTCTAGGCCTTTTCTAATATAAATTCATTTAAACTTTAGTTGTTATTGGGGCTGATATAATTGGTAATGAGGCTGATATAGTTGTTAACGTTTTAATGAATTTATACCAGAAAAGACCCTGGGGTTTTTTCTGGTATTTTCAAAATCTTAGGGCTTTTTTTGGAAATTTTTTCTGTTACTTAGACCCCTATTTAGATTTTCCCAAAAAAATTTAGTTTTGTTTATAAGTTCTTATTAAAATAATAAATGAAATTATGACAATTTTATCTATTAATTATACGAATAAAAATAAAAAGAGAATAAAGAGTTGAAAGATACTTATTTATAAATGAAGGTAAAACTGAAAATTTATCACATAATCATTAAACTAACTACATATGTGATTTAGTTAAAAGAGATTTATAAATAGAACTGAGTGATAAAAGAGAAGCATATTCCTTGTGTTAGGGAGAATATACTCTGGTACATAGGGCCCTAAGGACGATGAATGAGCATGCCTGGTAATCCCTAGATCAGAGTAGGTCTGATGCATAATGATAAGCTACTCGCAAACTCCTATGTTTTGTTGCAGGTTTCCTTTCATGTGGCAACACTTGATTCTAAGATTCTTCTGCTGTGAGAGCCAGATCCTCATGATTCAAAAACAAAATGTTCAGTTTAAGCCACGTACGGCTAGCTAAAAAGGGGGAAAAAAAATAAAATCGAACGCTAGAATGCTCATCATCTACCCTGCCATATAGTAACTAATTGTTAAAAAATTCATTGAGTAATCTGTTTTCTTAATTGTCAAACAATTCTTGTTGTTTACTAAATGAAAGCTGTTATTCCCTTAACTATTATAAGTCATTTCATATAATATAATTTTAAAACTCAATAGTTATCTTATATAATACTACGTATTTTGCATTATATATGCTGCTAAAATAGTAGTACTCCCTCCATTTCCTTTTATATTAGCCAATTTTGAGCTTGACTTATTCTTATCTATAAAACGATGCTTAGAGGTTGTTTTTCGATTTTTCTTCTTGATTTATCCTTCTGCCCCCATTTAATTACTCATATTTATTAGGATTGTATTTATTGTATTGGGTCACACTCTTGCTTTCATGCACCTTCTATAATTTGCTTATTCTCATAACTAAGGATATTTCATTTTCAAAAAGAAGTTGCATTTTTTATATGTTTATTGCCTCTAATTAGTTTAAACCAGAGTAGCAAACCTGGCCTGGGGTACTCCATTTTGAAGAATCGTTTTGGCATTCACATATTTGAGAGGTGTTTATATGTCTTTCTCCCAACCCCACAAAAGTTCAGGCTCACACTCACAGGCTCTGTTTAGCATTTTAATTAGAATCAATTAATAAAACATTTTACTTACTATAAATTAAAATAGACAGACTCAACTCTAGCTTCCCCGCTCTACACCCCTCCCACTTTAGAACCACGACACAATTGTTCAGGTCAATATATATATCATTGACATGGTCCACATCAAAAAATCTACTTTATGAGCGAAGTTATCCGATCAGAATCTGAATTAATAAATAAGGTCTCACTTTTTCCCACAATTTTGTTTGTTTAGAGAATCATTGGATGTGGCCACTAAGGGAATTCATGTTGCTACGCTGCCATTAGTGAATGAAAAAGTGTGTCACCTCATAATCCAATTGTGTTCAGAAAGGAGTCCTTTCATTATTTATTATTAATATGTATAAAGCCATGTGAATTGCTGGTGCCTGCTGCCTACATTATAATATATATACTACCTCCTCCTATGACCTAACCCCAACTGTCTATTGTATATGTATACACACATCCATTAATTTTTTTTTTTTCCATGCACATAATCCTACAGATTTTGATTGAAAGGGAGATATATAATTCTTTAAACTTTAAGCTTTATGTGGATAAGTGATGTACAAAATTAATCATATGAGAGTTATTTGCATAAAGTTTCAAAGGTTATTTATTTATGGTTCAAGCTTCAACTATAGGAAATGAATTAGCTAGAAAATGGTGAGTTGATTTTGGTTTGGGAACTTTTTAGTGTAAATAAATCAGTAAATGAGAGCACATAATGTAATTAAGAAAGAAATAAAGAGGAAATGGTGAATGTGTATTGATAAAAAAGAAAAGAAAAGGATCTGATACACTCATTTATGTTTGTTTCACTGTAAAAACATTCAACGGGCCATTGTTAAAGCCTTTGAGTTGGCATGGGATGGGTGTAGGAAAGTAGTCTTGGAATCGGATTTGAAGGTTTTGGTTGATTTATTGATGGATGATGGTTTCCATGGTAGTGGGAATCTTATCCTTTGGCATATAAACGAATTCATGGGGATGGACTGGATACTGAAGGTCTGTTGCATTCCTCAAGAGAGGAGCAAAATAGCTGATCTTTTAGCTAAGGAAGGTTTATATTTTTCAAACTTTTTTTATGGTTGTCAATTGGGACGGAACTTGGAAAAAATATTTGAGGGGCCAAATATCTGAAAATTTTTTTTTTAAGAAAAATTTTAAATACATTAAAAATAAAGGAAAAGAATATCAAATGTATATGAAAAGAAAAAATATTTAGATTTATAGAAGCTGTGTTACTTTTCTCTATGTGATCACTACATCAATTGTTTTATTCTTCATCATTGAGCTATTCTTAGATCTTATTACTTTCCAAATAACCTATAAATAATTTAAACAGTATAATTAACTACTATTATACTAAATATAAATATAAAAAAATAATCATTTTTTAACATCTTTCGTATTAAAATGCATAAAGATCTGTATGGTGTTTTCTATTATTTACCACTAATATGTATGATGTTTTCTCTTCTTTCAATGTGAGCCACGCTGCTTTGAAAGGATCAATACTTTCAATGTTTTAAACTAACAAAGGCGGCGTCCTTTTCGCATGAGCAAGTGAAAAGAAAGGGAATAGGAAGCCAATCTTTCATATAATTGGGGGCTGGTGCATTATTTATATTAAATTAAGAAAAAAATCTTTTTTTTTTTGCTGGGGCCGTGGCCCCCCTGTTCCTTCTAAGATCCGTCCCGGTTGTCTGGATGTTGTACGGACGTTATATTTTCAAGACATTTAAGGATTTAATTCCCTTTGTAACCCCCTTTTAATTTAATGCTAGTTTTCTTTTGTATTAAAAAAAAAGTCTCATTTATTGGGTTTGGCGGTACCAATTACCAAACCATGGCATTGGAATATATATATATATTTTTTTTTGATAAAAAAAAAGTTTTGGAATATATATATATTTTTTTTGATAAAAAAAAAGTTTTGGAAAGGTTCGACACCAGTCCCCTACTAAAGCCAGAGCACGGCCCCGAGCTCTATGAGCACTTACTGGGGACTTATGAGATCACTTACCAAAGGAGTCCCAGCGACGGCAGAGGAGATCGAACCCCCGACCCAAGAGCCTAATCCTGGATCCCTTACCATCTGTACCAACTCTTATTGGCCATGACATTGGAATATTGTTCAAAGTAGGAAGGTCGTCTATTGATTGGAGCCTAACTTAAAGGCCTATATATATATCTATATATATGCAAGCCAAATGACCCACCTTCTTTGTTTCTTTGTTTTTGCGCTTGGGGCAACGAGTCAAGTAGCAGGTAAGTGGACTAGTGGGTAAGTTAGAGAAACACTCTCGATAAAATAAAGGGGTTATAAAATGTCATCAAATCAGCTTAAATATCAAGTGACCACCATATTTCTTCACATTTGAGCTTTTGTACAGGCGTGGTAGTGCGAAGATCTTGTCGCTCCAAGCAGTGGGAGTGAGATTTTTTCTGAGTTAAGATTTCTACGAAGAAGTTGGCACACTTTTATAACAAAGTGAAGTTCCTACTTCGTGATCAAATTGAATTTCAAGTTGTATGTAATCATTTCATAAAGGTCAAATAAAACAAAAAGGAAGGTATGATACTATTCATAATCTATGGACAATATAGTTCATTTCTTAATTCTATCATCTCAAGTGCTGGTAGGACTTTGTTTGATTTCCTCTTATTTTGTCTAATACATGAAAACTTTCTCTTGCGACTAATTTCAGATTCTCTTGCGATAATACATGCATCTTCTCCGGTAAGAGTTGATCACATGTTAAGAGATGAGGGGAATATATTGCAGGACGAGCCAAGTGAATCTTGCATGCCCTGGAGTTCTTGAAATATTAATATCTCCAATACAAGTTCTTAGAGCCAACCTCTATAATGCAAGTTTATTACATAAGAGAATGTCAACAAATATACAGCCTGCCGTCATTTTGGACGATTAAGCTTCACATACTAAAGCAGAAATTAAAAGTATATTTTCATTAGAGTAATAACCAATGGAAATGAGATGGTATCTAATTCATGAAAATGAGCCTTCATATATTATGTATATCTCAAACTCATCAAATCAATGGAATATGAATGCAACTTTGTCATGGAAGGCAAGCCTCAAACGCTAGAGCCTATAAGATAAAAATTGGACATGTTATATCTAAAGAAAATGATGACAAAATCTGGAGGGGCTTAGCCTCCCTATGCTATACTTGATGATTGTCAGCGCCTAATAACTTATCCTCTTCTCTTGGGATTTCCGCAAGTTGAACACTGGATCGATTCATCTTATTCCACTCATTTTCAACGCGAAAAAACACCCATTGGAATCGCCGGAACATCTCCAGAGCAGTAATCGTAAAAACTGTCAGGTAGTTATGGCGGAGATGGGCAGACAGTTTATATGTCCAGGAGCAGCGCAGCAGGAAGTTGCTTCCAATCACCCAAAAGTATATCTGCAGGTACAAAACAACCAAACTTGTCAGAATGAAGGGTGTCTCGCTAGCTGTACCAGATTTCAAGCCAGGCCAAACCAGACAAAAACTTGAGCCCAGGCAGACAATGTAAATGGACCAAATTTCTCCTTTCATTGAAAATAACAATTAGATATGAACAAAAACCGCCCCCCCCCAAAAAAAAAAAAAAAAAAATCATATCAACAGAACCAACGGACAACATATAAAAATGATAATGATTTTCCCACCTAAAATTGAGAAGTTCTTTAGGCGGGTTCAAGACAAGTTGGGCCAAATACACTCATGACCTTGTAATCCATTGAAACTAAATGGAACTGAATCTTACCCATTTTCTCCCATAAAACAGGTTGGAAACCAGACTTGGTTTGTTGAACTTGAATATGCGAGAGAAGTTACTGTAAAGCACAGGAAAATACATCTCAATAAAGATTGTGAACCAGAGAGAAGTTTAACATGAAATGAAATGTTATATATTCAGGTGCAATTTTCATGTGATTGCTATCTAGTCCGTCGATGGAATCATGGCACATGGCACAAAACCTTGTTCAAGGATTCAATTGGGCACACTAAACTGTAAAACACGAGTGTATCTTACATTCCAAACAGGGAACTTAATATCAAGCATTTAAAGAACATCTACGTCTTATCCCATATTTTCATCATAAGTTCATATAAAACTATAGTAGGCGTGATACTAGTAAGTCTTAAAAAATTGCAAGGTCTGCTGCTCTTAGTCGGAAAGAAAAGAATAAAAGATTATATGTGAGGTACCTCAAATCCCAATCTCGAGTAATATCCCAATAGAATGAATAGAGAGAATTAACAACACTTGAGAGAAGCCAAAGTGGCCGATAAAGAGATATCCACTTCTCAGGGAATATATGATATTTAAGGGCCGAAAGAAAAATCACAGGGAATGCTGTTGAATATTTCAAAGCTGAAAAACACATATAGTGGAAGTTAGAGGAATAGTACAATCATTATTCTAAATGGAAACTGAAAGATTGAAGATGGAGCCATCTACGCATTAACGTATTGTTGCAGAGAAAGATAAAAAATGAGCAAATAATGATAAAATTCAATACAAAAACAGTAGAGAATCTCATAAACGAGTAAAATACCTCAATGAATATAAAATAAAAAATAAAGTTCCTTGTCTGGAAGCCTTGGCAAGATAATATCCCAAAAAAAAAAAACAGTATTAAAAACAGACGTGAATACAAACTATACAAGGAACAAAAAGGATTGGGGGAAAACATAAATTTTTCCATTAAAGACTAGTTTATGCACACAAGAAAATTTTTACTTCATCTCTGAAAACAAAGAATTTTAAAAGCCAAGGTAAGTCTTTAGTCTTGATTTGAACCAAACCCTTGTAGCTTTAAGAAATCCAAGGTAAATTGAAAGAAAGAAAGTATAGCCAGGAAAAATTATGCTAATGAGTTATGGGCACAAGGGAAAAAGTGACCAAGAGCTATTACCATTAAAGAGGCATGTTCTTTCCTTAGTATCTTGGTACTGTCGAAGACATTGCAATAAACGCCAGAGATAAGGGAGCACAAGTACCATAGGTATTGCAATTGAATGGCTACCACAAACGGAATCAGCTTCAAGCCATGCAATTGTGGCAACCTGAATATCAATAAAATAAGTTCATATTCAAGGAATCAAGTACTTCTAATAAATCCCATAAACAGTACAATTTTAATAACGATAACATCCAGAAAGACATTGCATGTCATTAGTGAACGTTATAATTTGCATGGATAGGTCAAAGCAAATGAAAATAACAACCAGTGAGAAGGACAAAAAAAAAAAAACACATCAGTTTTTAACTTTCAAGCTCCATAATTAGTGTACTTTCCCAAATTTCGTGCCACTCTTATTGGCTGATTTGCATTAAACCCATGGCACTCAAGAATTCCGTGCTAAGCTCGTGTCTTATCCACACTTAAAGTCCAAAGAGCTTTCCATCAAGCTATTGTATTGTGTCAGATGTTTTAATAAAATCATCGAAAGGCCTTCACTTAATCTTGTGTTGGATAACCCAATAAGGTTGACAAACCCATAATTATATATCACTCAGCTGACCGTTGATTATATATTTATATTGGAGTCATAAATGTCCGTACAAAGAGAGAGAGGATAAATGATAAATTGAAAATGCACATGCAAAATGTGGATTTATGCTCAAAATTAGAATAACATGGTGGATACATCATAGATGATGTGTTACACGTGGAATAGATACTTGGACTAGCAACAGTAAACAGTAAATCACCCTAAAAGACAGATTCAACTCAAGAGACCTCAAGAACAGACACAGGATAACTTATTCAGATCAAACCATACATTAATTACCTGTTTGTTAACCATTCTACAAACCGAGCGCTCCAAGTCTGAAAATACCTGCAAGCAAAGAAGGGTATCCTTCCATTCATTAACATAAAAGGCTACATGATAAACCAAAGGAAAAAAAAAGGTAAATTTACAATCTCTATGTATTTAAACAAAAGAGTGGTGACATTTGAGATATATCATAGTTTGTGAACTTAAAAGGAAAAGCACCAAGAAAGTAACTAATATGTTATTTATGGTACCTTTGACATGGAAGTGAAAATATCAGCCAGGAAAAAGTCAGGAAATGTTATTGGCTGCATGGAGAAATTGAAAAGAACATTATCTGTGAAGATCAAATTATGTGGCATTCACAGGACAATGAAATAAAAAATACATTACAAACAAGTAAAATATCAAACCCATTAAACAATTTATAGGTTATTTGAATGAGAAATTCACATTAAGAAACTAAGAAACTAGAAACCTAGGATTGGATCTCGCAGGTGCTTTAGAAAAGGAACAAAGCAGATAAAAACTCAAAAGTCCATATTCTACCAACAATGGACAAAAGCAATGACCTACCATGAACGTTTATTACTTGTTTGGCAGGTCTCATAGCCAGGTAGGCTGTAACAAAATCTAAGCTTGTAACAGTAGGAGTAAAAATTAGTACAAAAGCTTGCCTGTAGAGGGAAAGCTATCCGCCACATTGTCCTTAAGAAGAAGAAACGAGACGACAAATAGAAAATATCAAAGGGAAAGATCAGCACCATTGCAACAAAGATGTAAAGAAGTACCTGCAAATGTGTATAAGATAGTCAGAACATATCATAGAAAAACAATAACTCTTAAAACTAAATCAATCAGTTTGCTGTTATCTTTGAAGGCTTACTTCCAGCTACTTCAAAAATTAATTAAACATGTTTGATCCCCCCCCCCCCCGCGCCGGGCCCAAAAAAAAATTATAGTCGCCCAAAATCAGCAAAGAAATTCTAAAAAAGGCAAAAGCATTTATATCTTATCGTGTATGAAATAGAAAGAGAAAGTAGTCTAAAACAGGCAAATAAAACAGATCCTGTTCAAGCAAGGTCAAAAGTTCCACCAAAAAAATGCAATATCTAAGAAAAAATCCAATTTGATTGGCTGAGAGAGTAAAACAGAGAAAGCTACAAGCAAAACAAGAGACAGAGCAGATATTACACTGGTTGTGAAGCAGCCAATGATACTTCTCCATGAGAATATAGATAGAGATAAGCAGTCATGCTAGTTGGGACAATGATTGTCATCCACGTACTACACTGCAAATAACATACAGAGTAGAAGCAAATGTCAAAACAAGATGATATGTCCAAAGAGCTAACATTGGAATCGTACTATTGTCATAACATCAGAATCTCAGTTATTTCTTTTTTAATAAATATTTCAAACAAAGATATAACTGCCCTTTAACATTCATTTCAAGAATGTTACTTTCAAAATGGTAATAACAGCGTTTAAAGCAATCAGCATGAAAGAAATTTTAGATATTGCTTTCAAGAAGCAACCAGAATAATATTGTCAGAGGATAGCTAAAAAATATTGCTTATTGCTAAACCTAGAGATAAGCATTATATTGCAGAATGAACATGCGCAGAATGAAATTACGGATGTACTATCCCATTTGTACACACATAACTTGAGGCAATATCAATCTATAAAATATATTAGCATCTGATAGTGTTATGAAAAAGGATACTATGGTGAAAATGGAACATAAGATAAGAATTATTTATATCTTAAATGGTTCAGATCTAATAATAACTACAGAAATAGACCCAAAGAAAACAATCTTATCATATTTGGAACTTCAGTCTCTAGAGAATAGGAAAATGCTGGGATGTATATCAGTGATCAGTAACTTCAGAAACATACAAGGAAACATCCAAATGCATATCAATATGCAGATGTAATTTTAAACATTCATATACTTAGATCATCAGAGTGGCATCAAACTTTGTTCCAAATCCTCCATTCTCCAATACAATAAAACTATATCATTCTTCAGAATTTTTGCCTGCCAACAAGAAGGTAGTGTATCGTAGTTTTGACTTTGCCAAAGGAATTTCCATGATTTTAAATACATATCTTTCTGAATACCTAATACTCAATTAAGTGATGGAAACCACAATTGTCAAAATTGACCCAAAAAATGTACATTAAAGAATTTGGCCTTGCATTGATATAATATTGACATTGTCTCCAAACAGAAGAAAAAGAACCTGAGTACCTTCCATATTTCTTTGTGAGTAAGATGGTTTTGATCAAGATCAAAAACTTTTGCATAGCTTACACTGGACTGTGAAAAAATCCACAAGTTCACTCCCCAAAGCCAGACCATCATAGTCTGTAATAATAATAATCAAATTTGTTAGGTACAATATTTGGAATAAACAACATATACAGGACAATAAACTTCAACTCACCACAAGAAGAAGAGGGTTATAATACAAAAATGCCTCATATATAAAAATATTTTGCAAATTTGCATCCATTCTCATGACAGAATCCCATCCAACCTGATGCAAAGGGAGAATAACAATAGGTCATAATTTTCACAAGGGTAACTCATTGGCATCCATGGAGACCAATAATATTACAAAAGCAAAAAGGGCAAACTCTAACCTTGCAGCAAATAAAGCCCCACGCCAGAAAGAGTAACACCTGAGAATTTAGAAACAATAGGAGTTAGCAAACTACAAATTTTTTAAAGCAAGGTATCCAATATCAACATACAAATAAATATAAACGATTTGACCCAAAAAAGTCAACGAATTAACATCAGCTCAAAAGTGAGTTGGTTATATTTCTCTTCCATAAGGTTGAGATTGAGCCCATCTAATATGACCAAGGAACACTAGAGTCAAACATATATGTTGCAACAAATGCAAATTTGGAGATTAAATAAATATAAAGATGGCAATCAGATATTATAGAATGAGCTGCTCTAAAGCTACCGTTTTAAGTAAGAAAGACCGTTAAATAAAGTTCTATATATAGTTGAACCTTGAAAGCATGTAACTTAAGTTTTATATAGTAACAAATAGATATATAAGGTATGAACAAAAAGGCAGATGAATTATTGAATATAATAACAAACCTTAAAGCTCCATAGAAAAAAGAGGAGACGGCATATAAGTTTTATATAGTAACAAAGAGATATATAAGGTCTGAACAAAAAGGCAGATAAATTATTGAATATATTAACAAACCTTAAACCTCCATAGAAAAAGAGGAGACGGTATAGCACTTTGTATTGGTGAGGTTAAACTCTTCATTCTATGAGAACTCTGTTATTCGACAATCTTATTAAACAAGATTGTTGAGCTTACTCATTTCTGAAACAAAATGAACAGAAATTGAAATGCATTAAAGCTCATCAAAAACCGTCTGAAACCCAAATGATTGACAGCCATAAAGGATTATATTATGCACATAAAAAAGTAAAGTTGGCATAAAATATAGCACCTGAACAACCACAATCAAAGCTCACATTTTCAGCTAAACTTTAAGTAGACCAACAAAACTTATCAAGGTCTTCCTTTCAATGTTATGCTCAAAATCATTGCTTGTTCTAAGGAAATTTTGTTCTCCTTAAGGCCAAAGAGGCAAGAATTACAATGCATATGAGTGGAAGTTAATATGGAGACTGAAGTGCTTTAAGGCAATCTGTGAAGTTAAAGTTGTATTCACTAAGAAGACATAAACAAGTGAATTGATTAACAGTGGCTTCCCAAATGGGTAAGGAATGAGCTTACTAATTTCCCAAGACTAAACCTCATAGTTCTAGTGTTGTGAAGGTTGTAGAGAATTGGGAGATTAGGGGAGAAGACACATTCGAAACAACACTGTTGTGTTGCTCATTCCATTCATACACAATATCTGAACATGCATGAGTCATTTAGCCTAGGCTCTCCCTTTATATAGAGTATGGCCTTAGACTTAAGCAATACAAATCAGTTATAACAACCTAGCTGTCCTAACCAACTCCTAACAAACTCTAACTCCTAACTAGCTCTAATGGCCTCATAGGATTAGTCTAGTGCCATGTATTTAGTCCTAACTAATTATTTATACAATATTCATGCTTTATATAACATCTAGGACTAGGGAGGAAATCTTTATAGTGCTTTTTTTTTGAGTGAATCTTTATAATGCATTTTGTTGTTCCTCGGAACAAAATGAGAGACACAGAAATTAAGATGGCTCAAAATTCTGAACATAGAAAAAGGAGAAGATTCCCTTCATATGACTTCTTTAAGACTTTAAATTTCCTAGAAGTCCGGAACTCAAATAGATGGAAGCAGAGGAACCATTAAATACAAATCCAACAACCTCAACCCGTTCTGTGTTCCCTCGATAGAATATGAAACACGAAAAAAGTTGAGATTTTGAAATGTCACACAAATGGAGCAAGTTTATTGCCAATTCTTGAAAAAATTACGCTTCACAGAAAATAAATCCACATGAAAATGAAACTGGAAAAAATTTCCAGCCCACACGATTCTGGCACAAGGAAGAACAACAGAAACATGAAAGCCCATGCATCAGAAGGCATCAAGATCCAAATTTGTCAATCACCCAGCATCCAAATAGCTCTCTCACCTCATGAAATAATCAACAATTGACAGGCTAACACAGTGCATCATAAACAATCAAGGAAAAGAGAAGTTACCACGGATCAACTCCTACAACGGGAAGCAATGAAGCTAGAGTTCTGATCGATCACCGGCTGGTGCGCTTAAATGATTGGGGACATGTGAGTATTTGTTGTGTACTGGACTCCTGGTTCGCGAGTCAGATCTAAGACCAGAATTATGGGAATTTGGTTAGGCGCGAAGGAGGCTTCATGATATTACTATTAGGAGAGAATGTCAAAGGTAACGTCAATGATAAAAGCATGTTGCTTGCATTGTCGTTAACGAGAAATTTGGGTTTGAAGAAGACTTAATTACCCGCTTTGCCGTCGTTTGTGTTAGAGAAGAATCACCGGAGTTCAAAGCTTTGCAGGAATTGGCACTTTCACGTTTTACTGCGGTGAGATTACTTCGCCCGTATCTTCACTTCCTACTTCCTAGCGCCTTTGGGAGGGAACCGTAAAGAAGGCAGACTGTTAAATTGAAGAAGGGGCGATGAACTACATTACTACAAGCTCAAAAAAAGAAGTTTTTTTTAAAAGAAAAATATGATTTTATTTATTATTGTTTTGAGAAAAATAAGATAATACCATTAAAATTTCAAAATCTCAAATTAGTATTTTAATTTTGGTATAAGTATTAATTACAACTAAAAATATAATAATTAACAATTTGTTTTAATGGGAAATCATTTATCTAAGATTTTAAATCTTCTATGGTATTTTTTTTTTCTTGTTATATATATAGTGGGGAGAGGAGTAGGATTCGAACCTGGACATGGGGAGAGGAGTCAAGCTCTCATGTCATTACGCTATTAAGACGTTGGGTTTTTCTCTTAATTTTTCTGTATGTAGATAGTATCAAATTAAATCGATTAAAACATTGATCCAATACATTTTTCTATCATATAATTTTGTTTGCATGTTTATTAAAAAAATTACTATAATTTATACTAGTATAGTAAAAGTAAGTGTAAAGTGGTTTGAGCAAAAAAAAAAGAGAAAAAGGAAAGTGAAGTATAGTGATAAGAAATTTGACCTTTTTACCGGGAAAGGTACGGGCGCGAGTGGTAAAAAGAATTGCGTATATATACATTGGCAGTACAGTAATGATAATAACAAGCATTCCTCAATTCAATCTTGTGATTGTTTCTGTTGAACCTTTTAAAGTGTGGGTGTGTGACGCTCAGATCAGGTAAAAAAAAACAATAAAAAAGGCATGACGCTCAAAACTCAAAAGAAGTAAAGCTCGTACGGTTCCACATAAGAAACCTCCACCCAACAAAGCTTTCAGTTTTTGCCGCTCGTAAACGTAACAAACCTCCATTCCCACTTTCGGTCACCATGGCGAGCTCAGAAGAAGCAAAGCTTGAACGTTTCCTCCAGTGGCTACAGGTTGCTTGACACAGTTTCAATCAGTAATAGAAACAGAGATATTTTGTTGCGTCTGTCACGTAGTTGTTTTAAATTTGTTGGGTTTTGAATTTAGGCGAATGGAGTCCAACTACAAGGTTGCAGCATCAAGTATTGTGATTCCAAAAAAGGGTTTGGCATCTTTGCAACTCAAGATGTTTCCGATGGTAATCTGAATCTTTCAAACACTTCAATCAAGTATATTTAGACTCTAGAGATTATTTTTAGTATATGTGGAACGGGTCATCTTACGATTGCTTTGCTTGTTCTTCCCCCAGTAGCGGAGACAATGTAAATTTAGCCTGGATTGAAGGAGTTGAGTTATCAACTTGTAACTTTATCATTCCTAGCTAAACCCAGAAAATGTAGCACTGGATATGAAATTATGTTTGCGTGTCTTTTTTGGAATTTTGAATGTGAGCGCGCTTCTTTTGGGGCAAAAATAAGTGATCTTTAAAGTATACGCCTTGCTTTTGGAGCATAAATAATCAATCTTTCTCGCTGACTTTAACGATATCAAGCCTGCATCATATTTTATCAATCCATGAAAAGCGAATCAGTGAACCTGCTTGTTTCAATATAAGTTTTCTGGAAAAAGTATCATCATTCATTGCCTGATAAGATGATTTGTTGTTGTTGTTGTTGTTGTAGCTACACATATATTATGACCAGAATGATATAAGTTGCATTGGTTGCAGGCTTTTTTAATCAAAGGAATTTGGATTTGGATTTTCAAATTTAAGTGGGCAAAAAAAGTATCAGATCAGTAAATCCTTGACACGGGTTGATGTATTTTATCTTAACTATAGGGATTTAAATTAAGTAACTTCAGGAAATTTGAAATACATTTCATGTTGATATGTGCTTGAAACATGATTCAATGATTTGAATTAGATAACAAACGACATATTTAAATGCAACCATTTCAAAGTCGAGTAATGCCTGTTAAATGCATTTAGTTTAATGCTGCCATACAGAGCTCAGTGTTTAATCTTTCAAGTCTATACTGTGCCGTAAAAAGCAAGAAAAATGCTTCTGAAATAAAGATCATTAGTACCTTTCCACCTCAAATATATATCCTCTCTATAAGCTCTTGAAAATAGAGAAACTAATGCTGAATACTCCATGAAGCAGGGGTTCTACTGGTTGTTCCGCTAGATTTAGCAATAACTCCAATGAGGGTTTTGCAAGATCCTCTTCTTGGCTCTGAATGCAGGGCAATGTTTGAAGAAGGAGAAGTAGATGACAGGTTCTTGATGATTTTGTTCTTGACTGTGGAGCGCTTGCGTCATAATTCTTCGTGGAAGCCGTATGTTTGGTTGCTTATATTTGACTTTTTGTTGATAATTTTGCTTTATTCTTTGTTGTGAGTTTATCACGTGGAAAATGAAATCAGGTACCTTGATATGCTTCCAGCCAATTTCAGAAATCCACTTTGGTTTAGTGATGATGATCTTCAAGAGCTGAGGGGAACAGCATTGTTCCGTGCTACTGAATTGCAGGTGATTTATCTTCTGATCGATGATTTGAAAACAATTAACCATTTTAATAAAACTTATGCTTCTCTTGCCAATGTAAGGACAGATCGTGATATAGAACAGGGATGATTGTGAATTTTTTACATATAGGCAGGAGGCAGTTGATGTCTATCTTTAATTTTCAAATTTCTTAAAGTAGTCTTGTGTTTTTCCTGTGCTGAATGCTATTGATTAGAGTCTGCATTTTGTTAGTTACTTGAATAGTTGAATGGCATAGGAATCAGCCAATTACTCCGCATGAATAAGGAGCAGAAGACTGCAAAATAAATGCCTAGTAAAGATTAACATGGCACAGAACAACATGGTTGAAGTCAGCATTGCCATCTACTCCATAAAGGCAAATAAAAACAAAATATTATGGGGATAATGTGCGATAAACACATGATTCCAACTGTCTTTATGAAGTTCTGAACTTTAATTAGGAATGCATGATTGTAGTACTGATACGAGAACCTATATGATCCTTACCCAATCCCAAATACCAAACCTAGTTTTTCTAGTGCTGATTTCTGTGATGTGATGGAGATCTGTATGGTTAAAATTTTGGTTGGCTCAATGTTTGAGGTAGTATTTAGTATGTTTAATGTGGGCTGGGAAAGAACCAGATGTCAATTCTGTTACAAGCTTTTTCCTATCTCACTTAAATTTAATAGCTTATGTGAATTGGTTCATCTTGCAGAAGAAAAACTTGCTGTCATTGTATGATACCAAAGTAAAGGATTTGGTGAAGAAGCTCTTGACTCTTGGTGGATATTCAGAGGCGTATGTTTTGGGTGACTTAATCTAGTTTGTCACTTTAAATGGGTTATTTACGATTGAATAATTAGATACTTGTTGAAATTTAGTTTTATAATCTGCGGGGAGTAAGTATTGGCTTTTTATTAATAATATTTATTTTGTTGTAGTGACTAGGATTTTGACATTCCTGTTGTTCTACAATGTTGTATTTAATTCATTTTATACTAATTTACCTGATACTAGAACCACAAAACTGCTTAGCACTCTGTAAGATATGTTTTCAAGTAGTCATTTCTTAGCTAAATTATAATCTTATACTAAAACTGCTTCTTTTCTGTCTAATCCGTTTCACTAGTGAGGTGTGCTTTGAAGATTTCCTTTGGTATGTACTTCTCATGAACCTTTATTATATCATTATTAATCAATCTTCATAGATTTATGCCTATTATCAAAACTTCAACCCTTTGAGGCTGACAACGGATTCACCTCAATGCTAGGGCAAATTCAGTATTCTGGAGTCGTGCTTTGAACATCCCTTTTCCTCATTCTTTAGTATTTCCACAAATGCAAACACCCGACAGTTGCGCTTCAGTCAATGGAAGTGTCAAGACTTCAACTGATGGTGAATATGATGATAAAACAAGTCCATCATTCTCTTAGTTTTTTAATTATATTCTGATGTATTCAATTAATTTGATTGATCCTCTCTTAGCCTTTGCTGAATATAAGTCAATAATCATGTTAATATTGGCAAGTTTCATTTCAGAAAGCCAGGTTGAAAAATCTGATGATGAAGTCAATGGGATAACCTGTAACAAAATACAAGGAGACCCAGTTTGGGTGGAGGGTCTTGTCCCGGGCATTGACTTTTGCAACCATGGTAGGCTGTTAAATGAAAATAAAACCTATACATTTCAATCCCTTAATGGTTTTTTATTCCCTTTCTTTTTTGTTTCTCTGTTTGTTAGGTTCTTCTGATTTCCCCCATTTAAATTTAGGGTTTAGACCTAGCTAGAAGAAGAAATTCCATTCTCAGAGACTTTTATCTTGTTCTTGGGTTGTTGATCGGCTTCCTGATGAACATCTGTAAACTTGTGCAATTATCATGGATAAGACTTATTTATGACATTTATTACCAAAACCTGTTTTTCTCTCTCTACATTCTCAGATCCCTTTCTTTTAAGTCCATATCTAAATGGTTCGACTTTATTGGTTATATTCTTCTGTTTTTCATGCTAATAATCGTGTCATATATTACTTATCTAAATGGTTCGAGTTTATTGGTTATATTCTTCTGCTTTTCATGCTAATAATCGTGTCATATATTACTTATCTCTTGGATCCTGATCCAGAAGGTAAGTTGTCAATTAAAAAGACGTCAAATAAATGTCAGTTATTCATTCTGTTTGACATTATAGCTAAACAAGATTGCTTCTGCATATACATGTATACATGGCTATTTGCAGCATGATTTAACTTAAAGCAAAAAATACAAGGTACTTTGGGAAATTTTAAAACTTTTAGTTCATATATCTCATGTGACTTACCTTGATTGGCCTTTCAGATCTGAAGCCAATAGCAACTTGGGAAGTTGATGAAACTGGATCAATCACTCATATCCCTTCTTCCATGTACCTTCTCTCTGGTAATGTTGTTCTCTTTCTTATTCAGTATGGCATTGTTAACTTACGAATTTTGCATTTTATTGCTTGTGACATGTGCCAATTTATTGTTCTTCTCTGCCACTCCATTTTAGGAGCTTCATCATTCAATAAAATTACTGATCTTTATTTGCATGAGTGTTAAGCTGTGCAAAATCCCTTGGAGATCGGTCAAGAAATTTCCATTAGTTATGGCAACAAAGGAAATGAGGTATTGTTGTTGTTCCATCCCAAGGTTTAAAATAGAAGGAAAAAATGTTTCCGATTTCATGTATTATTATTTAGATTTGAAAGTTTACCTTTGTCCTGCATATGATAGAGTTTTGTATGCATTGTCACAGCATCCATAATCCAAATACTTTTTGCTTTTTTACATACAAGGCCATATTTTTCTTTTCTTTTTTTTTTAATGTTGATATAAATTTTCTCTCTCTTCACAGTTTTGAAGTTTGATTTGCGGGCATAAAACATGTATCTTTCTGCATGCTGGAAACATTTAATTTGGATTAACTTGTTTTGACTTTTGACTAGAATTAAGACTCCCCCCTAATTTATTATTTTTCCTTTGAAGAGTCTGCGGCCAGAAACCAAACTGAGCCTGATGCATGGTCACACACCATTGTTTTAGCAACAATGAATCTAGTTACAAGAAATGCTTGGTTGAAGATTGTACTGCATTTTCCTATGCACCCTTTTTGTGCAATACTTCCCTGACTAGAAGTATCAATAGTTTTTACCACGAGTAGCATTTAGTCTCTCTTAATTATGTAGTGTGCCAGGAGCCTTTTCTTCCCCCAAGTGATGGCAAAGCATGCATCTATACATTGGAAATACTGGTGTACTTTGCTAGGCGTTTTCTTATGATTCATTTTCTAAATTGTCCTTTGGCCTGAATTATGTAAATACTGTATGACATATTTTTTATATGTCTGTATTGTCTTATTTAACTATTTCTTTCATTGGGCATCAGTGTTCTATGATTGAGGCAGAAAGGCCTTCCAGCTTTTAGTAAAAAGCCTTTTCACTTATTTGAGTCCACATTTATCATTTGCAAATCATTCTTTTTACTCTTTAAGTTCATTGCCGCTGCTGAATGTTTTTTATTTTCTTCTATTTGATGCAGGAACTTCTCTATCTTTATGGTTTTGTGATAGATGATAACCCAGATGACTATCTCATGGTAACAGCTTCCATTTAGTATGTACCTTGTACACCCCTAGCAAAATTTCTCTTAAGCACCTTTTACAATGCTGCTAATCAACCGATACACACACCCACATAAAAAAGACAATTGTTCCTAAAACCACGTATCTGATATCATCTGATTTTTGTTGGGGCAAAATCAAATTACTATACTTAAGTTTAGAGTAAATTTTAATTTTTTTTTAGAAGTTTTAATGTGACAAGTCATGGAGATTATGAAATATTCTTTATTTGTTGCAGATATTGTGTAATCATAATCAGCTAAATTATAATGTTAAGAGTTATGATGAGCCATTATGGTAGAATCATTTTAATTATGGCTTGAGGCTCCTGCTGCATGTTTGTGTGTGTGTGATTATATATATATGCTTTCTTGTCTGAATGAAAACACACAATTCAACCTCTCGTTTTTACAATAAGGAAATACATAACTATAATAATTCATATTGAAGTGATAGCCCTTGATAGTCTGTGGTTGTTACTTCCGTTATTTGCTCTACCTCAGTCCGTGATTAAACTTTCATTTGATTATAGTTAATATGGTCTGACATATATCATAGCTTATCAAAGATGTTGGGTCCTTTTAGGTCCACTACCCAGCAGAAGCAATTGCTTCTATATCTTGCTCAGAATCGAAAAGTCAGCTTCTTGAAGTGCAGGTATGCAAGTAATAAATCTCCTGTATGACTTGTTATTTTTGTTAGTACAATGCCTTCATGTTTGGAAAAGTTCTAGTAATTATTGTCCTTGTGTTTTTGGCTATTGTAAATCAATTGTTTTCTCTTGTTTATATTTACAGAAGGCCGAGATGAGATGCCTTTTACCCAAGACATTGCTGGATCATGGGTTTTTTCCAGTAGGCACCGAAAAAGATGGGGAAAATGACATGGGCAAGGTGGACCAAGTTTGCAATTATAGTTGGAGTGGTCAACGGAAGGCGCCATCTTATGCAAATAAGCTGGTTTTTCCTGAGAAGTTTATGACAGCCTTGAGGACCATTGCCATGCAGGAGAATGAGATCTTTAAAGTTTCCTCACTGCTTGAAGAGGTGCATTTTTATTTTTATTTTTTTGTAACATAACTTTTTCCCTCCTTAGAAGCACTTGATCAAAACTCTATTTTTAATTTGCTTGGTGCTTAATCATTAACTGTAGCACACTATTACAAAAAAGGATCTAAACTCTAAAGCCACCATGTGCGCTGCACACTGTTCGTGCATTGCAAGATGCTTCACGCATATTATATGCATCCTGTGCGTCCACTTTAGCCCTCTTTCATGTACCTTTTCCCATTGCCTGTCTCTACGAAAGAGGCAACACATATGCAGCAGGCAAAATTTCTAGGCCTGAGCGAAATGTATCTATCTATTTATACATGGGATTAAAAAAAAACTATATTACTTCTCCCAAAAGAAAATATATAAGCGTGTTATTCAATTATTATTTGTATCTGAATCCTACATTTTAACTTCATTTTCCCCCCTAAAGCTTCTTGGATCTGGAGGGGAGAGGCAACTATTAGATACGGACATTCAATCAGCAGTATGGGAGGTTTGTGGTGATTCTGGAGCCTTCCAATTGCTTGTTGATCTTCTTCGAGTTAAGTAAGTACCAGAAAATACTGAATTTCTGGCAGCTTTATATGAAGTATAAGCAATATACTGATGCTTGTTGAAACTTTTTTTTTTTTGCAAATGATGTTCATTTTTCTTGCGGCAAATCCCATATTGAGTAAAATGGATCTCGCTTAGTTTGGAATTGAGGTATATCATGTGAATAATACTTTAAACAACTTCACTGCATGTAAGGTTAATGGATCTTGAAGAGGGTTCAGGAACGGAGGAAAGCGACGCTGATTTGCTGAACAAGGCCCTTATTATTGATAGCCGGGACGATAACCAACAGTTGAAGAATAGTTCAAGGTAGGAATTAGTTTCCTTCATTGGAGTATTTTGACTTTTACCTATGAATTGCTAAGTACAAAGGGTTACACGAGATTCACTATCTTCTTAAGAAGAAGATAAATTTTGGTACATGTCATGAATCGTCTGCATTGCACATCTTTTCAAAGAAAGTAGCATTGACTAAAATGAGAAGAGGGGTTCTGGTGTATAGAGAGGGCCTCCCCATTAGAGTACCTGAGTTTTTGTAACTGGACTTTTTTACTAACACTTTCCTTATTCTAACCTCAAAAACATTCTATCAACCATCAATCTTATGCACGAATGATCTTCATTTAGTGCATTCAAAGAAAAAGAGAATAGAGAAGAAATGATAAGAGGTGTGGTAGTATCTTGAATATACTATATTTACTGTTTTCCTTTTCCATGTTATCTTTCTCTTGCTAATATGTTTTTCAAACCTGCAGCAACAGCAATGACACTGAGGAGCACAAGTTTATGAGTAGAAACAAATGGTGTTCTATAGTATATCGGCGAGGGCAAAAGCAACTCACTCGCTTATTCTTGAAAGAAGCGGAACACGCTCTGCAATTATCCTTAGATGAAGGCGAGAGATAGATAACACTCTCGTGCTGTATTCTTTTCCTTTTAAAAAGAAAAAGGCTACTGAGGTCTGACTCTTACAGGACGACGTCAATAAGTTAAACATTTCTTGTTAACTTGCATCTGAAGTATTAGCTTCGCTATCTCCGTTTTATGGCGTTTAATAGTTCCTTTTTCATTTTTATTTTGGGAGCTTTTGTCTCTGTAATTCCGGCTTTAGAAGTACAATAAACGGGGGATGAGATCTAGTTCTGATTTCTAAATCGCAGATTGGAATTTGCTTTTAATTACTCCCATTTGGGCCCCTTTTGCGCGATGATTTGTATATACTGCTAGTTTGACAGCGCTCGTGTTTTTTAACCTCAAACATTGATGTATTAATGTATTTAATATATAGGCAAAGAAGAACAAAATATTCAGAAACACAGTCCGCAAAACAAAACCAACCAAGAAAAATAGTAGTCCGGCTGAAAATAAGACAACAGAAATAAAGAAATAATAGAGAATAATCAACGTGACAGAATCATTGTTTATCATTCTTGTACGCTGCTAACATGCTGAAGAGACCATCCGAGAGAGTAAGCAGCAGCTGCAACCATCGATCCATTCGAGAGAGTGATAGCAACAGAGGAAACATAGTTACTACTTTCAATCCTTGCCTTCGCTTCCCCCAAAAGAACAAGAACTAGGGCAGTGACAATGCAAGACCCGATGAACTTGACAGAATCATTGTTTTTGAATGTTATGAAAATGACGACAGAGTGGAGGAGCAGAGCCAAACAGCATGAATGAAACAAAGGTGATAAGGCCATGCTTCCATGGCTGAACTTGTCGATCAGCCAGTAACTCTCTGGTCCACCAACATGTTATTGTATTTTGCAAACAAATTCACAGCCTCCAGGAAAGAAATCAAGTTCAGTAAGTTGAATGACAAACTTGAAATGAATCAAAGGGTAAGTGTTTGTCATACATACCATGGTTGCATCAGTATTTTCCATCCCAAGATCTTCGTAGTGTCTGATTAACTCCTGTAGCTCTTCACTTGTGTGGTTCATGACATCCCAATTAGTTGATTGTTTTTTTTTCTTAGAAGCACGTCTTGCTCGGCCCTACTTGACAAGTAGTCCCCAAGCCCCGTTGATATTGCATCTGCCACAAGGTTTAAACCAGCACATCCACTATGAATGCATTATTGCAGCACCCAAGTTAGTAAATTGATCAAATTTGCACAGCGTGAGCTGCAATTTTTTTATTGCAACTACACAGAAATGAGTTGTATTTCTTGGCATGAGAACCCAAGTGCATATAAATAACACTGTTCTTTTCAAATTTGGGCTTTCCATCCTCGTCTTTCTACTTGATTCTGACAACACTGAATTGAAGATTAACATCATTTTTTATAAGGTTTTATTTAAGGTACAAATAGGAAAATTTCGCAAATAATGATAACATATTATTGGCGTGAAAAGAGGAGCTGAGGAAATAAGACAAAAAGGATATGTTGATCCAATATTCATATTATTTCTGAATTCTGAATGAGAATGACGGCGCCGTGCACCCTACAATATATAGAGGCTAATACCTATATTGTAGTGCCACGTATAATACAAGACAAAGATCTAGAATACAACTCAAATATTTCAGCCTATTTCAAATGACTATTGGACTATTTGGGCTTTTTTCAATTATGGGATTCAATATCCCCCATGATTGGAACTGTGCATGAGACACAGTGAGACTCTATCTAAGCAGAGCAAATCGTCTGGAAGGTAATGGCTTGGTGAGTATGTCTGCAAGTTGATCCTTAGATGATATATGAAGGATTTTATGTAGTCCTGCAGAGATTCGTTCTCGAACAAAATTATAGTCTAGTACAATATACTTGGCTCGAGAGTGAAAAAAGGATTTGCCACAAGGTATGTTGCGCCCAAATCGTCACAATGCAGAAAAGGAGCAGTTGGGAGATAGTTGTGAAGCTCATACAGCAAACTTTGGAGCCAAATGATTTCACCAGCAGTGGTGGCAATCGATTTGTACTCTGCCTCAATGCTGGATCGAGCAACTGTGGATTGTTTCTTAGAACTCCAAGTGATAAGATTCGGACCAAAATAAATTGCAAAAGCGACGGTGCATCATCGGGATTTCCACCCCAATCAGCATCTGAAAAGGCTGATAAGTGCATGGATGAGGACGGTTTGATGTGAAGAGTAAAGTGAGAGGTGCCTCTGAGATACCGAAGGATGCGTTTGACAGCAGTCCAGTGTGGTTCTCTGGGGTGAAGCATAAATTTACTGACTCGATTAACAGCAAAACTAATGTCTAGTCTAGTAAAACTCAAATATTGAAGACTACCAACGATGCTACGGTAGAGATGTGGATCAGAAAAATCAGAACCAATATGAGCAGATAAAACAAGATTACATGCCATGGATGTGGACACTGGTTGAGCAGATGACATTCGTGACTTGTCAAGAAGATCTTGAATGTATTTTCTTAGATGGTAGGAGACCAGTAGAGGAGGGCAGTACCTTGACACCCAAAAATTAATGAAGTTTTCCAAGATCTTTAACTGGAAAACTTGAACTTAGAGCCTTAATTAATTCCTGATGAATAGCTTCAATAGATGAGCCAATCACTATGATATCATCCACATAAATTAAAACATACATGGTCACATTGAAAGTGTGATAGATAAAGAGAGAGGCGTCCGATTTTGAGGCAGTGAAACCAAGGTCAAAAAGTCTGGTGCTTAATCGAGCAAACTAAGCATGCGAAGCTTGTTTAAGACCATGGATAGTACAACGTAACTTGCAAACGTATGAAAGATGATTAGGATGAATAAAACCTGGAAGTTGCTTCATATATACATCTTTAATTAGCAACCCACGAAGGAAAGCATTTTTTACATCTAATTAGTTGATATGCTAGCCACGAGAGCAACTATTAAAAGTATAAATCGGACAGTAGTGAGTTTAACCATAAGAGAGAAAGTGTCTGAATAATCAAGACCCGGCTATTGGTGAAAACTATTGGCGACCAATCTTGCTTTTAACTTATCAAGAGAACCATTAGGATTGTACTTGGACCGAAAAACCCATTTACAACTCACAACATTCATATATGGGTTGTAAGGAACAAGATCCTAGGTGTTTGTTGAGAGGAGAGCTTGAAATTCATCATGAAGTGCCTTTCACCAACCTTAATGCTTCACAACTAAAGTAAGTGTGGACGAAGTAGATGAAGTAGGACCTGAGGTATAGAGAGCTCATGGACGAATGTTGGAAGGCCATAAGGTAGTTTTTGGGGAGGGGCAATGGCTGAACCATCGGCATATTGAAAAAGCTCTTTGCTATAGAGGTAGGTTTGAACTTGAGCTTTCTATACCAAGTAATTATCTTGGTTAAGCCTTGTGGTGATATAGTGAGGGAGGGTAAACGATGGCGCTGTGGGAATCGGTTTTTCTACCTATCTAAAGGATATCTGATTTGGACGGCTGAGATCTTTTTTTTTAAAAAAAATTATTTTAATGGATTAAAAATATAAAATAAAGTTAATCTTTGAATTAACATTTTCTCAAAAATGACTTTTTCATGTAAAAATAAAATAAAAATTGAAAAAAAAAATCCAGATCTATATCTAAACATTCAGGAGCTCGTTCATGAGGACGAGCTCCCCTTGCCTATCCAAAAGATAGGCAAGGAACTCAATTCCTAAGGGTTGACAAAGAGGCTGAGGTATGAGGGGAGTGGTGGTGGAAGGGGATTGGTTGGATAGAGGTGAGCCTGACAATCTTTTCAGAATTTTTTTGAAGTTATGATATCATATTAGTGTGGAAAGAAAAATAGAGCAAATAAGACAAAAATGTTATAAATGTATCTTATGTGGATGTCCATAATATATATTTATATATAGACGCTGCCCACTAGCCTATCATTGGGAAATAGGGAGATTAATTGCTCTGATTTTATAAGTGTGTGTTAGCTGTATTTTCCCATTTGCCTATCATGTAATCAATGAGGTGTGTGTCTTCCCTGGACTATAAATAGCCATTCAAATCACCCACATTCCGTAAGATGATATACAAGGAATGAATGAATGTGATTCTCACTAACATTTTCTCTCAAATCTCTCACTCTCTTTTATCTTATATTTGCTTGTAGTTTTATAACAAAAAATGATATGTTGATAAAATATTCATAATATTTTTGAATGACAATGACAGGATAGTGTACCCTACAATATATAGAGGCTGGTACATATGCTATTGTGCCATTGTGCCGCATATGACACAAGAGAAGGTCTAGAATACAACTCAAATATTTTTAACCTATTTCAAATCACTACTGTACTGCTTAGGCTTTATTTCATTATGGGCTTCAATAGATATAAAGTATCTAAATTAGATTATGTTGATAATCCTTAAATCTTCAATTTAGATGACAGTATAAGCAATGTGATCCTCAAAATGACAATTTTTCCAATTACAGAAGCGGGTGGTGGGAACTAAATTGAGGAAATATAATGGGAGGTGACTATGTATTGGGCTTCTGTGCTTGGATTTTTGTAATAAGAAACTGAAGTTTGTCGCCTCCACACGATCGAAGAACTACAAAACACTGTGGCTTTGGATGTGAAGTTCATGGCAGAAAGTACCACAAAATTTAATAAAGTTCAATTTTATAAGGTCAAGTTCGTCAGAAAATTCCATGTCTATTTTTCCCTAAGTTTGTTTCTTTCGCATTCATTCGATATTCATGGACATGGGTCTACTAGCCATTCAGATCAAGGTTCTTTTCTAACTGCTGGTAAGGTAGACCACCCCTCCCCAAATTAAGGTGTTTTTTCCCCAAGATTTGAAATCCCAGCTTTCCAAGTCTGTCTATATTTAAGGCTTTAATTCCCCCTCCCCAATAGAATATAATCTTTAACAAAAGACCAAACCAAGCACACTCGCTTATGTATGTAAGACATGTCCTTAATTTATCCTAGTATTTTGTTCTTTACGGGGTGGTGAATGGTGATGACAGAGAGTGAGAGAGGACAGAGTGTGGGTGCGTACGTGTCATGCATGTTGCATGCAGATGCGTCAACACGTGTCTTTTCACGTACACGCTAGCTTCCATTAATTTCTTTTAAACAAATGAACATACACTAGTAATATAAAGTTAAAGCTCTTCTAATACTTAGATTAGATATGCAACAAACGTAAATTAATTAGCAAAATAGTTCAACATGCTCTGTGTATTGTGTTACCATGTATCTTAGGCTTTGTTTGGGAGTTCCATTTTGGAGGGAAAGGAAAGGAAAGAAAGGGTTTTGGTAATCCTTCTCTTATTTGGAAGTTTTAAAAATAAGAGGGAAGGAAATCAATGATTCTTACAAATCCTCCAAAACTCTCCTTTTTCACAAAAATGAAGTTCTCCCAATTAATATAAGGGTTTTAAGAGGGAACATGGATTAATTATTTTTTTACCCTCATTCAAATAAAACACTCTTGTTATTTCTGATTTCTTTTCTATTCTTGAAATGCACACAAAAAATATTTTTTAGAGAGAGAAAATACTTTTTAGAAAGAGAAATACTTTTTAGGGGAAAATATTTTCTAGAGAGAGAAAATGCTTTTTAGAAGGAAACATATTTTTAGAGAGAGAAAATGCTTTTTTAGGAGAAAATATTTTCTAGAGAGAAAAAATGCTTTTTAGATGGGAACATATTTTTAGAGAGAGAAAATGTTTTTTAGATGAGAACATATTTTTAGAGAGAGAAAATACTTTTATAGAGGAAAATATTTTTAGAAAGAGTTAATATTTTTTAGAGGGAAAAATACTTTTTAGAGAGAGAAAATACTTTTGTATGGGAAAATATTTGTAGAGAGAGAAAATACTTTTTAGAGTGAGAAAATAATTTTATAGGGGAAAATATTTTTAGAGAGAGAAAATACTTTTGTAGTGGAAAATATTTTTAGAGAGAGAAAATACTTTTGTAGGGAAAATATTTTTATAGAGAGAGAGAAAATACTTTTTTATGGGAAAATATTTTTAGAGAGAGAAAATATTTTTTGAATATAAAAATTACGTAAATAACTTTTTTTAGAAAATTTAAATTTAAATTTATTTGTAAAGTATAATAATTATATTAATTTTTAAATAAAAGGATAAAATAGTAAAAATAACTCATTAGTCCTCCATTATTATTTTTTTAACTTCCAAATAAGAGGAGGAAATATCTTCCATTCCTTTCCTTTTCCTTCCCTTCAAACTCTGTATATCTCTTTCATTTCCTTCTCCTCCAAACTCCCAAATAAAGCCTTAAGTTTCATAGGAAACCTCGCTCACTTATAATGCACTTCATAAAGTTTTCAAAAATAATAAACAATATTTTCCCTAAAATGTTCCTGATAAATAGTTTACTTTGACCTGTTCTATAAAAGCATCTAAAGTTGACTGAATAATTATATTTAATTAGTTGCGAATAAAATTATAAGAAAAAATAAAACATCAAATAAGCTTCAATATTTTCTATGCTACTAAAGTAATTAGACAAATTGTGCCTATGAGGGAGTATAATCTTAATTAAAAGAGTGACGACAAATTATAATTATCAATCTAATAAATATGTCAATCAAAATATATTATAAATACACAAATCGTACGTGCACCCCCAACACTAATCACATGTATCAAAATTTACCTCTGTTATTAGGCCACTTATTTTCCCCCCCGGGGGGAAGAAATTATGTAACGATTGATTGCGAATCTCCAACATTAATTAATTTATTTATCAAAACTCGTTTTTTTTGGGAAAATTTCCAAAAATAAATGAAGACTCGAAACAAGCTTGTCAATTCAAGATTGGAGCAAAGATGGAATAGAATGTATAAATATATGAATTTGAACTTATTAAATGATATCAAAATTTAATTTTCCCCCCTAATATCATCTGATTTTTTGCCAAAACAAACACGTGATACAATTGAGAAAGGTTATGAATCATGGCGCTCCACCGTACGTATCGCAATAAGCATTTAAAACCACAAAAAACAAAAACAAAAACAAAAGAAGGAAGGGCGTATATTAAAACCACTCCCTCGTTTTTCAGTTATATATCTTCATTATTTTATTACTCTAAAAAAATTTCAAAATGCATTATATGGTCCTTGCTGAATAGTAAATGCAGAGGAATTAAAATTCAAGAGATGACACTGGTACGTACAAAAAGAATAGCAATTAAACTAAGGGACTCCTTTCTTCATCATCTTGTACTGTGTGAGTGGCCCTCAGCTCTTGACTATTAGTAGCAGGTGAAGAGGGTAAGGCCTTGTTCTTGTTGGTATAGGCAGGCTTATTTTCAGGCAACGTCTTCAGTATGATTCCCATAGCTATGAGCAGAAGTCCAGTCCCATGTTGTTCTGTCAATGGCTTTGTAAATATCACGTATGACAGCATTAATGTCACTGCCTTTCTTGCTGTTGTTATCTGTCACAAGCGTTCAAAATGCATGAATCTTTAAAATTCAATTCAATTACAATAAAATGATGCATCATGCAGGAGAGAATGAACCCAAACAAATATCAGATGCATGCGAAGTCAACATTCAAATGTATTGCAGGGAAAAAATGCACATAATTTAATGGCATTAAAGCCTTATCGGTTGGTACTTGGTAGAATTCTGTCCCCCATGTCATCCTTTGGCCAAAGAAACATATCATGACACAAAAGGTCAACTTTCAAATCAAATTCAAATTTACTGCTGTAAAACAAGTTAATGTTGGTCATTTTACTCATTACTTATACCCTTCGAGCCTTATGACATCCTGCATTTTCACATGGCAACCGCCAGAGGACTTGAAGGCCACAAGTGAGACTTGAATGTTGGCGCATGAATTCAAACTCAGTGGTCCAAACTGGCATAATGGAAGCAGGAAAAGCTTGTGACAGAGAAACTTACCATAGCTGTTGTGGCTGCACCAAAAATGGCAATAAGGGAGAGGACAGAGACTTGGCCAATAAAAGTGGCCATCGCTTCAAACACTAATACGCCATACACATAGGGATGCTGCAAGAAAAGTAAACGCCTAAGTGAGAGGAACTGAGTAACTGGGATTGAGATCTTCCACATGAATATCCAGTATTTTCCCTCTTATGTAGCAAATACTAATTGGCTAGCCTATGTGGCGAATGCACCTCCACATTTACCTGTGAACATGAAGTCCAGGCTTTGAATAACTCTCCAGTTAAAAGCATAGGTGGGATTAAGAAAGGCAAACCCACTACAGTGGAGCAGAAGAGCATCTCCATCTGTGATTTGAGAATAAACAAGCATTCAATATGCTATTAATATATGATACGAATGCCTTTTCTTCTCATGAAAAAGAAAAACACAGAGAGAATAACCTGTGTGGTCTCAGGATTCATTGTGAAGATTGCTTCTTGCAGATTTCCCAGAAAGGAATCCATGACCAAAGCCCCGGATATCATTATAACACCAATGACACTGAAATTGGGCGATGTCTGTGCATCTGCTAAAGTGAATAGAATTAAGCCTGCCACCAAAAGTACTGCCGACACATATTCATGAAATGGATATTTCCTTCTCAGACCCGGTATGAAGGCACCCATTATCATCACCGGTAGCACCTAATGTACAAGAATTGAATCTGATTATATTCAAATGTTTCACATTCTAACATTCCATTAGCCTCATGGTAAAAAAAAAAAAAAAAAACAGAGTTTGACTAGCTTCAATTTGACGGCCAGAATATCTTAAGCTAGTCAGATAATGTTGACACGCTAAGCCCATAAGGAAGAATTTACACGGGACGATCTGATTCCTAGTAACTAAGGAATAAAATCAAACACAGTCATGGTGTTTCATTATGATTAGCCAACAAACAATAGTTTCAAAAAGTTTTTTTTTTTTTTTTTTTTTGTAATTTACCTTTGTGGATTTGAACATGATCTGTGCAGGGTAGTTCAGGAAAGCCAAAGATCCCTTTGTTAGACCATGTGAACCCATGAGGACAGCAGAGAGCTTCACATAGGTTTTCCATGGGTTCACCATTTGCTTGCTTGTGAAGCCTTGGAGGTAAATCAGAAGCAGATAAACAAATCCTTGAACGAATGTGAAGTACCATCCGTAGCTGGCATAAGAAATCAAGTCGCCCATTTCATTATCAATTGACAAGTCCCCAAGAAAAGAAATACATAAAACAGTAACAAGATGAACAAGCTTGCCTGAAATGGAGCCTGTTATACACATACTCCTGAAAATCAGAAAAAATACAGTTCAGAACTTAATACAAATAGTCATAGAGCAGGGGATTGTCATTGATGAATCATTGCAGTCATTCAATTTTCAGAAAGAATGACACAAAATGTCAAAACGAAGTCCAACTTCCCAGTGGAAAATGCAAAAGCAGAGAAGACAAAAGGCAGAAAAATCCTTGACCAAAATATTGCTGGATAAAGAACCTAATTCCTCAAAAAGCGATGCTCAGATGCTGATGAAACAGAGTACAACAGCGCTCGATGAGGTTTAAAGCGCAAGAAAACAAAGATGAAACTTGAGAGTCTCTTGAGAAAGAAATAAGCTAGAAGTTAAAATCAGGAAGTCTTAAATTCCGGTGTGTGATTTTTTTGAAAAAATCAAAAGTAAGTTAATTTGTATGATACGTACCTCGCAGATGCCATTAACAAGGTATCCAAAGAAGAAGCCCGAAGAACAAATGAGAAATTGCTGCCATTTGGGTCTGTCAGAGAGCGAAATGCCAAACAGACTACGAGCTTGCTCCTCGTTCTTCATGACTCACTCCCGTTGCTTAATGAAAGAAAATCAATCCCAGAGCTACGATATGCAACAATCAAAGCCTTCAAAGTCGAACTCTGCTCAGAGAAAGAGAAGACGGTGAGTTTGAGGCATTTGCATGTGGACTTTGGTAGGCCCAATTTCAGAGAAGGGAGAATGGAAATTGTTCCATGTCCATGTGCGGAATGGAAGGAAGAAAAAAGGTGAGCATTTATTGAGAATGAAAAGCAGAAAGCTTGCTTTTGAGGGAAGCACGGATTGTCACGAAGGAAGAGAAGAATTTTGCAGAGTGAGGGGAAGAGTGCAATTTTGCCAGAAGGAGAAAGGGAGGCCTGCTGATGCTATGCATAGCTCTTGATCACAGAGCGGTTATATCATGTGGCCTTCGACGATGCACTTCTTTATATTTTTCTATTTATTTAATTGAACGGGAAAAAGAGAGCCAAGTGCACCAAAACATCCAACACCTACACAAGACATTAAACGCGAGTTATCTTTTACAATCTTTAATTGTATGTTAAAAAATTATTATTTATTTTTCTCATGAAAGAATCGGGAGCAAGAAAGCTAGCAAACAGCCAACTGCACTCGTATAGTGACGGGAGTTTTTGATAAAAAAAAAATATAAATAAAAGTAAAACAGCTTCAACATGCTGATATATAAAGTCTATAGAGCACGATTTGTTTCTCTTGATATATGAAAACACTCCAATTATGAAGAGCCATCCAACTTTTGAGAGCATCATTATAAAAAGTACTTTTTTAAGAAAAAGTCAACATCCTATCATATCCTCCCTCATCAATCATCGGTAATAATGCTGCTTCCTTAAAAGGAAACTCTTTTAATGGAAAATGGAAAGAGAATCCCTTCTCTCTTGTATTGAAAGTTAATTAATTAACGTTATTGCATGAATTAATTAATTAATTAGAATTAATGTTTCGCTAAGATACTCGCAATCTCACAAGAATTTCTATATTTATTAAAATAAAATGAAACAATACAAAAAGATCATATGAACTAGCAAACTAACTCAATATGAGTTTGATACTGAGCCCTACCTCAAATTGCATCAGTAAGACAAGTGCGTGTTGTGTTTGAGTTTGTGAGTAATCCCTTTTATCAAAAGGGTTGGAATAAGTGTGACAAAAAACAAGATCTGAGAAGCGGCTTTGTGAATTTTTAATTAAAACCAAATTATAAATTCCGTGCTTCAATGTTGATGTGAGTCATATTATTGACTTATCCTCTCTCTCTCTCTATATATATATATTTAATGGTATGAATTCATATAAATTCTATTATACATATTGATTCATACGTTGATGATATTGTAAGTACGTGTGTATATAAAATTATATATATTGATGTATTTGATCAAAGCCGCCAAAGGAAAATAGAGATAAACAAGAAAATCCAGCATCCTAGCAACATAACAGTGTCATATTTTTTGCTATTGCACCCAGTTCACTAGAGCTTTGCTCTGGCTAGTCCGAATCGAGGTTTTGTCGGGTGCATACGCGGAGACCTCTCCCAAAAAGGTTTTTTTGCATCCACATTATTTCACAGTGCCCCATTATATTGATGACAAATTATTTCAGCAAAAAATGATAACAAATACCCACAGTGCCCCATTATATCTGTGGGCTCGGGCTGTAATAGCAGATTTAGCAATTCGGGTCAAACTTGATGGGCTTTTAGATGTTTGAGCCCAATTACTGTAACGGCTATAATGACAAAAAAAAAAACTGTAACGGCTAGAAGCCTGAATGGCCGAAATAAATAAATAATCCGAAAAAAGCTACGCTTTTCTCTTTCTTCAAACTCCAAGTTCCAGGAGGAAACCTAACACAGGTGTTGGAGAGTTGCAGAAAGCTTACATCTTTGACCCGTTTTTCTTTTGTCGATGGGGGTTTACTCGGAACCATTTTGCAGTTGAGGAGAACTAATGGGGGTGGGAGGAAAATTCTGGGATTTGCTAAAGCCATATGCGCGAGCCGAAGGTTTCGATTTCTTAAGGGACAAGCGAGTCGCTGTGGACCTCTCCTTCTGGATTATCCAGCACCAGACTGCTATCAAGAAACATGCTCGGAAGCCCCATCTACGCCTTATCTTCTTCCGCACCATCAATCTCTTCTCCAAGGTGCATTTGATGTCTTTCCTTTTTCCTTTCTCACCTTGACCTGTTTGGCTGCTACCTTTTAGAAAAAGTGTTTGAAAGTGATTTCTTCTACTTCTTTTGTTATCATTTAAACGAGTTATTCTCAGCAGAATTATTAATATCACATAAAAGTGTAGCTGACGGGGTGGTCAACTGGTCATTATGATGAGGTGGACAGAAATTTGTATTCTTTTTGTCTCTCATGCTTCATTGGCAAGAAGGCGAAGTAGAGAAGTAATTTTTATATGGTAGAGATTGACAGGGGTTTGGTGAATTTTGCAGTTTGGAGTATATCCAGTCTTCGTGGTAGATGGGACCCCACCGCCGTTGAAATCACAGGCTAGGATTTCAAGGTTTTCCCGTTTTTCCGGCATTGTACTGAAAGATTCTCCGGTGGTTGAAGAAAGTGTTCCCGTTGAGAGGAACCGTGCATTTTCAAGGCATGTACAAGAATGTGTGGTGCGTCACTTCATTAACCTTGATTCCCATCGTCATTTTGCAATTGTTCTGCAGATCCTCCCTTTGTTTTGGAATTATCTGCTATTTTGATCTAAACCGTTGTTTCATCCTTAAATACATGATGGATTCATGGTCTATTTGTTAAAAAGAAAAAAAGGTTATGGATGCATGGTCTATCCCAAAACACTAGAAATCTTAATTAACGTGCTGGATATTTAAGCTTTATGTATTTTTTGTATTAATAATGTCGTCAGATCTGTGCAGATTATTTTCGCTTCTTGGTAATCTGTAAACTTTTTTTGTCCATTATAAAGAGGGGAAACTTTTCTGATGTTTATGTGTAGACTTATTATGGGTGCATCATTTCAGCTGCTGAAGAAAAAAATCATGTTAATTAAGTGTCTTGTCGAATTATTATTTATTTTGAAGTCCTTTTTATTGTTCTTTTATATATCTGTACTTTATTGAGAAGACATTCAAGGATAATTCTTGCAAATTAACAGAGGAGTTGGATTTAGGAGTATTTTAGTATCTAAGAGTCTTGGTAGTTAATTGCGTTTAGGAGTGTTCAAATTCTGAAGGATTACCTTTCGTATTCAGATTCATCCAGTTTAGCTTGAATATAAGAGACGGGTATACTGCAAGTGAACAAGCTGTTGCATTCACCACACCTTGGATTCAACCCTAAACTTCAACTGATCTGATTCATCCAGCTTTGTTTCCATCTATTTCTTCTGTATCTTATATCATGAACATTTCCTTACTTGCTATAAATTGTTGGAGAGTTCTCTTTTATTGGTTTTTACTTGTTTCTTCTGTATATAGTCATAAGTTGTTTTGTATTAGGAACTTGTGGAGTTACTTGGAATGCCTGTGCTATATGCTAAAGGAGAGGCAGAAGCACTCTGTGCCCAATTAAATAGTGAAGGTTATGTAGATGCTTGCATCACATCTGATAGTGATGCCTTCCTATTTGGCGCGAAATGCATTATAAAGAGCTTCTGCACTAATGGTAAAGTAAGTGGCCTCGTGAATACAATGCAGGATTCTTTGTTCCTACTTTTTACTTAAGTTTTCTCGTGTCTTTTGTTTATTGCCAAAACTTATCAGGATTTAAATTTTCTGACTGGTTGAATTGAGTTGTAACTTGTAAATATGTTAATCTCAATGACCTAAGAAACAGTTAAAAGCTAAAACTAATTTAGTCACTTCAGTCAAGCCCCTCCAGCATTCTTACATTGTCAGTTTGTCACAAAGGAAACTTCTTGTTATGTCTTTTGTGGTAGTTATTTGTAGTTAATATTTACTCCTTTTATGATAGTTGATAGTATGTGTATGAGGGAGGAGGGGGAGGGAGCTGTCTGAGATACTTATGACAGGCTTAACCACAAACTGTCTTTTTGGTCAAATAATTTTAAATAAGATGTTATGATGAGTAACTTTTTTTCCACATACATATATTTTCAGGTCCATATCTCCCAAAATATAGCAATATATAAGTAGAATCTCTGACATGGAAATCCAAATTAGTTTTAAAATTTCTGTATCAAACTTTTAAAAATAGAGAAGTGCATTTTCTATTCCATAGGGGACTACTTGACAGCACTTTCTTCCTGCAGTCTTCTGCACTTTTTTTCTAAATTTTTTAAGGATCCCTTTTGTTGTTTTGCCCAGTGTAAGATTTAAGACTTCTATTGCATGCAGGAAGCTTTTGAATGCTACAATATGGAAGATATTGAAGCTGGTCTTGGATTGAAGAGGAAACACCTCATAGCTATTTCTCTTCTCGTTGGAAATGATTATGATTTAACAGGTGTTCAGGGGATTGGGCTTGATACAGCTCTTCGTTTTGTTAGATGTTTTAGTGAAGAAGATGTATTGAATAGGTGTAAATTCATAATTATGTCATATTTTTTATTTTTGGGCATGAAATGATTATTATAAAGTGAAAATTAATTAATCTGGATTGAGAATGTCTTTTTGCAGATTGCGAGAGATTGGCAATGGGAAAGTTTCATCAGCTCCCGCCAGCATTAAATCTGCTGAAAATTGTGCTGACATGGATGGGAACTTTCCAAGCCGAAAACAACTTCATTGTTCATTTTGCGGGCATCCAGGCAGCAAAAGAGATCATATGAAATCTTCTTGTGAATTTTGCATGACAAGTTATGATGATGAAGGTTGCTTGAGAAAACCGGAAGGCTTTACTTGTGGTTGCCCTTCCTGTGACATGGTTTGCTCTCTCATCCATTTCAGTTAGTGAGTGATCAGTTAGTTATGTGTAAGGCCATGTCAGTTTTACTAGTGTGGTTTTTAAGTTCAACTTTGGATTGTTAGATTAGGAAACATAAGGAGCAGAGAAGGATGGAAAATTGGTACGCTAAAGTTTGTCTCAAGATTGCAGAGGACCTCAAATTTCACAGAGATGAAATTATTGAATTGTACTTATGCAATGACAATGGGGTTTATCCTGGTATGTCAATTTCTGTTTCTAGTTGTGATTGGCAAGATGTGTTTTTGTTATGGTCACACAAGAGCATGGCCCAATGAGAGGTTGATAGGAAACCAATGATTATTTGTATTTTATGTTTTATTATGTGTCTTATGTTAAAAGTGACAAGTGTCTAGTGGTTGTTATTGTTAGTTTTATATGGATAAGATAAGGTAGTTGTTTTCAGTTTATGACGGTTGGTTATTGTTAGTTTTATATGGATAAGATAAGGTAATTATTTTTAGTTTATATGTTAGCCTGTAAATATCATATATGTATTCTACCAAAATATGAATGAATATACATAGATTTGGATTTGTCTAATTGGTCAAGAATTCAGATTCTGGTTCTTGAAAGTACTAGAGTTTTAGATTCTGGCTCTAGTTTCCCTTTTTCTCTCTTAATTCCCTTAAATTCTATCAGAGGTGAATATAAGGGTGAATATAAGGGCCCGGGTGTTGAGCAAGAGACAAATAACCAAGCCCAAACAATTCACAATGGGAAAAGCCAATGAATCAGAAAGAAATCGTGGAAGCTTCAGGAATTAGAGGGCAACACGTAATAATGTCAGAAATCATGCCCTCTAACGGTTTCTAACATATTATACTACGCGTTGCCCTTTTATTCCTTAAGCTTCCCTGATTTCTTTTTGATCCGTTGGCTCTTCCTATTATTGATTGTTTGGATTTGGTTATCTGTCTCTTGCTCAACACCCGGCCCTTATATTCACCTCTCATTGGGCCATGCTCTTGAGTTGTGTGACCGTAACAGTTTTATGAATGGTATTTATTAATCATAATTGCCTTTGATTAGATCTTTATAACGTGCCCTGGATTTGGGCGTATATGCTTTATGTTGATTTTCTTCAAGTTTTGCTAATATATCTGTAATTATGAAAACTTGTTATAGTAGCCATTCATTCTGTATTTTGTCCTTCAATTGTTGTAGCAAGTGATGGTCCTTGCATTTCATGGAGTAGACCCAAGATTGAGATGCTGATAGATTTTTTAAAATTTCATCAGCACTGGGATCCATCTTACGTTCGCCGGCAGATTTTCCCTATGATGTCTACCATATTTTTTAGAGACATGGCTAATACTCCAGTAGAAAGTCTGGTATTTGGGACATTTGAGTTTGGTTCAATACAACGTGTGAAGATAAGATCTGGATATCAATTTTATGTTGTCAAGTGGAAACGAGCAGTTGACAACATTAGTTGTACAGTTCCATCACATGAATCTAGCATGCAACAAGAAGATGGTAGTGAGCTTGATGAATTTGTGGATCTTCTAGATGATCCTAGTGTTTCTGATACGGGTGATGGGTGTAGCTTCCTGTTGACAGATGAAAATATGAATCTTGTGAGGGCTGCTTTTCCAAAAAAAGTTGAAAGCTTCTGGCAAGAGCAGGTGCTTACTCTTCACCTTTACAAGACCCCACCAAACCCCCCCCCCCCCCCCCCCGGTCAAAAAAACACAAAACTTTTATGAATCATCTGACTTATGTGAAGTTAGTTGGGTTGATTGTGGAAGTTGCTAATTGAATTATTAGTAGTATTATAAGTTTAGGATGTCAACTTATTTAATGTGTGTTATTTTTAATTTAGTTTGCCATTGAATTATAAGAGGTCAGATACACATTAGTTGGCAAAAGAAAGATATGGCTTTAGTTGGAAATAGTTGATAACCAAGTGTTGAAGAGATAGGATCTTGTGTTATTGGAAGTTTGAGTCCTAGTTTACGTCTTTGTTGTTGAAAAATGCAGGAATTGAAGGGATCGAAAAGAAGAAAGAGTTGTACCCCACGATCTCTAGAGAAAGAGAGTTCATCATCATTAAACACAAGTACTGCTCAACTAAGCATTACAAAGTTCTACCGCTCAGTGAAAACGCAAAACCATTCAAAACAGCAAGTGGCATCTGATGGCTCTGATAACCTTGACAGTGGGAAAAGAACAATGTCCAGTCCAAATCTCACCAAATCAGCGAGGCGTCGCCTTTTATTTGACTAAACTTTTGCATTCTCTTACCAATGTGTAATAGTCTTAGGTTTCTTTTTTGCATGTCTAGAGTGGTTTTTCAGAGGTGAAACAACTTTTTGTTATTAGCTTCTGTTTCTTTTTTCATGTCTAGATCTCATCTTCCTTTCTGTAAATTATGGTCTTTCTTAGTTGCTGAGTTCTTGCGTTGTGTGGCTAGAATTGTATTATAGATTATGTTGTCTTATAGCCTAAACTGATGTTTTCTTCATATCATGAATGATATTGTTTTGATTCTTTTCCATTATGCTCCTATCATGCCCTCCAATCACTGGCAATTTTTGAAAAATGCCTTCATTAGTAAATATGCCTCATTATAAATAGAAGGTGATTTATTATTAAATCAAGAACCTCTTATTTTACGTATAATTCATTGTGTTTTATTTGACCATTTGATTTGATTATATTTAAGTATTATCATATTAGTTTCATTAAACATAAGATGTTGTTGAAAATTGCACGTCACGTATTGAATACGTCACTCACTAAGTGCACATCCCAAAAATTCAAGTGTTATCCCTATTTTGTTGGTAGATTTGTCCCATTGTAAATAGCAGCCTAACTAAACATAAGATGTCGTTGAAAATACGCACGCCATGTATTGAATACACCACTCACTGAGTCCATATCCCAAAAATTCAAGTGTTATCCCTATTTCTTTCTATTTTGTAAAAAATGACTTCTTGGTAAATTTGCCCAATTGTAAATATTAGGTGATTTCAGGTTTGTAGAAGATTCGATAGGATTTTATGTTGGTTGTCAGTAATTAACACAACCCTACTCATTTACCCAGGTTGGGGACTCGCTATAAAACATAGGCATGGATAAGAATGTTGAGATGAATGCATGGTTAGTAATAATCACAAGCAAGTGAGTTGGAGTAACATCTATTGAAAAGAAAATGATAGAAAATTGAGTTTGTCAGGGTTGATCAAGTATTATGGAGTCTTCTAAAAAGAGGTCGAGAAAGACTAAAGCAAACATTTAACGAGGTTATAGAGCGAGACCTTTTAAATGACAATTTATCTAAAGATCTGATTTTTGGAAGAGTATGATGGTGTCGTGAGATATATGTAGTCGACTCTATCTAATGGGATAATGCCTTGTTATTGCTGTAAATAGAAAGTGATTTTTTTTTTTTGGTGAAAATGAGGGCCTCAGCCCTTTTCCATTAGTAAACCTTTACTAAACGTGGGTACTCAAAGCCCACCCTATCCCTGTACAGACAATCAATAATTTCCAGAGGAGGTTCTACAAAAATTCTAATCTCCTCTTCCTGAAACAAGCTCATGTTAGCTATTCTATCAGCACTCATGTTACCTTCTTTATGAACATGTATAACCTGGAAATTTACAAAACTGTGCAAAGCCTTGCGTATCATCTATAAGAGTTGTGACTCCCTTGTTCTGTCCCCCTGCAGATTATGGACCATGGTCACAACAACCATTGAATCGCATTCAAGCACAATATTCTGAAACTGATACGATACAACAGTTTGAAGGCCTAAAATCGCTCCCCACAACTCTGCCTTCACTGCCGTACAGGTTCCCAGCTTCTTTGTAAAACCACAAAGCCACTCACCCTGGCTTCCTCTAATAAGTCCGCCACACCCCGCCAGTTTACCACCCCCCTGTGATGCCCCATCCACATTGATTTTAACCCATCCATCAGCAGGAGCTTTCCAACCAATCCTCCTAACTTCCCAGTGTCCCAGTCCTCGCCCAAACTCCATTTTAGCCCTTTTTATTTCGTTCACATACCTAGTCACCACATTACTCAGATTGTTAGGTAAGGTAAAACCTTCCTCAAAAATGCTCCTATTCCGCCAACCCCACAAAAACCAGCAGCCTACCCCAAACAACATTGCCCATTCACTCCCATTCAAAGTTAAGTTCCATTCAAACCAATATTTTCCATTTAGCCGATAAAATTCAGTCTTAATTGCTCCCTGATGTAGTTCCTTCCACAAACCTTCTGCAACAACACAGTCTTGCATTACATGCATAATATCCTCATTTTGATACCTACATTTGTAGTAGACAGCTGATCCTCCCATTATCTTCCCTCTACGCACAGTTGTAAGTAATCTATCTTGAATTGCAAGCCATAGGAAGATCTGCACCCTCCTAGGTCCCTCCCATTTACATAGCTTCCTCCAAATTCCTTCCCCTGCTTCCTCTTCCTTTCTTAGACGTCCATACATCTCTGATACACTATAATTTCCTTGCACACTATTACCCCATTTAACTAAGTCCCTGCCTCTTATAGTATTAGGTGGCGATATAGATCTAACCAGGTCTAACCCTTCCTCATCCACCCACCTCTTAATTCTATCCAAATCCCACTCTCCACTTGCTGTCACCATTTCTTCAATCTTAGCATTCTTCTCCCCAACAAGTATAATACCTTTACACTTATCAGCCAATCTCACGCCAGATCACACCCAATGATCTTCCCAAAAATCAATTGCTGATCCATACTTAAGCCCTTCCACACCTCTAAATCTGACTTCATAAGCTTACAATCCTTCAGGAGATTACAGTCCCTCCCATATTTACCCTTCAGCACCTTTGAGCAAAGGTTACCTGGTCTCGAAATTACATTTCATACCGTTTCTCCCAACAAAGCCTTATTCATTGTTTCCATATCTTGGATCCCTAATCCTCCATTCCTTTTATTTCGACATAGATTTTCCCACTTCACTGCATGTAGCCTTCTGCTACCTTCATTGCTGCCCCATATGAAATCCCTCTGGATTTTCTCCAATTGCCTTCTCACAGCTCATGGAATCACAGAATGTTGCATTCCAAATACTGCCAATTGATTTGTCACTGACTGGACTAGAGTGATGCGCCCAGCCAAATAAAGCATTTGCTTCTTCCAAGCACTACATTTTCTCTGCATCTTATCAATAAGAGCTTGAAATCTCCTCTTGTCATCCCTACCGTTTACAAACAATGCTCCTAGATACCTCCCTAATTCCTCCATTTTCTTAAAACCAGCTAATAAACAAATCTCATTTTGAACCCTCCTCTCCATGTTCTTTGAGAAATACACACAGGTCTTTTGGGCATTCACACACTGCCCTGATAATTCTCCAAAACGTCTCAACACTTCCAGCACCTCACTTATCTGATCCACTTCAGCTTCACAAACTAATAATAAATCATCTGCAAATAGCAAGTGAGATATTTCCATTCCATGTCTTCCCATTTTCAGAGGCTTCCATTTCTTTGAATTCACACAGTCCACTATTAAGTGAGTAAGTTTCTCCAGACCTAGGACAAACAAGTAAGGAGAAAGAGGATCCCCTTGCCTCAAACCTTTAGACGGTTTAAATTTATCCTTCTTGCTCCCATTCCACATTATTGACATATATGTTGAATTAACACATCCCCTTATTACCTCCCTTAGCTTTCCCGCAACACCAATTTCAGTCAAGACCTTATCAATATAATTCCAATTCATCATGTCATACGCTTTTTCTAAGTCAATTTTGATCACCATATATCCTTTCTTCCCCCTAACACGACTCATAATATGAACAATTTCTTTAGCTATGATTATATTGTCGTGTATACTTCTACATGGCACAAAACTCGATTGGTATGGAGAAACAAGTCTATTCATTAACGGCTTCAATCTATTCACAACCACTTTCGCTAACCCTTTATACACAACGTTACATAGAAAAATAGGGCGAAATTGGCTTACCCATTCAGGTTGCCCCACTTTCGGAATGAGTACTAACAGTGTTTCATTGACCTCACCGATTATGTTGGGATTATCCCACATTTCTTTCACAAACCACATGATTGAAGCTCCCACTATTTGCCAATTATGTTGGTAGAATGCTGCCGGAAACCCATCACCTCCCGGAGCTTAAAATTCACCCCAACTGAAAAAACGCCCTCTTGACTTCCTCCATACCTATTTCTTTGCCCAACTTCTCCAGTTCACCTTCTCTTACTCCTCCCCACCCTTGGACTGTATGCACCCATTCTCTATCAGGTTTGTCTTCCCTAAACAATTTTTCGAAATACTCTTGGAACAACTGTACTATTTCTTCCTCCTCTTCAGCCCACTCACCCTCTACTTTTTTAATCATACTACTCTTATTTCTTTTCCTTCTACACAAGGTTTTTGTATGGGAATACCTTGTGTTGTGGTCCCCATCATTTAACCACTGACCACGTGACTTCTGGAACTACAATACCTCCTCTTGCCGTAAGATTTGCAAAAGCTCATCCTCAAGCTCTTTTTCCAGTCTTACTAGATAAGGATTATAGCGTTGCATCATACCTTGCTGAATGCCATTTAACCTATTTAAAATTCTCCTTTTCTAGTACTCAATTCTTCCAAAGACCTCCTTATTCCATATTATTAGATTCTTCTGTAACTCACATAACTGATCACTAAACTGCCCCCTTTCCTTCCAATGTTCAATCAAGAATTCATGGAAGCCATTATGCATCTGCCATGCTACTTCGAATATGAAATTTCTGGCTCCTCCTCTACTTGATTCATTCTTCATTTTAACCAACATTGGATGATGGTCCAAACCCAACCTAGGAATAATTCGAACCTCAGCATCCTCAAATGTTTCCATCCAATTCACATTACATAAGCACCTATCGAGCCTTTTAAAGACTCTCTCCAAAGCATCCCACTTTGGCCCCTTCCAAGTGTATAGAGGCCCTTTCGCATCCATATCAACTAGTTTGCATTGCTGGATCCACTCGTTAAAAATACGACAATGATTTACATTCACTCTTCCCCCACCTTTTTGCTCCCGTGGAGTCTTGATTTCATTGAAATCTCCTGCCACTAACCATGGACCCTCAATTCCATTAGCTAATGCTAACAGTTTATTCCATAACTGCTGCCTTCTCTATTCACAAGGGTTAGCATACACCGCTGTAAATACCATATCTACCTTGCCCAATCTCATTCTGCAATGGAGGAATTGATTGTCCCTGATTATCACATCTAACTTCAGATCCTCCAAGTTCCACATTACCCAAATTCCTCCCGAAAATCCCATAGCTTATACTCTTTGGGTGTATTTAAAACCCCAGCTCTTAATCACCTTATCCGCTGTAATTCCACTTATTCATGGCTCTAGAATTACTAGCACATCAACCTTATACTTGTGTCTCAACTCCCTAAGGACAGATGCAAATGTTTTGCTTGCTGCCCCCCTGCTATTCCAGATCAAAAAAATCCATCATAAACAAACTAACTAAACAAAATAGTACTCAAAACACTACAAAGTTAAAACTCCACAAGTCTAGGGGTATTCGTCACCCCCTCTCCTCCCATAACCACAACCCCTGTTTGATTCTTTTCTATTTCCCTGCTTTTACCATCATTCCAACTTAGCACCCCTTCCTCATACTGATTCCCCGGGTCTAAGTTCTCTTTATCAGTCATATGTACTTCCTTTCTTGTGTCACTTCTCACATTACATTCTGGTACTATAGAACTACTAACCAGATCCACTTCCCTATTCTGCGATCCACTCTGCCCCCTACTACTTTGGACTACTTTCTTATTCTTATCCAGATCCACTTCCTTTCTAGAATTCAAAAACTTCCTCCCCTCCTTAGTAACTCTTTCCCATTGTTCCACCCTTGACCTCATATTCACATCAATTTTCTTCTCAGGCTCCGCTGTATTTTTCTTTCCTTGTTTTCCCATCGAGCTATGCACTTTGACTCGAGACATTACTCTTGGTGAGATTTTAACTTCCCCAGCACCTGCTTTAAACTCCAAGCCCATCCCCTCCTTTTCTTCTCCATTCCTTTCCTGTAATACAGAGAATTGAGAGCCAGATTTATGCATCTGTTTCACTCCTTCAGAAACTCTCGGCCTTCACGTCCTCTGTACAGTCTTCCAACTGACTCCTTCCTCCCCTACTCCGTTCCCATCCTTCCTTACATCCTCCTTCTTGTCAACCACCATTCCATCTTCCCCCTTCTTTTTATGGAAGCTCTCACAACCATCTTTATTGTGTCCAAACCATCCACAGTTAGTTCATAGGTAACTCAGACTTTCATATACAATACTCAGTTTTTGACCTTCCACAATGAAAGCAGGAACCAAGGGTTTTGTCAGATCAAGTTCTACACACATGCGGGCAAACTTCCCCCTGGACCGCTGTGCTGTGTGAACATCCAGACGAATAGCCTTACCTATCGCATTTCCTAGGTTTAATAGGAACTTCTTATCAAACAAAGGTGCCGGTAATTCAGGAATTCTAATCCAAGCAACCAGAGACTCAATAACTGTCCTCTTTGGATTAAATTCTGGTTTCCAGCGCAAAACACTCACATATGCATCAGCAATAATCCATGGACCTCCAGTTAAAGCCCCCAGATAGTCATCATAATTTTGGAAATTGACCAAATAAAAGTCATTTTCAAGATCAAACACCTCAAACTTACCTTTCCTCTCCCAAATCTGTTTTAACTTCTTTAGCATAAATCCATAAGCCGGTTGCCTGCCCATCAATTTAACTACCAAGAGTTCTGCGGGCAGGACGAGTCAGTCGCTCCCTCTCTTTCTTCTCCAAATTGAAAACCGGACATAGTGGATTTGTCATATCAATCGAAATTCCATCGCTCGGATTCGATACTTTAGAGAAATCATTTTCAGAACCATACTCCTCTGTATTTTCTTCTTCTTCATTTCTCATCCACTTCCACTAGCATGTCCTCTCATTTACATTCTGCAACAGAGACTCCCTATAGGATTTCGGAGCTTGATCATTGCCATCGTCCTTCATCCAGCCTTCTTCACGCACTTTCAGTGATTCCGCACCCGAGAACTCCTTCTCCGCATATCTTACTTTCCTCATCCATCTCATAATCTGATCCAGCCTCACCTTCCCCCCCTCGCATGGCACGGTCGGGGAGGACGCTCTTTATCTCCGCCGCAGTGGGCGACGGAGCACTTGGAAAATTCACCGTGATCAAAACCTAGCGGAACCCTAATTTGTCTTAAAGTGATTTATTATATCATCAAGAACCTCTTACTTTAATTTGAATTCATTTTTTTTTTTATTTGACTATCTGATTTAATCATATTTGAGTATTATCATATCGGTACAATTGAATATATGGCTTCCTCGAGATGTTTTATGCGAATATAAAATGACGTTGAAATTATGCACCCCACGAATTGAATACGCCATTCATTGAATTCACATCCCAAAAATTCAAGTGTTATCCGTATTTCTTTCCATTTTGTGTAAATACGCCGGACTGTCAATAGATAGAAGGTGATTTATTATTTCACTAAGAACCTCTTATTTTAATTTTAATTCATTGTTTTTTTTATTTGACTGCTTAATTTGATCATATTTGAGTATTATTATATTAGTCTAATTGAATATATTGTTTTCTAAAGATGTTTTATGCGAATTTACTCAAATGTAATCTCATAACATTTTTCAATAACACGAGTTGGTCAAAACATTATTAGGATTCTGAAATTTTTTACTCCCTCCCCCCCTCCGGTCTTAATTATAAGACATATTTAATCGATTTTGAAGAGATTAAGGAGAAGAGTTAAATTAGTTAATTTTACTCATTTTCCTAAAATGCCTTTATATCAATTTTAAATGACACTAATAAAAGTGAATCAACAACACCTGCAACATGGTTATTTAAGTCATGGTTATTTGATATAATGCCAATCACAGCTGCTCAATCACTTTTTGATGTTTGAAAACTTTAAGAAACCAAAATTCATTGTTATTTAAGTCATGGTTATTTGATATAATGCCATTGCTGCTTGTTGCGTGGCAATTATATATGTATGTTGACTGCTTTCTTTAATTTCTTATAAGTAGCCAGTCATAATCGAAGAACGTTGGATGTTAGAGGACGCTAGATTTTCCTAATATTTATCTAACTCTTGACACCATCCATTATCCCATATAACTATCGGTGATCTATCACTACTTTTACAATGATTTTTACTGCCGTTGGGGCTTGTTAGGGATCATTAATTTGCATGGCTACTCCGTACCTGTCTTTCTTTTGGATTTGACTTCGTAAATTTATGTGGCCTCTAATCTTTCTCTTCTTTTCTCCATCACCAACTCATGACAACAAAAACCTCTGTATGACTGCCGAAAATTTTCCCTATATAAATTCCTCTCGCTGTTAGGACTTAAGAGCCAGTTTGGTATAGTTGCACGGCTATAGAAAGCCCAATAAGAAAGAAAACATAAAGAAATCTCTCTTTAACATAACTTCAAGTAAGCTTAACTGGTAAAGGGGTTGGACACTCCCACTAAAGGAAGAGGGTTCGAGGTAAAGACGTTGGGGGAGACATCCTAACTCCTAAGTGTTTAGATAAACACCTGAGGGTAATAGACGGCTCGCCCAACCCAACATTGGTATCACCTAGGAGGAAGAGAAATTTCGCCTTGCCCTTGGATTGTGGGTGAACCCAACCCCTTTCCTAAAATTTTTATATAAAAAAAAATAATAATAATAACTTCTAGTTGTGATTGACTTATATATCAAAAAAAAGTTGTGTTTGACTTTTGTCAAAATAGGGACTCCTGGGGTGAAGTAACCTTTTGAAGCTTCTTCATACCCATCACAATAGTTTCTTAACTTTAGCTAAAAAGGATAGTTGCTAAAATACGAATTAAAATATTTTTCATTTCCTTTTAAAAAAAAACCCATACCTTTAAAAATAAATAGTGAAAAAGCAAATGCGTCGCATCTTTTTCCCAATATGTAGCATAAATGGAGATTAATAAAATTAAAATCTAAACCATTTTTATGAGTATTGAACTTTAATTAATAATTTGCATGATTTTTTTTTAATGGTAATCTTACTGTTTTATTTTATAGAAAATTCACATTTAAATTTAGTTTTTATCCTAACTTATCACATAATATACAACACACACATGTATAATATTCATTAAGATTCATGCCTAAATATAAGGCATAATTAACTTTTTTTAGGAGATTGAAGAAACTAAATAAATTACATAATCATATCATATGTTGCGTATCTTCAGATTATATATCAGTTTATTAGTTTGGAGAAAAAATAGAAATAAAAATATTCTAAATTAATTTCTTTTATTATCTAAAGAAAAATCAAATATATCTTTTATATATATATATATATATTGATATTGATATCTTTTATATATTTAGAACTGATGGGAGTGTATAATAATAGGTGGGCCGGCCTACAAAGCGGGCTCAGGTGACCCGCCGAAGAGCGCGCAGCCCAGGCTTACACTGCATAGCCAGCGGGTTGTGGCGGCCCCTATTCTCATATTCGGCCGTCAGCTCTCCTCTCCTTAGGCTTCGGTCTTCCAGCGGCCGCTCTTCCCACTCAGTCCAGCTTCTCTGATTATTATCCGGCGTCTTCTTCCTCCAAGAAACCACTTTTCTTCAGCAGGTTAGATTCTCTTGCCCTTTTCTATCCCATCATCTTCCTCGAACAACTCCGGAATCAAAGAGACAGTAGATAAGTCAGCAACCAATAAGTTGTTTATATATATATATATATATGAAACCAGATTGTGAATAAGCCATAAAGTGCTATGCTTTATGATCAATGGCCAATGCGCTCACAGTTCTGGAGCCAGGAATGACAGATGTTAGGAAGAGATATATCATCAACTGAGCGAAATGCAATTATACAGCTTTTCTTTTTTAAATATGAATATTTTTATTCGTTTTTTAATTAAGTTAGGCAAGAATATCTTAGATAATGATTTCTTTAAACTATATTTGTTTAATCAACTACTAGACAAGTTGGAATCAGTAACGTTTAGCATTGTTGTAACTTATTGCTTTGTGCTCCTGTGTTTGTGTTTGCATGAATTAAGGTAATTTAAGTGCCCTCTTCAGGATTTAGGAGCCTCCGAAAAACAGAGGCGGCCACAAGTAAATTAAATGGAGATAGATTTGGGGGAACTTGCATTTGACATTGACTTTCATTCATCGGATCAACTTGTTGCTGCGGGATTGATTAATGGTGACCTTCACCTGTGAGTAGACAAACGTTTCAGTTTTTCACCCTTAAATGCTTCTTTTGTTAGCGTTTTGTTTGTGTTTAATTATTATGTTTCTGAACTCTCCCCTTGGCAGGTACCGTTATAACCCTGATAGTGTGCCTGTAAGGTATGACTTTATAACTTTATAGGCCTTATTGCTTTTGTAGTTGTTGAATATTTAACCTTTATGCATAGCGACAGGTTTATGTTTTTTCCAAATAACATCCTTATTTGGATCAATTTTCCTTTTTAGTAGTTGTAGTATAATGTGGTCTTGTTAGGCTTTTATTGTTGTTGGATATCTGCCCAATTCTTTATGATTTTATGCTGCTCCATTTGCATGTATTTGCTACTGCTTATATTTATATAGTTTGTTGGGGTCTTGCCAGGTTGTTGAAAGTTCATGCGCACACTGAGTCTTGCAGAGCTGTTCGTTTCATCAATGATGGACGTGGTAGTGCATCGTAGTTTTTTTTTACTTTCTTTCCTTTCAATTGTTATGGTTATTATCATTATTATTAATGGGGTTGTCCTATCATGATATTTTCATGACCATAATTAGTCTTTGAATTGCTTATTGCTTTTATTTTAGCACTGTTGACGGGTTCTCCAGATTGCTCAATCTTGGCAACAGATGTTGAAACTGGATCTGCCATCGCCCGTATTGATAATGCCCATGGGTGGGTGGATTTCTCTCAAGAACTCATGAAATGATTTTGCTTTCTTAATGCTGAGCATGATGGTTAAATCCAAAGTTTTATGTGCAATTTTATTAAAATGCAGGGCTGCAGTCAATAGATTGATAAATTTGACTAAGGCGACTATTGCTACGGGAGATGACGAAGGGTGTATCAAGGTAACTTTTCTAATTTCATTTTGTATTGTTTTTGCTGCTGTGGAGGACATCTTGTATCTAGTGTCTCATTCTATTTTTTCATGTCAGGAGAGGAGTGTTAAAGACTGATTTACTTTTCTCTTCACATCTTTTTGATCAATTATGAATTTATAATCCTTCATGAGTTATGGTTTGTCCACTGTTTTATGTTTTTATATCAACTAATTTAAAATATACCATGTTCATAGTAAGGAGTTAGAATGCAGTTTCCTATCATCTTCTATTTGTTAAGACTTTCTATACTTAGCCATATGGTGCAATGGATTCTCTAGTGGATATTTCATATCCAAATACAGTGCTATTTTTTTAAAATCCTGTTATGTTTTCCCACTATCATGTAGTGGTTGTTTGTTTTTGTCAAAGGCACCTCTGGTTGATGATGATTGTGGTATTTAATTTATTGTTTTAAGGAGAGACCAAAGGTTTCCTCTTTACCTCTTAATTAGACTTTGCTTATTGTAGGTATGGGACACTAGACAACGTTCTTGTTGCAATTCATTTGATGCTCATGAAGATTACATTTCAGACATGACTTTTGCATCTGATGCAATGAAACTGTTGGGAACAAGGTATCATTCTTTGCCCTTATCAATCTAGTTTGACTGTAAATTTCATGTTTCACTTAAGCAGATACACTTGAATGCACTGCATAAGTATTTATTTTTCCCGCTATTATATCACTTGTGGCTTACTGATGCATGCTGAATTTTATTGTAAATTTATTTTCCATATGAAGTGGAGATGGGACTCTATCTGTTTGCAATCTTCGAAGAAACAAAGTAAGTTATACATCTGCTGCTTCCCTTTTTTTCCCAAATTTTAAGTGATTGGTGTCCTTTATTTTCTTCTACTGACAGGTCCAAGCTCGATCTGAGTTCTCTGAAGAAGAGCTGCTGTCTGTTGTTATAATGAAGGTACTGTATTCTCAGTCAATTTTTCTCTTTTCTTGGTTATGCATTGAGAGAGGTAACTATCTGTCTTTGGTTGTGAAACAGTAAATTGTTGAGGACCATATAGCTGCAAACTCTGATGTTTACTAGTGCTTTAGTTGAATAAATCAAGTAAACTGTTTGAAAAGTGATGGAATAATATTTTTCTTACGTAAGGTAGAAAAAAGTTGTACAAAGTTTCATTCCAAATTCACCATGCCTTTCCCTATCAGAAAGAGACTATCCTTGTATCTCTTTTTTTGAAATATGAGAAACAATGCTGTTAGATGGATATATTAGAGCTAAGTATAAATGTTGGTAGGGTGCCTTGAAATATGTTTGTAGGATGGTCGTCAGAATAAAATATATTGTGGGGTACTCTGTAAATTGATGTGGTATATATTCATATTGAACTTTTGGTGTCTCTTTTCTCCCTGCATAATTTCCTGTTTAAGAGTGACTGCTTGATCTCATATTCTTTAGAATTGTCATTTAGCTGATGTGGATTTCTTTTTTAAATACCAGAACGGTCGGAAAATTGTCTCTGGATCACAATCTGGAACCCTGTTACTGTATTCATGGGGATATTTCCAGGATTGCAGGTACTTGATGTGGCACTGGTTTGCAATCGATGAAGTAAATTATTTTTACTTATTAATGAGGCGAATTGGTTCAATATTTGCTCTTTAATACTGTTGATTTTGGCACCATAACTGGTATTCTTACTTGATGGTTTGGATGTTCAGTGATCGGTTTATTGATCTCTCACCAAACTCTATTGATGCTTTGTTGAAGGTGGGTAGTTGACATGATTATTTCAGCATTGGTAGGCTTTTATGTTATTCCATGGTTAATCAATAAATTAGTATATTTCAATTTCAGCTTGATGAGGACCGGATCATCACTGGATCAGAGAATGGGCTAATCAAGTGAGTTTATTTTGTATGAGGGCATTGTTGCCTTTAATTGGGCCATGATTTTTTCATATGTTCATTGACATGCTTTTCCGATTACATATATAATTTTTATTTTTTTTCTCAGTCTAGTTGGAATATTACCCAATAAAGTCATCCAGCCAATTGCTGAGCACTCAGAATATCCTATTGAACGTCTTGGTAATGTAGTTGGTTTTTGCTAAATTTGAATCTTGTTTCTGCTGGTGGGGTTCATATTGCTTGGAGCATCCATTGCTTCAATAAGCGTCTCCACTTGATTGCTGCAAGGAAGCAGTTTTTCTGTAATTTTATTCATGTTAGATTACCTTTTGTTTTTTGTCTCTTTTATTGTCTACAATATTGTATGCTTATTCACAAGCAATGTGTCTGCTTTTATGGTTGAACTTTGGTCCTGGCCTTAAGCTGGTTGACGACGGGCCATGATTAATTTGATCTCACTATGCTGTGGTTTTCTTTGTTTTTGTAGCTTTTTCACATGATAGAAAGTACCTCGGTAGTATTGCACACGATCATACTTTAAAGGTACACCTTTTACCCACAATATGAAAACATGTGGAAATATCAATGCAAAAGAGAATGTATAGAAAACTTAGATGATACACTGATTGGATAAGTTGATTCATGTTGATGGATGTCATTCACTTGGGTTATTAAAGACGACTCGGATGGAATATATGTATTATGTTCTGAACTTCCTAGGGGGTTTTGCTGTTGGCAGCTATGGGACTTGGATGATCTACTACAAGGTTCAAGAAGCACGCAAAGGATCGAACGTGAGGTGATTGATAGGGACAGTGATGAGATGGATGTAGATGCAAATCCTTCTAAGAATGAAGGTATGATGAGTGTGGTTGTAGTTGTAGATGTTATAAGTGGCCTACAAGTATATGCTTGTCACATCTGATGTCTTTCAATGCATAGTTCTGTTCAGTAATGTGGCTAATTTGACTGTTGGGAGATATGGTGTGATTATTTGGAGGTTATTTGTTGAACTTCATTTGCAGGGACCAAGAGACAGAATGCAAGTAATGGCCATGCTGCTATAGGTGGCTGCGACAACTTTTTTGGGGATTTGTAGATTGCTGGAACACAACATTCTTATTCAACCGTGTTGATCCTCCTAGAAAACTGTCTAGCAGCAGCTTGCACAACTCAAGGCTGTCACCTCCTGATTGGTAGATAGACAAGACGTTTAGTTACGTAAATGGTGTCTATTTTGTGATCTTGATTTCCAAATGGTTGGAATCTGAATTTTTTGTTTGGTAGATAAACCAGTATGCCTGCTTTGAATCTTTTAATCACACTTTATTGTCAATTAGGTAACTTTTTCCATGTATTGCACCAAGTTTAGGGTAAATTATACTAGTTCGTTTTATGAAAGTAAATCATTCTTCATCTCTGTGTAATTAAGGAAAAAAAAAAGTAAATGGAGTTTAAGAATACAAAGTACTCCTCAAATAAAATTAAAATTAAATAATGTCACTAAAAATATGGACTAGAAAATCCATGTTGGGAGAGCATTTGGATGCAACTTGAATCTAAAATCAGAAGTTCACAGCGGCGGAAATAATGTTTTTTTTTTTTAAGGTTGAATGCTTTTTTTTTTTTTTTTTTGCACAAAAGGTTGAATACTCATTTAATTAGATCTGACGAGTGCTAACAAATTACTTCTTGTAATTCTTTTGTTGAATGATAATTCAAATTTCTGTTCGAAAAAAAATTTAAAAAGTCTTGTCTTGTATAATTTTTTTCCTAAAAATTTAACATTATGTTGCAAGGTTTTACATAAATGAAAAGAAAAAGAAACAAATTATAAATATTGTTTTGTAGTAGAACACGGATGTTTAGTCTCAATGGACTAGTGATCGATTTATATGGGATCAAGTATAATCTCTAAGATATTTATTGGTTTAAACAACAAGGAGATGCGGATTATTTAGTGGTATCTATGAAGGAGATATTATAAAATGCCTGATCATCACGGTGTTACACAAAAATGGTGATAGCCAAAATGAGTGAAATGTATACACAATGAGACTATTTAGAATAGATGAATCGAATCCGTGTACCTAGTAGCTAATCTCCTATTTATAGAGACTAATTCTAGGGTTTTAGTCTATTATTGTGAATGTTGATCATACGCCTCCACATTCTCTCATGCCTACCCCACTACCTGTACTTTGTATAATTTTAGGAAAATTAGCGTTTTACCTGATTATGGAGAGATTCTATCATAAAACCTGCTTGCTGAGCTTCACTCCATCAAGCCCATTATGCGAGTCCATAACACACATTATATTTGATTTTACATGTTGTACACAGAAACTGCTTTGTCATAAATTCCAAACTTGAGAAATCCATTGGACAAACAAAATTACTCCCTAATCTTTTAATTGTATGACCTAATTGTGATGATGATTTTGATATTAATTGTAAGACATAAATTTGATATTTGTCAATCTTTTATTAATTTATCCTCGTTAATACACCCTCAACTATAATTAGCTAAAATATGAATATTAAAAATTGAGAAAGATAATCACTGTTTTAGAGATATTGAAAATTGAGAAAAATACGTTGACTAGGCACTTCTTTGATAAGCAAGCAGTTGGAGGAGTAACATGATCGAGGTATACTATATATAATGATGATTAATTTAAAAGCAAGCGACCAACCCGATAACGGATAATCAAATCATGTCTCCTTCGCTGATGTGCACTGCTCAATCTCTCCCGCCAATATCTCATACCACTTTCCATTTGCGCTGCCAGAAACCTCAGCCCCCGGCGTGTGTCAGCAATACTAGAGAACGAACCCAAACGCCATGTGTAGCTTCTTCTGCTGATGAAAGAAGTGGGAAAACTACAAGACCCAGCCCTGACGACTACCATGCCACCCTCAGAGCTCTCAACTCCAAAGGTCGATTCCCCAGAAAATCCCTTGGCCAGGTTTTCTCATTTCTCAATCTGTTTGTTTTGGGAGAAAATCCTGGGAACTACACGGTTTTCCCCCTTTTGGTTTTTCGATCCGTTAGTTCTACTTGTAGTGTTTAAGGACTTCCATTCGGGCATCTTCCGAAAGCATGCTAGTTATGCAGATGGGTGCTTGGTGTTTGTTGGAAGTAGTTTCTCAATTTTTGTGTGTGTGTGTGTGTGTGTGTGTGCAGCATTATATGGTGAACTCTGATATCAACGAGCAGCTGTCTCAAGCGGCTCTTGTTGGAGAAGGCGATGTGGTGTTGGAAATTGGGCCAGGAACGGGTTCTTTGACTAATGTTCTTTTAAACGCTGGTGCATTTGTTCTTGCAGTTGAAAAGGTTTGCTGTTGCTTTTCATTAGGGAATTTTTCTTCTAGACAAAGATAGTTTCTTTTCTCCAACCTGCTAATTTCTTCATAGTTTGCCTATTTGTAGACGTTTATGTATGAGCATTCGTGAAAAAAAAGGCTTTGTTTGTGTCTTTTGTTATGTATATCCGTCTTGCGTTTATATGTTATTCGTCTTGGCATAGGTTATGTTAATGATGCATGCTGTGATGAAACATTTACTTTTGGCGTTTTTCGTAGTTCCAAAACGCTTTCTAACCAATGGTGATTGAAATTTGCTGATAACATATATTTCCAACTCATCAACGAGGTAAGGTTGTATACTGTTTCATTTTACTCGTGCTCAAAATTGTTAGTTTTGTCATTCTGTTTGGATTCAGGATAAACACATGGCTGATCTCGTGAGTGAAAGGTTTATGGGCACAGAAAAGTTGAAGGTACAACTCTTGGAGACACTTTCAACTCTATATTCCATGTCGAGGTCAACAATCTATTTTTTCATAATACACAAATCAGATTTTTATTTTCAGTCCAGTGGCTTGCCTTGCTTATAGTTTCTATGTTAAAATTTTAACCATTAAGGACCTTGGTGGATTTACAGATTATGAATAATGTTGATATTGTACTACCTGTAGGTATTGACTGAGGATATTGTTAAATGCCATGTCCGCTCTCATATATTGTCGTTGTTTGGCAGCACAAGGCAAACAGATCCAGAAACTAGATATACAAAAGTAAGGATTGAACTTCTTATACTTATAGAGAATTGTTCAGGAGACTCTATACTAGTAATGCGGGAAATTCTAGTTTTAGAATATATGATCTGATGCAGTTACCTTCATTTTCAGTACTTATATTGGCAATATACTGTGTCAGATGACATAGTCATTTTAACCAAAATTCTAATACGTTGAACATACTAGTCTAATGTGATAGAAGAAATAAGCTTCGTAGATTCCAGGTTCTAAAAGCAATCTTTTAATGTTAAAATTTTCGTTGTTGGTGCACTTATCAGCAATATTATTTTAGAAATCTGCTCAGGTTTGTTGTCTCTAGTTAAATGGATTACGCGTAAATCAAGTATGAAGATCAAGCATAATGCTTTCATTTTTTCTTGTACATGTTTTTGTGAGTTACAGTGTGACACTCACTTTAGTCGTTTCATTTTTTATATATTGTCATTAGCGGTTCTCTGTATGACTAACATCATTACTGAATTAAGCGATGTTTTGAATTGGTGATCCCTAGAATGGCTATAAATTCACTTATTGCAAACTTCAGCCCTATACTCTAGCAGTAAACTATACGAGACTGCCAGAAAATGTATTATTTCTTTTCTTACTTCTTCAGTAATCTGTTGTGGGTATTCTTGCAGGTGGTTTCCAACCTTCCCTTTAATGTAAGTACGGATGTGATCAAGCTTCTTCTTCCAATGGGTGATATTATCTCAGTAGTGGCTCTATTACTCCAGGTTAGCATTGGTAGCTGTCGCATTTATATTTTTTGTTGTAAGTTAGATATGTCGTATCAGAGATTCAAATTATTGGTGGACCTATATTTAAAACTTAACAGCTCTTCCAATAGTTACTCTTTGAATTATTGAAGATACCTAGTGATTTTTTATTCATTATTCTTTATTATTATTATTTTGAAGATTTAACCTAATGGCGTCAGATTATGGAGGTCTCTCATAATGTTAAAACAAAAAGGGACTCATAAATATTAAATCGATTGTTGAAACTAGATATCTATGCAGGAGGAGACAGCTTTGCGCTTGGTAGAATCATCTCTGAGGACCTCTGAGTATCGCCCCATCAATATTTTTGTTAACTTCTACTCAGGTACTTTTGTAGTAATTAAATAAATTATGTTTTCGGTCAATAGATGGTATTTTTGTTTAATCGAACCCCATAAGTTTTTTATTATTCAGCAACACTGACTCAATTCTTTTATCGCATAAAGTTAATGATTGAACATGTGGTGCACATGACCATTGTGCATATGAAACCTGAGAGAAGCAAAACTCGGCATGCAATTGTGTAGTATGCCTGCAAAACAAAAAAACCAAAAAAAACAAAGTAAATGTGATGTGGAGGATGATTGTCATGTTTACATTTGGTCCGCATTACGAATTTTCTTTAATTATTTTCAAAGCCATATATTTGAAGTTTTAACTTAATTTTTATAGTATGAATGCATAATAATATGTGTTGTGTATTTTAAAATAAATTAATAATTTATGTTTATGACGTCACCTGAATCAACTGTCAGATTGAAATGAATCAATTGACCTGTGGCCCAATAGCTTCTCGGGTTCAATGCCTAATCTAGTTCTAGACACATTGCGTGCAGTCATAGTTCTGGTTCACCAAGGATTACTTATATGTCATGCTGAACTGCAAGAATTTGATACGTATGACCAGAATTTGCTTAATTGAATGCTAAAGTGTTACAATTGTTGTAGATAACTAGAGGGATTAAGAAGAGAAAGGGGGAGAGACAAGAGAGGAGGCACAAAATAGAGAGGGAGAAGAGAGAAATCCAGTGATGCTCATTAGTCATTCATCTTAACAAGCATTAATCCTTCTATTAGCCTAAGCCTCATATATATAGGTAGAGACTTAGACTCCCAAGGCAATCTAACAACTAACTAATCCTATAACTAACTACCTAACTAATAACAACAACTAACTACCTAATATATGTATTTATAGTTTACATATCATAAAGCTGTTGTTTCTCAATTCTCTTTGCAGACCCAGAATACAAAATGCGAGTCCCCAGGTCAAATTTTTTCCCTCAGCCTAATGTAAGTGATTATAGCCTAGAGATATGACTACTATATGGTGTTGGTGCCGTCATCTTCGTAATCCATGCGGGCAAATAGAGTTTTTATTTAGATCTCCTTTTGCACTTTTGGTTAAGTTTGGCCAACCCTCTTTATTGATTCAGGAAGTCCAGCAAATATTAATAGAGCCCTTGCTTGTCCATATGATACTCTTTAAAATAAATGATATAAGGACTGCTGTCATGAAAAACAAGTACAAGAAAGTGAATAAACATTACTACTGCGGAATAAAGTGGAAACCGTGTTTATGCCAAGCTAGAAAATGAAACCTAAAATACAACTTGTCAATAAAGAATCTAGGTATATTATGATTGTTGGAGTTGGTACTAATTGTGACTACTTGTTTAAACCTTTCGGCTGTCCTTTGGCAAACGTCTATCATGGAAGAAATGGCCTATTGATTTATACGGTTTCTGTAGTGGTTCATTAGAAGCTATTGTATAGTGGCAGCATAATTTCTGGGTTGGACCATTAATCAGTTATTCATTTTTCATGTTTGAGTAGGTTGACGCAGCCATTGTCACATTCAAGCTGAAGCAAGCAAGGGAGTATCCCCAAGTTTCTTCCACCAAAAGCTTCTTCTCAATGGTAGCTCTTTTCCAAATAACCATCCATTGAGCTCTTATAAATTTTCTTCTCATTCTATCAGGCTTACTTTGAACTGATAAGATTAAATTGTCCATCTCCTTATGTTCTACTTCTCGCTACTGTATAGCAAGATTTTGTTATATACTACTTTTCTTAATGACGTTACTCATTTCTGCACGTTTGTAGGTTAACTCAGCATTCAATGGGAAACGCAAAATGCTGCGGAAGTCACTTCAGCACATGTGCTCATCTGTAGAGACCGAAGAAGCTTTGAAAAGGATAGATCTTCCAACTACTGTGAGTGATCAATTCTACTGTTCTCAACAAACGCTCATTGGTTATTATGTTTTTAGATTTTAATGATTATGCTTTTCTTGCCTGTACCTCTGGTGTTTACAGGCAAGACCTGAAGAACTCACATTGGATGATTTCGTTAAGTTGCATAACTTGATTGTGAAAGAATAGCAATCTGGATTTCCTTTTGAATTTCTTACACAAGAACCTTGCAGAAGAAGGCCCAAGAGTTTCATATATAAGTAAGGCCCCTTTTCATACACGACATGCAGGTTTGTACTCATAACCTTATGTAAACCACAGGTTCTATTAGTTTTCACCGCTAGACTACACATAACATGGTGGCTCACCAAGGGCTTCTTTGTTGCAACAGATTTGAAAGTTCAGACCAAGCAGCGAACTGAAAGATGAAAGAGCGATGAGTTAGAGAAGTAGATCAGCAACATTTTTTCCTCATGTTCCATAGTATAATAGGATCAAGCTCACAACTGAAGCAGAAATGCAGTTTCAAACCATATATATATTCGCATTCTTTTTTGTGATTCTCTCACTGAACACATAAATGTATAGAGGGAGAGGATCCAAATTAATGTCAAGTCAGTACTTTAAGTGCATCGCGTTGTAATTCTCTCACTTTGTGATGTTGTAATTTTCTGCCAACAGAGGCAATATATGTAGCTGGAATCAACCCAAACATATTTAGAGAGCAATCTATATATCCTGATAGCAACACTGTAGCTTCCCATTTTTGTAAATATTGAAAACATCAGTTTCATTCCTCTTGTTCATTAAGAAGCCCTTTATGACAGCTCTTTCTTCCTTGTTAAACCATCCACATGATTTTGTTTTTTTTTTCCCCCTTTGGCCAACAGAATATTTGCTTATATGAGATAATCGGTTCCGATCTGTTCTGTTAAACAAGCATAGTTATTTTATTTTATTTTTTTAAAGTTCTTAATAATGAGGCAAATGCAATAATCTTAAAAGGTGCTAAAGAAAGGAAGTCTGTAGGTGTTACTCAAAATACTTGTCTATGATATTATGACCAATATTTTTAGTTTAAAGTGAATACGTTTTTCTGTGGATTGAAGAGTATGAGAAATAAATATAGCTTGCGATTGATTAATTGATTTCCTATTAGAAGCAAGACATTCACAAAACAAAATTAGCCCAGCAGCCCTTCCAGTCATTTCTATGAAACTAGAACCGGAAAAAAAAAAAAAAAAACAGTGAGCACATTGAGACTACAATGTTGGCCACAACATTTTAGCCAATCTGCCTTGTGAGCACTTCATGGTTGAGAGTAATAAATAGGATGTATTTCTTCAATCACCTGTACTTTTCACCCATGAAACTGGTACACCAAATCCAAAGCCCACAGCCTCATCGCATGCGCATCAAAATCCTCCGCTCTCCTAGCATAACCATCGTCGGACAACCGCCTCTCCTCTGCCGCCGCCGCCGTGGACGGTGAAAGCGGACGCTTCGGCCGCTTGTTCTTTATGAAGCAATCTCTCATCTTCTCCTCGACCTTGTCAATTGTGCCTCTGGAAATCTGGGCGTTTGCTTCGGCCTCATGGTCGTCATCGCCAACATCCATGGGTTCGTTTCCGTTGGCATATTGGTTGACTTCGGAGAAGGCTTGTTGGGCTGGCGGAGGAGGAAAGTCGATTGTGGAGAGGAAATTGGAGAGATTGCGGTGGGCAGTGTGAAGGGAAGGGGAGATTTGGAGGAGATGGGTTTGGTCGGAGTTGGAAGGGAGTTGTTTTAACATGAAAGTGGCTTGTTCTAGCGATAGAATGAGGTCTGCAGGGGTAGCTTCAGCCATGAACATCACTGCGCTGGAAGAAGAGAAGCCCCACTCAAGTTTGAGTACATAATTGTAATTATGAATTTAAACCCCTCCCTGTTATATGAAATACACCCAACTTTATTTAAGATTGAGAGTAGTGATTAACATTATTTCAAAAGTTAGAATTTGTTAAAAAAGTGATCATAATATTAACAAGATACGGGCCTTATTAAAATAAAAACAAAATGTGTGTGTCTATATATATATAATGATCGCCCACTTCTCCCTCCCTACCGCCTCGCCTGCATCTTCATCGTTTCTACTCAACCTAATAATGGAGCCAATGTTCATCATCACAACGGGCATATTTGAGACAGTGGTATATATTTTCATATTGCCTTTTGTAAATGAAAGATAAGATAAAAGTTAAACCACAAATGTGATTTGTATTTGGAATAGAAGTGGTATAAGTGACTTTTTTTTCTCTCTTCATATGGGCTCTTGTTTGAAATAGCGTTTAAAAGGTCAATTAAAATAGAAAATGACATGAATATTAATATTGAATACTATATATTTACACACACACATATATTAGTTGTAATTGAATATAAGAATTTAAATTTAAATTTAATAAAAGATTAATTATTATTAAAAATTTAAAAACTCTAAAGTACTTAATTAAATATATTTTAATAGATAAATTAGAATACATATAAATATATATTTAATAGTATATTACTTATTGGATCACATCTCCCTAATATTTTTCTCCAAAAGTTGAAAAAAGTTGCATTTGAAGCTGAAAAATTGTGACTTCTTTTAGAAGTGACATTTTTTTTTATAGAAACTCCTTAACCCTTGAAGCTAGATTCATATTAACTTTTTATCTTCTAATGGACTTCTCCTCCATAGCATTGGTGTTTTAGTGTTATGCCAAACGGCAAACACACACTATGATTTTCACCTTTTCACTATTGATGCCAATAGCAGTGGCCTCCAAGCCTCTTGTTTTGCTTAAATAAATGAATACATGTGTAAATATGTTAAAAAAACAAGTCCCACATTATTCAGGAATAAGAGAATATATAAGCATGTAGCGACGGGGTTTGCCATGACCTTTTACCATTGTCCGACCTTTACTAAGAAAGGGGAAGAAAAGAGAATGTGCTAAATATGATTCCAAATGATCAATCAACAGAGACACAAGTCTACCTATTATAATCATTATATATGTACTGACTATAGAGGTAAAGCTATTAGTAATTCAATAAAAGTATAAAATTTAAATTGTCTTAATCTTTTTATAAGAGATAAATAAGAGTTTTCTAAATATTTAATGAGTTTTTTTTTCCATTTTTAACCCCTTATTAAGTATTCTCTGGTCCTTATTATAAGGCACCAACTACTTTTTCTCACAAACCAAGAAAGGGAAGTTAACTCATTAATTAGATCCAAAATTAATAAATGTTTCTAACTTTACCCCTACTTTAATGATGTAGCTTTAAATGAGTTAGTTAAAAATGAGGACATAATGGGAAAAAAGTAATAAATGAGTTAGTTAAAGTAAGTTGATGTCTTATAATAAGGACAAAAAAATATTAGTAGTTGGTGCCTTATAATAAGAATAAGAGAGAGTATATGTATTACATTAATTAAAAGGTGGATAGTACTCATATTTACTTTACTTCTATTTCTTACTTACCCATCATAAATAAGGGCATACTTAAAAAACAAAGTTTATTATAGATATGTTGATTGTTTTTAACTAGCTTTAACCGCTTTTTTTCTGAAACTGGGTAATTCAATCATTGAACTAGTATTCCAACTGCCTATAACTACGGTGGCCTTATAGACTTAGTGACACCACTTATGAATTACCTACATGCGACCTCATGGAATTAGGAGTTTGTCACAATATTATATCTAATTAATTATGTCACCCTACCATCTACAAGCCACATATCATAATGGCTTTTTTTTGGGGGGGGGAGGGACGAAGAACCCCTCAAATTTTAGTTTAATTGTATATAATCTTCTTAATATTTTAAAGTTTAAATTTAATCCTTCTACATTTCAAAGTTAAATGACCATTATCTTTTTAATAGAAATTGTCTTATCAGACAATGAAATGACACATGACATCCTATGTAAATTACTAATTTCATAAAATCCCATGAACTGAATAGTTGCAAGTAACCCCCCAAACTATGATTAGTCACAAATAACCCCATTGAAATTTCAATATTTAAATTTAACTCCCTTACAATTTTGATTTATAATATTAGAACCATGTTGTTACTTTTATCATTTTAAAAAATTTATTAATTTTTTTACTATCATCTTTCAATTAAAATAGTTTTCATGTATAGCAAAAACTAGAAGAATCATATTTAAAAATATAAAAATAAAAATGTCATCATTTGTATAACTTTTACTTATTTTCTTGGGATAATTGAGCATTACTAGTATAAATATATCATCATTTGTGTTAAATATATTCTTATAATGATTGAGCATTGATACTTGAAATATTACATTTGAGTTAGATGATACTTTTACCCTCATTAATTTTTTATTAGTAATGCATATTTTTCTTGAATTAGAGGCTCAATGCTTATTTTTATCTTTTTCTAAATATATTCATGTAGTTTTTGTTATATAAGAGAACTGCTAGTATTTTAATTGACAAATGATATTACAAATCTTAGGAAATTTTTTAAAATGATAAAGCAATGGCATGAGGTTTGATATTGTAAATCAAAATTTGAAGGGGGTTAAAATAAAATTTTAAAATATCAAAGGGGTTATTTGTAACTAATCAAAGTTCAATGGGGTTCTCTGCAACTGTTCAAAATTCAGAGGGGTTTTATGAACTTAATAATTTACACATGATGCCGCATAGAATGTTACATGTCATTTCATAGTTTGATGGGACATTTTCTGTTAAAAAGATAACGGTCACTTAACATCAAAGGTTAATAGTTAAAAATGTTACAAAAAATATTAGTGTGTATATCACACGAGTTTATCTATGGAAATAATTCACAACAATGAATTAAGATAAACATACAATTCTGGGGATGAAGGTTGAATTCATCTCTCTCGTCTTGTTATAGCCTAGCAAGGGGCATGGAGAGTTGTAATCTGTGTGTTGTTGTAAATGATGAAGGCTTTGCATTTCATTGTTAACCAAAGATTAAAATAAGAGAGATCATATCAAAATGTTTACAGTGCTAGATAATATATATATACATATATACATATATATATATAGAGAGAGAGAGAGACACACACACACGAGAGAGAGATCATATCAGAAGTCCCTCATTGATGAATGAACGGAGGGGATCACGTTACCAAAGTTAGCAGAACCTGTGAGACATAGAGCCAAATGTGGAGGACAAGAACCTCATTCTTTACACGCTACCTCATTATCAACAACGTATTAAGCTCTAAGCATGGCCAGGTAATCATCTATTATGGACATGGCAGATGATCGGTAGCCAGAACCAAAGAGATTATAATGATTTAAGTAGTGATACAGCATGTACAGATCTCTCCTCTTCTCAAATCCAGGCTGTTTAGGCATCACCTGAACACAACCACATATAAATACAGAGTAGAGGAACAAGACTATATTGCGCTAGTTCAGGTAAGAATGCTCAATACTTTGCTTCATTACCTCAAAATATGAATTATAGAATGATCCTCCAAAGCCAGCGCACCAAGACATTCCAAACTCCGCCTCATTGTGTCCATCTATAAAATAAGGAAACAAAGAACATAGTGGGAATCATATCTACAAATAGTTTCCCAGATCACAAATTCAGTTAAGTCAAATTTATTTAGTATTGGCAGGCAACTCTTCTGCATAAATATGTAATCATACTTCAGCAATTAGAGCTTGTTTCATTTTTTTTAACGAGTAAAATTTTTCATCCTAAATAAGTCCATCAGGGCTTTCGAGTTTCTGTTCAATATTCTTCTGCATCAAAACTATTTCTCCTCTTCATAGCACTATTTTTTTCACTTGTAAATGTCCCCAGATAAAGAACAAGTGTTGCATGTACTTATGCTTTGGCTAAACATCGTGACAATCGACCTTAAATTTTGAGAAATACGGAGTAGTTTTTAATAGAAAGCACCAAGAACATCATTGACCTTTTCAGCTTCAGTTAAGCAAATGCATTCTTACGCCCACAATTAAAATAAAGGTACCCCACCAGATTTTATACTTTATTATCCCTGAAACATACCAAATCGCTTGACACCCTGCACTGATTCCATAAAAGTTGCAATATGATGCCGAATAAAGTTTGGCAGTTACGGTAATAAGGGGTAGGGATATGTGCCTGATTTCCCGGTCTCCAATTTCTACTGCAGTTTACATAGAATAGAACCCAGTTTTATTTTCAAGCTTGCTCCTTTTATTAAGTTTGCAACTTATATTCTTATTACACTTTCTAAGCTTCTCACACCCTGTTCTTAGCTCAAGCAAGACCTTGGACTTCTGTTTGTCAAAATCAATATTTGGTTGACTTTAGAACCTAGGGCACATCTCTATAGGCATTTGGTAACAGGAAGCGCACAGACCTTGAGAATTGAACTTTTGAGCCATGCTCATACCTCTCCAAGATTCATTCCACTTGAGTTTTAGTCATCTTGGCAGTCAATTAGTAGCCCCAAATTAGTCAATGATCAGTTAATATCAGGCTAACTTCAATTTGTTTTTGGGGTGTGCGTGTGGCTTTTTTTTTTGGGGGGGGGGGGGTGTCTAATTCCTTGAGTTTTAAAACTTGTTACCGCTCCGTTCCATCGGTGGAAGTCCAAAACTTGTGTTACCACAACATGCTGGGTCCAAATTGGTCTTTTAGACGGAAGATGACTTACAATAACATGCTGGGTCCAATATAACAGGCTCCCCGTTCTTGTCAGTGCAGATATTTCCACTCCAGAGGTCTCCATGTAGCAAGCATGGTTCTATTGCCACATTTTCAAACAGGGGCCCCATACTTTTTACCAATCTTTGCCCTGTTAAATTTAGTCACATGAAAGTTTAGTACATCTAGAAAAAAATTCTTCAAAAAAAATCTCCATGCCATTGGCTCAAGAGAGTCCAAATTGTAATGACTGAAATTCCGCATTATACTATGAGCATGAGAACACCTAGTTCTCAGTTTTTCACTATGAGAAGCAACGTAAATACCACTCCCTCCGGTCCCTAATATAAGATTAAGATCCACTTTATAGTTCAATTTCTTCATTAAAGTGGATTTTATTTAAAGGACCAGAGGCAGTTAAGTCTGACACCTGAAATAATTTTTTTTATAGAAATTATTAAGTGAATCGTCTATGCACTTCGATCTTTTGAGTTGGATCAATCCACCAGGAAGATAGATAAAACTGAGGAATCCCAAATCAATAAGCTGCTACCATGGTCTTGACTAAATTTTAGTTTGGACCAAGTTTAGCACCAGAGAATAAACTTTATGCAGGAGGTATTCATTAATATAGGCGTTCTTCCAAATTTGGTCGAGCATTTTCAACTAATCTGCTTCAACTTTTATTAATCTGGATATACTACATAAGATTTATGACTAAACTAATCATTGGGAAGTAAAAACAGTAAATATTAATAAAAAAATTACCCTTGTCATATATAGTTCTGTCACCGTACTGGTCCAGAGCTAACTTCAGTTGATAACCCAATCTATGTTCACCATAAAACTGAATCCAATCTGATGACCAGGTGTTTATCTGTGGGGTGCTACAAATAATATTTATAATGTCATTAGAACCCAAATAGTACAATTATCTACATTCAAGGATTTTCAAAAGCCCAACATGCTGCACGCATAAAGATGGGAAAGATATTCCCTAAATGACAAGCAGGCATTATGGCGATAACGACAGTTAAGGACTTCATAACAGAGATAAAGTATACCTGCCAATAGTGTTATCAACATCAAAACCAAAACCTTTACTGGATTTTCCTACTTTATGCATTTCCGCAAGCCTCCTTCCTAGTTCAGACTGGGGAACGAGAATCGATATTAGGATAACAGGTTTTACTAATCAGAAATAATTTCTAAGCAGCTTACCTGATTTCCTCTAGAAGCTCCAAATTCAATGAATTCCATGATGATGAAAGACCCGCCAGTGGGCAATGATCCAACCTTCAATACATAAAAAGATAACTTAAGTTCCCTTGAACAATTGGACTTATGCTGACATCATAGAGCTTGGAAAACATTCCACACCTTAAATGGTTGAGGCACACGAATGGTCTTGGTTTCATACATTGCTCCTAAACCAAGAGCCTCTCCTTCAAACATTGATGGTCCAATACTCCTAACACAGTGTTCAACCAGACAAATATTTTAATGCTTGAATGGGATAAATAGTATGCAGCATACAGTAAATGACATTTGAAAGCCAAGGACCACCAATGTTTGAAGGATAGGGGAGGCGGTCAGCATGTCTTATACCTGTTTGTTTTAACAAAAAAAGAGCCAGCATCAGTGTCATAGCGACTAGCGAGATTGATACAACCTCCACCAATAGGACTGATTCTGGTTATCTGCGTAGCTTTTCCTTCAGAAAGAATCCACTCACATATTGGATCATTGCTCATACTAGCCACTGAAAAGAACTATAAAGTGATGAATCACATTTGTCCCTCTGAGAAATACATCCTTTATGACTCCAAATAACTCAAACAGGATATATAAAATTAGCAGAAAACCATCGCTTAGCAATGCCGCAAACTCTTGTCTCTAATTTTTCATAATAAAATTGCACTGTTACCACACACAATATACGGTTAAGCCACCTCAATTCAACCAATTTGCTTCAACAAACCTTGAATTGAGCACAAACTATTGAAACATCACAATGTCACATATATAGGAAAATCAAAAGCACAAAGTTTCTAAGACCAACAGAAGTATGCCCTAAAGTCTGAAAGAACTTGGAAAAAAAAAATCATAACATATTGAAAACATTGACCAGCAATATTTCAAACCCAACAAGCAATTTTAGTTGGGCTCAAAAAAGTAATTTTATCGTACCTAGATATACAAAAAGGTTTTAGGCAAAGTAAGAAAAGATGGCAGAAAATGCTTGCAATGACTCAATGGAACTCAATGTAGAAGTTATGGAAATGATGGATTCCATTTGTGCCACTACTTACAAATAAGAGGTTTGGTTTTGGTTAAATAATGATGAGGACGGCAACGGAGTGAACGGAAGAAGGTAGAAGGGGATATGACTCCAACGTGTGCAGCCATTAACCTGACCCCAAAGCAATTGAACACAGAATTCTGCAATTTATCCCTAAAAACAACAGAACATGACAGCCATTATAATTCACAAACTGTTAAGTCAACTAAAACTTTGACAGCACTAGCTTTGGCTGATATTAAACTTCTCTCACTTTTCCATAACATTTATCCTGTAGGACATAGACGAGTGTTAAAAATGAAGGCAACCAAAACAAAATAATATCACCAAAACTAACTACTCAGACTTCACTAACTTTGTTGAGATAAACAAATTGATTCCGCATTCGAACCAAAACCAACCATTAGAATAACTAAGCAGTATCCTACATAGAGCTATTGCCATGTTTACCCTCAAAACTGAAAGTTTACTTTAAAAACTACCAAGACCAACCATTCCTACAATCCACAAGCCAAACTTAATGTTCGGGGGGATAAAAAGGGCATAACTAATATATATCGAGTCTTGAGTCTTAACATGGGCATCCCAACACATCCGCCTACATAGTTTAGAAGGATCAAGGAACAAAGAAATTGCTTTCAGTTCAATTCTTTTTCTTTTACATTAAAGATACATAATTAACAAGCCTCATCTTTGTACCCCAAGAAAAAGATACATGATGAAGAAACTCTCAGCTTCTAAAATGCCCGAAGGAGAAAAAGTGAAGCTAAAGCTTGTCCCATCAGACTAGAATTGAACGAGTCGTGCTTATTTGAATAGTATAGTGTGGCCCATTTTTTAGACTCCATGCAATGCATGGGGCTCAAATCTAGCAAGCAATAAATTTGAGAATAATAAGACAAGCTCCTGCAAAATATTGGGTTAAGAAGAACTCAATAAGTTAAGCAACAAGCATACTAGCATTGGGGTGTCTACAACTATACAAGAATGAGAAGCCAGGTACACTGTATTCACGCAAAGGGTTCAAAATTTGCTGATGTATCCGCATGATATCATCGGGATAAGTTAATGAAAACACACACACACACACAAAAATCAGAGCACGCGGAATGTGGCTCACAAGAAACATAATGAGTAATGAAAGATATAAAAATCCAAGGACATCAGAATAGGCGGGAGGAATCAAATTCATTATTGTAACCAACAAATCAATTATGTTGTTTGGCCAAAAGCAAAAAAGCCTAAAATCCCAGAACCCGAAAGGAGGAGCTTCAAACTTAAAGAAAAGACAGCAGAAAGACACAGAGCAGAGAGAGAGGGAGGGAGGGAAACGGAAGTAAGAGAGGGTTAGAGAGATTACTCACTTGCACGAAGGGGATTCTTCAGTGGAGAAGGAGATATGATTGCATACAACGACTGCAGCCGTTGGTGGTTGTCTTCTTTACTCTTTACCAAGCGAGCGAACATCCGCAAAGGCTTACTATTGAGAGACAATTACCGTTTACTGTGCTCATATGTGGCGGGTATCATTGAAAAAAATAAATTAAATAAATACTCTAAATCGAATCTAAATAAGATTATGGAATTGGTATGCCTGTATCTGTATGGCCCTCCACTCTTCCTTAGTAAAGAGTCTGATGAGCCATAGGATGACTCGAGGTAACATCAACAGATATGATTGAGACACTTATCATAATTTGTTGCTTTTTATAATTTGTACTAAATATCGGTTTGGTGCATTAATATCAATATGTCCATAAAATATAAAATGGATGACAAATTACACATACTTATAATATCGTAAATAATATGATTTTTTTTTTCTTGCCAACATAAATGATATGATGTATATCTTATATATAAAGGCATTTAAATGCAATGGCTTTCCTTCCTGAAGTTGCATTTGCTAGAGAATCTGACAACAAGGAGACTTTGCCCAAGATGCCATCTTCCCAAGCAGTACTCAAGGATCAATTTTGATGCTCATCGCTGCTATCCAAATACACAACGATACTGGTTTAAAATTTTTAACGTAAGATTTTTATATTAAAGAAATATTATTTCAAACATTGGCAGTTAAAAAATTATCATTATTTTAAATTATACATACATTAAAATAAATATTTTTAAAAAAGGAAAAAATGTAAATCTAAGCCAATAAAATTTGATCTAGATAGTCTAAATTTTGACGATGCACAGGGCCTGCAGTCAAATTTTCAGGAAGTAGTGAGATAAGAACAAATTATGCGAGTTGGTCTTAGAGAGAACAAGCCAACTAGAGACACTACTGCTTTATGATTATCAAATGCTGTAAGACAATGCATTTTCCTATTTTCTCGGAAACACTTTTGCTAGTATTAAATATTGTCTTAGGATTGATTTCATTTGTTTCGGAGAATGAATCCATTTTCTAAATGAGATAACTGTCATGAGTTAATTTACACTTTACAGTACAGTTCCGATGTAGGGTTGATAGGGTGGTTGTAAGATAGGGCCATTTTTTACTGTATGTATTCTATTCATTCATTACAATCCTTTTATACACATAACAGTGTGCAGATATAACACGTCTTCAGAAAATGGTTTCTGGAAGTTGCAACAGAAACGAAAGCCAAGAAAATGATGATTCTGGAATAGTCTTCGCAGGTTCATGTCACTTGTGGCATCCATGTCACCGAGAGTTGCCTACACATCTGGTAACGAGACTCCTGTCTTATCCAACACAGCTCCATCCGGAAGCAGTCCAAAACAGTTCAAAATGCTAGTGGTATCAATTGCATCAAGACGTTTTCATGGTTCTATTTCATCCAATTCATAAGCAATGAATGTCGTTAGTGACGGTGAGACTTGAGGGACAATGTCAGTTGCCAGGAAATAGAGTGACAGAGTAGCTGCATTTGGAAGGAGACGATGCAGCAGAAGATTTCACAATGCCAATCTTGGATGATTTGCTGGAGGAAAAGAGAGTCTTGCTGAGAAGCATAAAAGCTTTTACATTGAGTTCATCAGTCCCCACTCCCCACTTCTTTCCTTGGCTTGGATGAAAGTCCTTTTGCTAACATCTCTTCATCATACTTCCTAGCCATGTCCATTAATCCCTTTTTCACAAGAGCATCAATCATAGCATTGTAAGCAGATGCATCTGGACGACATCCCAGTTCTTCCATTTTCTTCCACACGGCAAAAACTGGTCGAAGAAATCCCCATCCCCCAAACTTCCTCATAAGCATCACATAGGTGCAAACACTTGGACGATCTCCACTTTCAATCATCCTATCAAACAAGTCAACTATCTCTCCAGGCTTCTTCATACAATCAAAAACGAAATTATATGAAACTGCATTGGGTTGGCATCCATTCTTACGCATAGCATCTAGAATTACCAGTGCCTCTTCGTATCTGTAATTATCGCACAAAAGCTTAATGACCGTATTGTAAGTTACAACAGTGGGCTCCAACCCTAAATATCCCATTTCACGAAAAAGCTCAAATGAATAATCAACCCCTTGTGAAAGACCCATGGCACGAATGGCAATATTATAGGCTACCACATCAAGTTTCATCTGTTTGCTTTGCATCTGCTTGTATAATTTCACAGCTTTCTCAGGCTTTCCACTTTTGCACAATATATCCATATATATTGAATACGAACGCAGATTCTTTTGAACTCCTCTTCTGTCCATCTCTTCCCATAACTCCCGACACTTGCTCCACTGCCCCAATTTAAACCACCAGCGAAGAAGAATATTAAAAATCTTTGCATTGCCATCCAATTTTATATTCTCGTTCTTCCCAAGAACGAGTTCCTGTGCTTCGTGCACGTGCTTGTAGTGACACAGTGCATCAATAAGATTACAGTACGAAGTTTCATCCTTTAAATTAAACTGCCCTAACTTTTCATACGTCTGGATCGCTTCTTTCACTAAATGTGCCGATGCATAACGTTTGAACATGATCCGAAAAGTTGCATGGTCCGGGAAAGAACAGGGGAATTTCCGCATACATTGGATTAAAGCCCAGGATAGGTGAAACTCCAAGAACTTACCAAGAATGTCGATCATGTGATTATAGGTATCGGTGGGGGGATGGAGGCGGTATTCGCTCTGGACCCAGTTAAAGAAGTCGAATGCGCGTTGCCAGTCATCGCGGTAAGTAAGAAGGGCTTGGCGAAGAGTGGTGGGATCGAGATTTATGAGATTTGGGTAGGGAATTAGGGTTCTGGCGGCAGAATTCGAATTAAGCGGAGCCGAATGATAGGAAAGAATTTGGATGAAGCAAATAGGATGGAAGAGTCTGATGCGACATGTGCAGAGCGAACTCATTCGGCGGTTCCGTGTTCGCTGTAAAACCTCGGGAGAGGTTTGTGTTTGACAGAGCTAATAATAAAATCTGGGTGGGCTCGTTGTCCTTCAATCTTTAGTTACTGGTTCGTCTGTAAAAGCCCATTTGTAAAGCCCCAAGAGAATTTCCAAAAAAAGAAAGAAGTAAATGTTTAAATTGGCCCACCAATGTTATTGCCCCCACACAAAATATATTGTCATCTAAAACAAACCAGTTATTCAAAAAAAGAAGAAGCTTTCAACACTTTATTATCTTTCTAGCTTCACAAACACCTTTGTGGTTATTTTGATTTCATTTTCAATAATACATATGACAAATTATTATTAAATTTGGAAGAAATATGTTTTCAATTTCCCCATATGTACTCCGATCCTTATTATAAGGCATCAACCACAAAAATTTTTTGGTCCTTATTATAAGGTACCAACTGCTTTTAACCAACTCATTTATTACTCTTTTCCAATTATGCCCTCATTTTTAACTAGTTTTTTAAATTCACATCATTAAAGTAGGGGTAAAGTTGGAAATATTTATTACTTTTGGACCAATTTAATAACTTAACTTCTATTCCTTAGTTTGTGAGAAATAGTGGTTGGTGCGTTATAATAAAGACCAAAGGGAGTATAAGCTATTAATTTATTTACCTTGAAAGCTTAGATAAAAGCATATTGTATAGGTAATCCTAGTACTGATGAGACTTGCATTCGAATAGGAAAAGGCTTTGATGGACATAACGATTGACATGGGAACTTGGTAAGGAGGGGAAATGTAAACTGTAAAGCACAGGCACAAAGTGGCGGTGCTATTTTGGATGGACACCGTGGCATAGCCAAGGTCAAAGGGGTTGGTGCATCCAAGAGGGGAGCAGGAGGAGGTGTTAATTAATACTATCTCTTGTTAAAACTGGGAATCCGGGTCGGTTCGGGTTGGTCCTTGAAGGATCAGAGCCAGCCCTATAAGGCCCAAGGTAAAAAGAACATTTGTTTTCCAAGCCCGACCTAAGGGCACTAGAGTCAAGGTCGGCCCTATAGGGCTTTGAAGTTATTATTTTAAATTTTAATTATTTTTCCTCTATTTTTTTCTTAAAGAAATATAATTAATAAATTACAACAATTAAAATTCTAATTCAAATAATTTTTTTCAACATTAATATTCAAACAATACGAATCATCCAACAAATAAATACATTTACTAGTTTGTAATAAAAAAACAAACTATTATCCATAAATAACTCAAATAATATATAAGAAGCATACCACTAAGTAACATTAGTACGATGATTATTATTATCATCTTTTTTACCACTATCATTAATTTCAAAGACATTTGATTATGCTTCATTTTGAATAGTAGGCTCTGCTTCATGAGTAATAATATCATGAATTTCTTCTTTTGCATCATGAACACATTCATTAAAAGGATCAATTAGACTAGCCCAAGGCCCTGCAGGGCTGACACTTTTAAGCTCGAGGCTCTATAGGGATGGCCCTACAGGACTTTTCATGTAACTCCTCTAATTTTTCAAGCTCAACCCTTAAAGGATCAGGGCCTAAACGGGGTGGCCCAATGGGCTCGGCCTGATTTCCTGGCTCTACCTCTAATGTAAAATTCTATCTTAAATTTAGGACTCGGGGAATCCAACAAACTTCCAATTTATGGATTTAAATATGAAATATAAGATAGAGACTAAAATAAAATTTCTTACTCACATTCCTTAACATGATGAATAAGAGCTTCACAATAATTAGAATGAAACCCTAGGAATTGACTTTTTCTTTTTGGCCAAAAGCTTCATGTTCATTTATTTACAGACTCGCGATCATAATGTTTTACTCGTATTATTTTAGTCATAAAAAAAAGTTAAAATAAAAAAATTATTAGTATTAAAAACGGCAAACCTTTAAAAACGACATGCAACCTCAGTACTGATAAAACTGTAATGACCATGTTTGATGGGACTAATAAATATATAAACAAGTTGATAGCAACACTAAGAATTTTAGAGAAATAAAATTAGCAAAGTGATATATTCCCATTTAATTATTATTATTATTTTTTTGGTGTAAAATTATTTATTTATAATGGCAGATGATTTACAGTTTGCCTGACCAGCCATGCCATTGCCTCACATGTCCCATGTCTTAAGTCCCTTCTCATTTTATTTGCCTTCTGAATTCTGATATTATTTTTACTCAAAGTTGTGTCCTCACTACTTTTCAACCCCAACTAGAGAGGAAATCTAGTTGGCAATAAGACAACGACCAAGCTGTACCTTGAGAAAAGAAACCTTTTTGTCTAAACGCAGGGACTCTGAAAACAAAATATGCAACAAGGGCAAGCTATGGGGCTAACTGCTTCATTTTATTAAGGGTTAAAGAGCAAATCTGTTTTAAAAGTTATTGTTGAGAAGTAATGTTGTCTAGAAATTTGTTTAAGATTCAATATATATCACCCCAAGAGTTTCAAAATGTAATAATGTTGTCATATTTTTTAAAAAAGTTGACATTGATTATTAACTATTCAATGGAAATAAGTAATATTACTTCATTTTACACTTAAGGTGCAACATTCAACCTAAAATTTTTTTTGAAACAACATTACTTTTCAACAAAAATTTCTTGACAAGTTTGCACCAGTTGGGAGTTGGAACACATCAAATAGAGACTGGAATATATTTGGATTCATTCAAGAGAATAAGAGGAGGAAAGGAGTTTGATTTATACGTTTCGCTTGATCAAACATCCCCTTCAATTTCTTAATCTTATTCTTTCCAATCCAAACACACCCATAAATATACCATCAAATCAACAACAATCCAGGCCACTGATCTCTATACACATAGAATATGACCTCTTTTTTACATCCCCAATTCAATCACAATCGCATATTATAGACAAAGAATGTGAATCCCATCAAACAGAAGCTTCCGATAAACAAAGTATGCACTACTCTACATCACTCCCTTGTTTCTGCTTCTGCAGCATGTGATTGGTGCAAGGGCGAGGGATTCCCTGGCACAGGCTCAATATTCCTCTCACTGTCTCTACTTTCAGAAGTCTGAGACTCGCCTTGCCCCAAGCTGAACGTTACCGGTCTCACGTGCTTTGTTTCAGAAGAATTCTGCAATGGAAGACGGCATACCGGGCAGGTGGATTGTTTCCTCAGCCATATATCAATGCAAGAAAGATGGAAGCTATGACCACATTTTGGCATGATACGCAGTACCTCTCTTTCTTTGTACTCTGCCAAACATATCACGCACCTGCATTGGTTCATTTATTCATCAACTTCAATGATTCCTACAACTTGATGAGCTTATTTACGATTTATATATACACAAGGACGACCTCTATGACCAGCAAATGGGAGCTTAAACTTAACTGTGTATTTTCAATAGAACTGAAAGCCTCTCGATCGAACTTCATGGTGGGAATTGCGGTAACGAGAACAGGTTCCGGGCGGTTAACAAGATTTTCTGGCTATCAAAAAACAGTGGGAAATTAAAACTCAAACAAAAAAAACACACATTACTGTTCTTGGGAAAGGGATGCGTGCACGCGTGAGAATGCCGCTTATTGCCTATGTCCACATTACAGAGATCTCTAATAAGCGCAAGATTAGGACATACAAAGACATATGGATTAAGGGGCAGAATATGTAATAAAATGCAAAGCACCCATTGCCATCTGATGCAATATCGCAGCAGCTTCGTTCTATTATCCGTCACAGGCTTCATTTTGGACAGAATTAAAATACACAATTTGGTCCTGAGAATAAATTTCCTTGCACTTTAATCCTTGATTTTCCACCTTTTGACAACTGGTCCGGGGATAGGTTTCCCGGCCTTATTTTTCTACCCACACGGCTCAACCCAACCCAACCACACAATTGCGTAATTAACTTTAATTTTCGTATGAATTGGCCACTGAAGTCTGAACTCGTCGATAAATTAGCTAGTCATTGAATATAGAATAAATATACACTTTGCCTAATTGCATCAGAATCAGAAGTCAAAGAACAATAGAAAGTTGGAGGCTAGTCTCAATTCTATTTGCTTCAAGGTTCGAAGCTAACTTGAAGAATAACAATGGGGTAAATCATAAGATCAGATCAATTATGGGGGAATCATAACCATGGACAATTGAAAAAAAGTATGAATCAGTCATTTTCACAAGCAAATGGCGAAGTTAAAAATACCTGTTCTATGTCCATCCTAGGCTCAAATTCAAGCATATTATGAGATTCGGAGGAGCCTCGCAACCTTCCACAGATTATTCTTGTACAGACAAACACAATAAAAGTCGCACTCATACCAAATCCAATCACCGTGGTCACCAAATTGGTGTTTGAGCCCAACATCTCCAATATCCTCTACCTCACAAAATCAAAAACCGAAACACTAACAGACCCAGAAGCCAAAATTAGAAACCCACTTCATAGTTCAGAGAAAAGACGAAAGCGGAGCGAACCCAGAAGCTGAGGAAAAGGAGAGAAGTTAACTCAGAAATGGCGATTTCTGATGCGAGCAGAGAGAATAAAAACTAGAGATGGAATAGGAGTCGCTTGGGTCTGACTCAAAGTGAATAATTCGGCACGTATGGCTGTAAAAGAAGACTCGCTGCGCTTCCATTAATTTCTGTTGCTTCCCGGCCATGGTTAGGATCGTGAACGCGTGGGTGGACCCACCATATCGACGGTTGAGGGTCGAGGGCGTATGTGAACTTTTGGCGGCAAACAATGTCAACAGTAGAAAGAGGAAAAAAGCCTAAAAACATGAATGGGGGGAGATTCCTTCCGGGACAGGTGGACATTTTTAAGGTACAGAATCTAGCGAGTGACTCCCATGTCTCCGCTCCTCTCTGATTGCCTCCTTTTGGATAAGGACGAGATTTTGGGGTTGAAAGAATTATGGAAACCAATAATGAGAGGTTAATTATCATAATTAATTTGTGCTGTAGGAAAAAAATTTATCCTATAAAGCATAAAGCTTTTTTTTGTTTTTAATTGTATCAGAAAGAAACTAATGAAATATAATTAATTTGGAGTAATTTTTACAATTGACAAATAATAATGCGGGAAGAGGGAATCCGAATATGGGTGAAGGAGGGGCAAACTTAGCTTGGAGCTCTGATAAAGTGATTATTCCTTTAATTAAGAAGAGAATCTAATATATATAATCAAAATTAATAAATAATACTGTCTCTCGTCTTTGAATTTGATGCCTTCCATTCCATGTCTAGTAAGTGGTTGGTGACGACACTATCATGCCCCTGTCCACGAATTTCTCTCAACATATTTCGCTTATTCCTCTCTTATCCTTCAAAAATCAATAATAAAAGCGTTTATTGCAATATCACGCGGGATATATATATATAAAAAAAAAGTCGTTTATTTAATGAATAGTTAGGTACTGGCGGAATTTCAGTTATATTTATTTAATAATAAATAAGATATATGACTATGGCCACATATGTTTATCTCTGATTAATTATATATATGGAATAAATTATTAAAAAAAGAAAATCAAGTAATGGGGTTGCACTGCAGGGAAGTGGGGTGAGTAGAATAATGTAAGGTGGGAATTACGATAGCTAGCTTTTCATTGTTTTTATTAATTGAAACCTGTTGATTTGTCGTCATCATTTGTCTTTCGTTTTTTTTGGTAGAAACGACAAACGAAACACAAAATGGAACAACAAAAGCAACAGAAAATGATTCAAAGTACACCAGGAATATTTGAATTGACATATATATAAAACACAAGGTTTCGTCCAAATTAATGGCTCTTATATATTATGTTGATTCATACATGAATCCTCAGCGTACGATGTTCTATTTGTTTTTTTAACATAAAATTCCAATAAACTTGTAATTAAGTATACCCACTTGAATCGATATAATTTTGAGATTTTCACATGTATGTTTTGGTTTTGAAAAGTGGGCAACAAAAATGAATCTGATAATGAAGTGAAGGATCTATAAATAAAGTGGGAAACGGAGATATGATAGATGTAGGTTGAATATATATATACAATACTGAGTCATGGGTGGGTGGTAGCCAAAATAATAGTGTGAGATCAGTACGTGTTTGGAGAATAAGGATTATAATATAATATATATAAAGGATGGATATGATATATATACTAGTAATTGGAAAGCCATATCGATCACTTGTTTGTATATATCCACAGCTAGATATGTAGCTCGCACGATATTTAATTTATACCTCATTCACTTGGTTGATATGCCACCTTCCATAATACTATCTATAATCGCCTTTCATTTATATATATACAATATTAAGGGGATCGGAGTCACTCTCAGCTCACCGGCCAACTGTCTCGCTGTTCCCCCACAATAACCCACTTACAAAATGAACCTCTTGTATACCTACATATATATATAAAACAAGTTTTGGGGAGTAGAGATCAACAAGCTTGGACATATGCATCAAATGGAGTAACTTCATTTGGGCCGGGGAAGAATGCGTGTGCTCACCTAATTCAAACCGCCAACCCAACTAAAACATTCATTATTTAATGGTGGTGAGCTACTTCGATCTATAGAACTTGTAAAAACCCAGGGGGGAACCAGAGTGGGTTAGTCACTAATGTAAAGTTTCCATTTTTGGGAATAGATTCTCTGGAGCATCTGGACAGAGAACCAACAGATGAAGAAATCAAAAGGGCCCTGTTTTCAATAGGTCCCTATGAAGCACAAGGGTTTAATGAGTTTCCTCCAATCTAAATGGGAGATTGTGGGGCCAACTTTATGCAAATTTGTTAAATCTGTGTTTGAATGGAAGCAAGTTCTCACTGAGTGATGAACCGTAATTTTACCATGTTTTAAGGCTGAGCATGAAATTGATTTAATGTAATTAGAAATCTCAAGAATAATAAAAAAAAACATGGATTTGATGTCAGACATACGCTCACAAGTATTCTCGTGTGTTTTGTAGGTTTTTATCCATAAGAGAAGCTAATTGAAAGAGCCCAAAAAAATCAAAAAAAGAAGCTATAAAGAAAGTAAAAGTTGGTGCCCAGGGCGCCAACTTTCTGTCTCTTGCTAAGGTTTTGGCGCTCGGGGCGCCAGAAGTGCGAAAAAGCTTACTTTTAATTTTTGGAAAGTTTTTAAGGCCCGAAAAATGAAGAAAAATTAAGGATTTCTGAGATTTGAAAACCCAATTAAAGTGGAGACATAAAAAGAAAGAAAACCCTAGCAAAGAGGAGGAATTTTTGGCACAAGAAACTACTCTACGACATTAGAGAAAGAAGATCGAAGCAATTGTGGAGATCAACTTTCCCCAACCTCTGAAGAACCATTCTCTCTTCATCTTTTCTTCTTTATTTTCTTAATCTAGCCATGCTTGGCTAATTTTCTTTTTGTAGTTAGGGCTAGGATGAACCCTATGCAAATTTGAGTATTTGGTGGAATTCTTGTATGAATTTTGATTTCTTTGATTGAATGAATTTCCTTTGCTTAATGCTTTCTTGAAGATTGATCACCTTTAAGATTGTCCATAGGTTGATGTATGACAATAGAGATGTTGGTGCATCTAACTAAAACTTGTTAATTCATCATAAAATTGCATGACCTAGACATAGGCTTACGAATTTATGCGATCATAGGATTCTGGTTCAAGATCTGATCTTTCTGGACAATACTAAGACATTAGGTTGTTTTTAAAGATAACATAGACTAAGGTAGCATTAAGACATTGGGACTTATTCTAACCTTAGAGAATCGATCGTCAATTTGGAAATCATAATCAATTAGATATTTAATTCAAATACTTGAAAGAGCATAGTGGGATTCTAAGTTCTAGCTACGTTTTTCTTGATTGATTATCTTTTCTAAACATTCTCTTACGAATCTTGATCTTGAATTCCCTTCTTTCCTCAATTCTTGAAATTCTTGTTTAATTATAACTCATCTTTTGTTACTCAAAATTATCCAACTAAGGCGACAATAGCGAATTAGTGGTTGAATAACTATTTTTCATGGGACGATACTTTCTCACTACTTTATTACTTGTAATAACCGGTGCACTTGCCGAAGTCGCCCCTATCACTGAGCATAATAAAATACTTGTTTCTCTTATTCCTAATAGTGATAAACCTGAAGCAGTGGGACACTTTTTTTCATCGTTCTCTTTATGCTCAGTATGTTATAAATGTATTATTAAGGTAATTACAAGAAGACTCAGGCACTTGATGGATTTAATTAATTGTCACGCCATTCCAGTCAAGCTTCATAAAGGAAGGCAAATATATGATAATATCATTGTGGGCCCATAAATTATCCATACTATGAAAAAGTCTAGAGGAAGGAAAGGCTTGATGGCAATGAAGATTGATCTAAAAAAAGCTTACAATAAAATATGATGGGATTTTTTTACAGTAAGTGCTATGGAAGTGGTATTGGATACCAAATTTATTCAATTGGTCATGGATTGTGTAACATCAATGTCATACCATATCCTGTAATGGTTCAAGTACATAGTTCTTCTTGGCTCAAAGGGGTCTTAGACAAGGTGACCTTATATCCTCTCTCTTGTTTGTGCTTTGTATGGATAAATTGTCATATCTAATTTGTGATGAAGTGAGCATGGGTAATTGGAAACCGATCCTAGTATCTAAAGACAGACCTGCTATCTGGCCCACCTTATGTTTGCTGATGATTTGCTGCTATTTGGAGAGGCAATGGAGGCACAGGTGAAGTGTTATGATGTCATGTATGAAAAGATTATGTGATACTTTGGTTGAAACGATTAGTAGAGCTAAGTCCTCTATTTTCTTCTCCCTAAGAGTTCCAATGTTTCTGGAACAAAGCATTGCAAACATATTAGGCATGTGTATTTCAACAGAGATTGGGAGATACTTGGGCTTCCCATTATCAAGAAAGAAGAAAATATATCTAAAACATCTCAATATATTATTGATAGGGTTCAGTTGAAATAGACAACATGAAAAGGGAGATGTCTATCAATAGCAGGAAGAATTACATTGGCTAAATCAGTATTCACTATAATTCCTTGGTATCTATGCAAGTGGCGAGAATTCTGTTATCCATTTGTCAAGAAATAGAGACAATTCAACGGAATTTCATTTGGGGAGAAATGATGAATCAATACATGGATTTCATCCTATAGAATGGAACCAACTTCTATTACCGAATGGAACAGAGCCTTGCAAACATATTAGGCATGTGTATTTCAATAGAGATTGGGAGATACTTGGGTTTCCCATTATCAAGAAAAAAGAATACATCTAAGACATCTCAATATATTATTGATAGGGTTCGGTTGAAATCGACAATATGAAAAGGGAGATGTCTATCAATAGCAGGAAGAATTACGTTGGCCAAATCAGTACTCATTGTAATTCCTCGGTATCTATGCAAGTGGCGAGAATTCCGTTATCCATTTGCCAAGAAATAGAGACAACTCAACGGAATTTCATTTGGGGAAATAATGAATCAACAAATGGATTTCATCCTATAGAATGGAACCAACTTCTATTACCGAAGAGTTAGGGTGGTCTTGTCTTAAAAGAATCTCCTCGTTGAACAAAACTTGCTGGGTGAAAATAGCGTGGAAGCTTATAAATGACTCAAAAGTTTTGTGGGTAGAGGTGCTGCTGAGAAAATATATGCTCAGGGATGAGGGGAATTTGCTAAGTACCCAGAGCAATGATTCTTTACTCTGGAAATTTCTAGTACAACAGCTTGACTTAGTAGAAAGGGGTTGAAAATGGACTAGTCAGAATAGCCGTAGCATACAATTTTTTAAAGACAAATGGCTGCTTTAGGATAGTTCATTGATAGAGGTTTGTCTCAGACAACTCTTGGATGACGAGGTGAATAGTAAGGTTTCTGATTGAGTCATAAATGGTGGCTGGGATTCTTCTGGTCTTCTATCACTTCTTCAATGCTAGGTGCTTCAAAAGCTAATACCCAATATGCCACCTAGACCGGAAGCAAGAGGAGACATGTTAGCATGGAAAGGGGCGAGCAACGCCGATTTTTATGGTAAAAAGTGCGTAAAAATTACTGGAGTGTATCTCTGACAAGTCGGAGGAGACTTTGTTCTGTTGTATTTGGCGGTGGAAAGGGGCAGAACGCATACGTGTATTTATGTACGTGGATGGCCTTCCAAAAAAGACTCCCTACTAATCTTTGGAGAAGTCAATGGTCCCAAGCATCACAGATATGTTCTTACTGTTGTAAGTAAGCTGAATCTATTTTGTATATTCTCTGTGGTTGCAAATTTACAAGGAGAATGTGGTATGATTTAATCAATCCCAATTTTATTAATCAGTTTTTTTCTTCTTCGTTAAAGTATTAGGGTAAAAAAAACTTTAAAAAGGACCTTGGTATTGAGAGGAACGGAGATTGGAATTTACTTTGGGGTGTGGCAATCTAGAAACTTTGGCTTTGGAGAAATAATGAAATATTTAATGTTGAATTTGAAAAACCTGAGAACCCAACCGAGGCAGTATTGAGAAGGTGGAAAAGTCATGTCCAGCTATACAAGAGACTTTGGAAGAAATTCAATCAACAACTGTGCGCCCCTTGAAGTGGGAACCTCTTGATTTAAGTTGGGTTAAGGTCAATGTAGATGGTGATGTTACAAAGACTAAGAGTCGTGTTGGGTATGGGGGAGTTATAAGGGATCACGAAGGAAGGTGTGTTGCTAGTTTTGTTTATTAATTATCTGGGTACATGTAGTATTTTTGGGGCTGAGGAGTAGGTTGTGGTCAAGGGCCTCAATTTAGCATAGGATTTGAGCTTTCGAAAAGTTGTCTTAGAATCTGATGCTATGGAGTTAATTAATATGTTGAATGATAAGTTCACGGAGATAAAAGAAAGTCTATTATTGAGAAGGATCAAAGAGCTGAGTCTATTAATTAGTTATTTTGACAATCCATTTGTTTGAAGCTGCCTCACAGCCTCGTGCACTCTCTACCCCCACCGGCAAATAACACATCCATCAATGATGTGCGTGCAGATTTCGAATATCAATTTTCTCACAGACCTGCCTCACCAAACTCAGTTGATCGAATTTTCTCATCTACACTTCGCTTGCCTACCTCTCTCATAAATCAGGATTTAATTTTTAAGGATTATTTTCATTTGTGGTGCCATGAATTACCTGCCTTCAACAACGTATGTATTTATAACTTTTGTATGTATAATTATGAATTTAAAAAAAATTCACAAAACTAGTATATGTGTTTTTATCAATTGAACCAAGTTAATTAAATTATATAAGAAAATAGCCCTCCGCATCTAATTATTTGTCCTCTCCTCCTTCTCTCTTGAACCAAACGGCGTACGGCATTAAAATTGCTTCCCCCTCATCAATCAATCCAAATGAGATAACAGTAAAAATGGACAAGGTTAGCCTTTGGGGAAACATATATATATCAGGAAGCTCCGATAAAAAGCAATCAATTAATGTTTTTGAAACTCAAGCCAGGCCAGCACTGGATCCCCTTCCCATGATAGACTAGCGTACATATATATGTAATTAAACTCTAAATGTCAGAGATTAGCCAGGCAGCCACAATTAAGGTTAGATTAGCATGTGTTAACGAGCGGATATATAGATACAAGGCAGTCCCCAGGTTTAGAAAAGGACAAAGAGAGAGAAAGGAAGGAAGCAGGGAGCATCTTAATTATGAGGATGAGGGATGCGTCGTTTGTGTAGAGGAGAACAAAATAACCATCTTCCTTTAATAATAAAAATATTAATGATGGGGGGAATGGAAACAGCAGAAAGGACAAGGTACGGAATAGGGTGGGGCCCACGATCATTCTGCCACCAAACCCCTTCATTACAAGTACAGCTAACTCAGGAATCAATAATCCTTAATTAAATCGATGAACGTCGTAGGGAGCCCGGTCTTGATCACCAAGGCCCTTCTTCTGTCGCCTTCTTTCCCTGATTTTGACATTTATTATCATTTTTAATTACCAAACATAAATTATGATTTAACTCAATGGGCTCCATCGCCTCAGCTGCCTAACACTCTTTTCTTTGGTGGCTCAAAATTCATCACTCACTTGTACAAGGCGAGCGGCCTTGTACGTATACGTATGAATAGCTAGCATCCAACATCTCACCACTACATACGTACGCTATAACAGGCCCAGTCCCATTAAACTTGAAGGGAAGACCATAAACTAACACACACAAACTATATACATATATACACACCAACAACATTATTCCAACAGTACTCCTATAATATCAGCGAATCAAATAATCCCCAAGGAATTAATTCTAAGGCAACTGTCACTATAATTTCTCTGCACGTATACAGTTCAATTCTTCATTATAACAGTAGTGTCTCTCCTGATCGATTTCTTAACCAATTCAATATCACAGCTGCTTCTTTTCTCTCTACTAGTTTCATATATGATATTTGTATGTTCATTACACATTAGTCTTCTATCCCTGCCCCACTGCTGCTGCTGCTATATGTGTGTGTGTGTGTGGCCTCAATGTTCAACTCTCAGGAAAATGATAAACTCGTGCTATAAACTGGCCTCAAATCACATTCTTCACTACTTATAAATGAACATCTACGTTTGTATGTATAAGCATAAATCTTCACCTTTTATTATAAACTAAGAGTAGCTAGAATGTATGTGATTCCCATGCATGTTCGCATCAATTTGAACTGACTGACAACATAAACATGGGTTTATACATGTCAATCCACAATAACTAAAATTTAACACAATTACAAATAAATTACAAAAGTAGTGACGCTGCCATCCATGCATGATTTAATTTGGGTTCAGCTTAATATGTATGTGTGTGTAATACTCGGATCAACAACAAGTTTCATTACTCATAATTAAATAATGTGACCGTCTCTCAAACTTCTTGCATGCAACCCCCAGAAGCCACACTATATATACTAATACTTATCATAACAGGAGAATAGTTAGAGGCCACAATCTCCGTCCTGATGCGAAGGAGAGCTCCTTACTATTTTCGGTTGCACTTTGAGTAATTATTTGATATTGGTATTGGTTATGCAATATATATCTCTGTTTTTTTGGACCATTACTAGTGCAACATATTTAACCAATGTTAAGAATCTACAATTCAATTATAAGAGAGAGGTTAACATTACACACACTCATACGCAGGCTTTTGCCAGCACTTCACTCGAGAATCGAGTATATATATATATTGTTGGTTTGAGTATCTCTTAGTTTGTCCGGTCCTAAATATAAGATAAAATTATTTTTTTTTGGAAAAAATTAAATAATTTATTTAATCATATCATATAATATATTGTGTCTCCGTAGATCATATATCAATTTACATAAATTAGAAAAAATAGTTTAAAAAAAATTGACAAATATAAAAATTTTAAAGTAATTTAATTTACTTTCTGAATATCTTTAAAAATGTTAACTATGTTTTATATTTAAGAGTGAAGCAACTAATTATGATTGTTTTACTTTTAGACAATCGAAAGAGCAAGCTCTTCTCATCTGCAGGCATTATACATAGAATAATCCATTTTAATTAATCTGTGGGTTTTGGATCATATTGTGGCAATTTGTCATAAACCGGGTTCGCTTTGGATTTTAGCATATAACTTTTATCATGTTATGATATGGGAATTGGGAACTGCTTTAATAAATATCTAAGCCCCCACACATATACGGTTAACAGCTTCAAGTATCAGCAGTTATTGTATTTAATACGTACACGCAACATGGTGATAGTTACATTTTTTTCTTATACAGTTTAATAACCAGTAGCGAGCGCCACACTATTCATTTCACCATTTCATGCACAATATCTGATTTACTTTAGACGGCGCACCTGCCTCAATAACTACCAACTTTAACTGAAGAAGGATAAATACATGTCGGTCCAGACCAAATTTCCAAGATTTAGATTTTATATATTTACCTTTTTATGCTGATATATATCTCATCATATTTTAAAAATTCCGAGCCGTCGGTGTATATATAAAAAGTCCGAGCTTAACAGGTAGAGTTTTTTAAATGACATAGGCCTAGCCAGCCAATTCATGCGTATCTTTCAAAAGCCAAGCTGATAACACCAAGCTGAGCCAAGCTGCCCATCGCCAACAGACTATATATATATATATTAAACAATATGAAGCCATATATATCTGAAACGTACAAACTGATAATATACCAGAATAAAAAAAAAGTTATCGTATTAAATTTGACGCGTGTTTGTCATTATGAAAGCATTTTTGAAATGATTATACACCGTAGAGTGTAACGTTAAAATATGTAAGAAAAAGACTAAGTCAGGCGGAATGTAATTTAAGATAACCGTGACAATATTAATTAATAACTAGAATAATGCGAAGCTGGGTATACTACGTACGTTAGCCAACTTAAACGCCCGTTACTCAGCTACTTGTATATATACTACATAGCTGGCACAATATCTGTATTATTAAGCCTTTCATTAGCAAATACACAATTTTGTTCTCTCTCTCTTACACACACAGGCCAAACAGCACTGAAACCCACACAGAAAACCTTAGTTTGAATATCTCTAGTCATGGCAGGAGGTGGAAGTAAGAAATCTGCTTCTGCAGCTACGTCGCCGCCTTCATCATCAGATAATAACAATCAGCATCCACCACAATCCAACAACAAGGCCACCGTGATCAAACGGTTCATAGGGGTCCGGCAGAGGCCGTCCGGACGATGGGTGGCCGAGATCAAGGACTCGTCTCAGCATGTCCGCCTCTGGCTCGGAACCTACGACACTCCAGAGGAGGCCGCCCAGGCCTACGATGAGGCAGCCCGGGCCCTCCGTGGCGAAAACGCCCGAACCAACTTCGCCTCCTCCACCACTGCCAACGCCACCAACGAAGGCCCATCGAAGCAAAGTGGACTGAGTTTTGCTTCTCTGAAAGCCAAGCTGAGCAAGAATCTTCAGAGCATAATGGCTAGGGCAAGCGATGGCAGCAGCAGTAATAAGGCATCCAAGAGCAGGGTGACTGACCATTTTACCCTTGCCAGCATATTCCACAGAAGGACTAGTTCTAATAACTACGGGCACTACAAGTTCAGCCAAATCCCTAATGATATGGTGGAGAAAGTGGTGCAGCCCAGTATAATAGTGCCGCCTGTAGGGGATCTACCCGGTGCAGTTAGTTCGTGGGAGAGCTCAAGCGTATCGGATTGTAGCTCCGAGTGGGTCGGGTTCCGGCAACCAGCTGGTTTGGACTCGGATGGGTCAGACGCCGGGGAACAACAAGGGCTTAATTTGGAGCAGCTGTTGGGTTGGGCGGATGGTCCGGATCGTGGTAATAACAATGTGTATGGAAGCAGGTTGATAAATGGAAGCGATGAACAAGATGAAGGATCGAGGAGCAAGAGGTTTAAGGTTTCTTCTTCAGTTCTTGTGCCTCCAACTTTCATTGGCTCTCCAAATAACAATGAATATGGTTCTCCTTACCATTACGGCAGTGCTTATGGATCTCCATATAATGATATTGGCGGCAAGTGATCAGAAGATTAATTGCAATCACGCGCGTTTCCTGGTTAATTAAGACGCTCTCTAACCATGCAGATCATGTAATTAGAAAGATATAGACACAGTGGTCAGTTTCATTAATTAATTAATGAAACACACCACTGTGTCTATCTCTCTCTAATTAGCATTGAATTCAATGGTTACAGAGCATCTTAATTAACAAAGGATGTGAGGAGATCCATCAAAGAGTTCTACGTCTCATAAGCATGCATGTGAATATATAGCATCAGAAGAATAGAGAGAAAAAGAAAGGGGAAAGACAACGACAACAAGAAGAGTGCTTCTCTGCATGTATTAAACTTCAAAAGAGATGTTTGTGTAAGACTTGGCATCAAATTAAGTTGATTTTGATTACTGTACGTTTCTAAAGCAAAGTTTAGTTTATCCTTACATCTCTTTGTTTGTGATTTGGGGAAAGATCATACATTCTCCGTGAACATATATCCAAGAAGCACAAGAATTTTAGTTGCAGCCACAACTCGATTAGAGATCAAGAAAACCATGGAAAAATGAGTGGGTAGTGGTTCGAATCTGACAAAGAACGGAAGAACGACGTGGGGGTGGCAGCGATTCCCGTTCTCTCTCTTTTCTCCGCTGAATCTCCTTTTTTTTCTCCTCCTCCTCTTTTTAAATGGTGGCTGCCAATTGTTTTAATGCAGAATTCCTCCACCAAAAATCTGACTTCCTCAAAAAACGCTGCCAATTGTTCTTGATCTTGGCTTTCCTCAATTATTTTCAGTTCCAAACTTCCTAAAGTGACCTACAATTTAAATCAAAATTAGGTAGCAACTTATATTCCAAGAAAATCAACCCAATTAATAGCAATTACAATATTTATGGAAATATTACCCTTTTAAGCTCTATTTTCACACAATCATCATTAATTCAAATTAATCATAATAAACACAATTTAGCCCAAAATTAATGATAAAATCCCTAATTAAAATATTAAATACCATGATAAAATGGGATATGTCACCTCACACCCGGTGTCTAGCGTTTTCCTTAACCTTATTATTAGATATCTAGCAACCAACTAATTTGAATCGAGGCTTTATGATCAGGAGGTTTTTACTATAGGGGTTTTGTTTTTTCTTTTTCTGAATAAGCATGGGATTTGAACTTGGTTCAACCATGTTATAGTCCGGTCGATTCACCATTCGACCAAACACCTTTGGATGGAAAAAAATATCTTTACGCAAACATAATTCATCCTTGAAAATAAAAAAGCATAGGTCTAAAAACCAAGAGACGGGTTAGGAAAAATAAAGGAAAAGATCAAATCATGAAACATATTTTAACATGATTTGGCGTCCACCAAATGAAGGGTATGTGAAGGTGAATGTTGACAAGACTTATTCTAGGGCTACGAATAAGTGTGCTTGTGGGGGGATTATCCGTGATGCGTCTAGAACGTTCTTTAAGGGTTTCATACATCCTATTGAACATGGGGATGAGCTTTCTATGAAAAGCTGGGTTTGTTTTAGGCTTAAAACATCATAGGCGATGGGGTTCAAGTGAGTATATATAGTTGGAAACAGATTTTGCTGAGTGTTTTGAGTTGCTCCCGAGCAAATAAATTATTAATCATTGAGACTCCGGCATCCTTAATGAAGTCAAACAACTATTTCTTATGGATTGGGTGACGAAGAATACTTATGTGCCGAGATTCTATAACTCAGCGGTGGACCACCTAGCAAAGAGTGGTCTTGAGTTGGAATTGGGGCTTTATGAACTTTATCAACCTCCTGAGGACTTATAGATGATTTTTCATCAAGATTGTAATGGGTGTAATAATCCCGTAGGTGTTATTGAGGTGTTCTGATTATATCAAAAACCATATCTATATGATATTTATATTTAATTAAAACCACTATTTAAAATTTTAAAATTATGAAAATCTTCATTATGAATAACTTGACAGTATTTTTTTTATAAAGAAATGATGCATTATCCCCTGTGTGTTGCACTGGCCTTTGGATCATGCATGATGATAGGTTACATATGCGTTTGTTCTGTGTTTCCCCTTGCTCTGTAAAAACATCCTTGTTGATGGAGACATCATGTTGAAGTGGTATTAGTTCACGTGGAAAAGGAGACGCAAAGTAAGAAGCCATTATATTGCCAAAAACTTATAGAGCAGAATTATGTGAGTTGTTGCTTTGTTGCGAGTTTTAAAATTGTGACTTGAGTTCAGGTAGTTGAAGATTGAGGAAGAAGATTCATTTAATTTCCTTGGTTGGAGTGTCTGAAATCAATTCTCATCTTGAAAATTCTTAGGTTAATTTGTAGAGTTTTCTTTGTTGAGTAATTGAGCTATTTTTTGCATTTAAGATTTAAACTAAGGGGAGAAAATTTCTTTAAAGCTGACTAATTTTTAATTTTCTAAATAATCAGAAGTTTCCGCTTCAACAGTACGTTTTATCTATATTTTCGTTGCCTCAAGTTTTGTGGATGCTTGTTTTTCCGTTATTTCATTTTAATTGTATATTTTGGTTTTAAACTAAATATATTGGGCCTCAAAAGTTGTGGTTGTGACGATCAAAATACTCCTTATTGAGTGTGGAACGATTCACCACATATGGGGAAATGTCAGTAACGAAACAAAAGCAAATAATATTGCAATTCCATATTCACAATTGAGTGTGGGTATTAATGTGATGTACATGGCTACATCATGTGTCACGATATTTCAGCCTCTTGTATACGAAGTTGGTTGTTATTCCCTTGAATCATGCCACCAAATTTGTTCAGAAGTGGGATTCCCCAATTTCAACCTTGAGGCATGCCGGGTTAGTAAATAGTGATGTTGACTCTCTATATGTAGGAAATGATTGATTGATGGTGACTGTCACATTTTTGAAATTGTGAATCTGCAGACTCCTAAGAAATGTATATAAATGTGTAACTGAATTAGTTGCGGTGATATTAAGACTCACTTCTCTCATGCCTTGTTATGTGTATAATTAACTATTGGCTATCTTTGCTTACCTTTACGTCGCTTGATTGTACAGAACTTAATTAACATAATAGTCACCTCATCTTGGTTTGACATATATTTCGTGAATGTGTCATCCCGTTGAGCATGCATTTTGACGTGATTGCCCCTAAAGTTAAATATGTTATACCAGGATCCCTTTCTTGTTAGGCATGTTTGCATTAATGCGAGAGTGTGAATGTGATACAAGCGACACTCAATCACCGGTAATCCGACAAGGTTAGCAGCATTCTTGAACTTACGTGCCCGTTATTTTGAGCAGCATAAGAGGCTATGTATCGGCTCATGGTCTGGACCAAGCCGACAACGTCTATGCAAATGTGGAAGACACATGTGGTTTACACTAATGGTAGTTAATTAGATAGGTATTAAAACATGTGAAAGGAGCAATTTAAATAACCGTCACGCAACAGAGGAGGAAAAGGAGTTTGCTCACTCCTCTCAGCTATATGCCGATTGTTCTTTCTCTTATTATTTATATGGCGGCACACTCCCAAATGTGTTGAAAGTAATGTCACCAGTATTTCACAATGGCAACAAAGGAGATAGTGGAAAAGCACTACACATACACATGTACTTGCTCATCCGTCAAAATCATACCAACCTTTCAAGAAACATGTGCGAGGTCATCTTATAGGAAACAAACTTTATAAGAACCCATGTGATAATAACCCGAGTGTCCTTTCAATCATCAATTTCGCAGGAAATTTGCATGAACAATAGTGTTCATATTGTACTGTTTTAGAGGGATTAAGTGAGGTTGAAAATTTTCAATTTACAATTTTAGATAAACTGTAAATAAATGAGTAGAGAGGGTGCTCGGTTATGGTCACATTTGTAAATGAGAGCACTTATAAGGAATTGCATCCAAATGGTATAACAACTATTCATAATTTGCCAATGAGAGTTGACATAAATGGTAAGGGATTTAGGACTAGGCCCTTGGGTCGTGGGTTCGATTCCCTCTGCCGTCGCTAAGATTCCTTTGGAAAGTAATCTCGTAAGTTCCCAATAAATGCTCATAAAGCCCGGGGTCATGCCCTGGCCTTGGTGGGGGACTGGTGTCGAACCCCTCCAAAACTTTTTCGTATAAAAAAAAAACTATTCATAATTTTAATTAATTATTATTAAATGGAAAATTATTCAAGGGAGGCGGAAGGTAGCGCAGACTAATAGGTCCATAACTTGTCTATTTAACTTTATATGGGCAATTTTCAACCCATTTAAACTCGTGTAAACGAGGTAAGACATAAATGAAAGGGTAAACCGGGTTTTAGGTAAGCCATTTACATTTGACCACTTTTTTTGAAATAAAACATACATAAACATTAAGCATCCATCCAAATTTGTCATTCTTTTAAATTTTAAAATATGAATCTTCAAAGTTTAATAATTACAATTCACACAAAAGAATATAAATTTAGAGAAGTATCGTCACAACATAATTTTGATGTTCAAACTCAAACTTTTAAATTAAAATATTATAGCTAAAACTCTACAAGTTTAAAGATTAACAAAATGACATGCTTCCATTAAATCTGCATGCTTCAGCTTTCACCATCATCTTCAGATTCACTTGAGGAAGGGGCTTTAGCTCTAAACACTAAATCTTCCTCTACAAAATAAATGAAGAGAAAAAATATCCATTAATAATTGAATATGAAATAAAAAAAATGAAGCAATACAAATTTAAAATGTTATTGAAAATAGTTAGGGTTATATTGTTGGTACCTTGATGGTGCAAGGGTTAGGGTTACACAACGTCACAGAGAAAAGAGAGTGAGAGCCGGGTTGTGGGAATGTGTATTACACTGTTACTTACTATATATTCTCAGTGTCCTGTCCTTTGTCCATATATTTGATTAAAAAAAGATTTAACTAAATGGCGGGTATGAGCAGCTCAGAGGTGTGGCTATAACCCACCCATTTAAGTTTTACATGGGCAGGTTTTAAACTCATCTTATTATGGGTCTTTTTGGACGGGTTCAAAATTACCCAATTACACTGAATTGCAAACGGGCTCACCAAGTTGTGGATTCTTTCCTTGGCCCTAATGGAAGTTGTAACTTGGGGCATGTGAGGGGTGTATGAGTTGCGTAATGTTACATTCTAGAGGATGGGGGCGGGAATCTGAATCGATGGAGTTTTAGGGATAAAAATGAATTGCTATGGGGTTACATTATAGGTTGCATAATTACTACAAAAAATACCCAATTTTTGATGTCAAATTCTGTCAGAAATTCAATCTTGAATTCTATGTTCTAAAGGTTGGGGGTGGGAATCTAGAGTTTTAGGGATAAAAATAAAGTAGGGGGTTTGCATTATTATTAAGGGTTAAGGTATAATTTTGCCAATGAACTATTGGCTTAGGAGTAATTTTGCTAATAAATTCTCTTATAGACCTAAATTACCAACAAATTATTGGCCCAGGAGCAATTTTGCCAACGTCGTTAATTGAGCGTAATGTTCGTTTTCTGCCTTCATGTAAAAATTACAGAATAGGACTCAGATGTTTATGAAATTATATTTAAGTCCCAAAAAATTTTAAATTTTTTATTTTAGTCCCTCCACGTACTTTATATGGAGGGACTAAAGTGAAAATTATAAAAAAAAATTTAGGGCGGTAAGATAATTTTCTAAAATTTTGGGTTATTTTCTGTAATTTTTGCTAGGCCATCCCTACCCTTCAAAATCTGCCATTAGTTATAGGCCTTTTTTTTCAACTTTAGCCTAGCTTGTGGCCTATTAAGGAGGCCGAAAACAGACCTACATCTAACAGCTTGTTTAAAGTAGGTCTGTTTTTTGCCTGTTTAAAGTAATTATGTTTTCACCCTGTTTGAAGTAGGCTTGTTTTGAGGTGAGGCCTGTGGTTTGTTAGGCTGGTTACAAAATTTTTAAAATTACATGCCTCATTAATAGGCCACAGGTCAGGTCAGGCTATAGTTCAAAAAAAGGCCTGTAACTTTTTTTTTTTTTGCTCAGAAAAGGCCTGTAACCAGGGGCGGATTTTGGGGGTAGGGATGACCCCACAAAAATTACATAAAAGAACCCAAAATTTTAGAAAATTATCTTCCGGCCCATAAAATTTCTATAATTTTCAATTTAGTCCCTCCATATAAAGTACGTGAAGGGACTAAAATAAAAAAATTCAATTTTTTGGGGCTTAGATATAGTTTCATAAATATCTGAGTCCTTTCTGTAATTTTTGCATGAAGACAGAAAACAGACGTTAGGCTCAATTAACGGCATTGGCGAAATTGCTCCTCATCCAATAATTTGTTGGTAATTTTAGTCAACTAGAGAGTTTATTGACGAAATTGTTCATGAGCCAATAATTCGTTAGTAAAATTACACCTTAACCCTATTATTAAATGGATCTAAATAAATATAGGGGGTTACAAATTATTGCTCGTAGTAAATAGGAGATTGGTGCTCGCATTAAATTTAATGGCAACTAAAAAAAGGATTGACAACAGTTAGTGCCAAAAAAAAGCTTTGATATCTCTAGATTATAAGATTATTTTTGAAAATTCACGATTCATGATTTTGCATGGATAAATGGGAGATGCTAAGTGAAATTGGGAAATTCAAAGGAGGAGTACTTCAAAACATCTTATTTTAACAATAAGGGTTGAAATCTCAATCACAAATTTTTTTATATATCAGTATTAAATTTTATAAAATTGATGTAAATTTTTAAAAGTATTTATTATGAATATTTGATACTATTTTTATAATTTACTACAACATATAATAATTTAATTTAAAACTTGCCAATTGATGTTGAGTAGCTTTATCGAGATTAGAAGCGAATTGTGCAAAAGCTGGATTTTTAAAATTTAGCACTAAATATATTTAAAAATAATAATCGTATAAGTTTTTTTTATAATTATTAAGGATTAGAGTTTTTTTTATTGATATTATGAAATTTTGCAATACCATACTAAAATTAGATAGATGTGTTGGTTGTAAAGTAAAGCATCAGTTCCTGCAATATTTGTACCTAACCTTAATATACAATATATGGTTAAGGTGTAAAAATACACATAAACTTTTTTCTTAGGAGCAAAAATACTCATATGTTTTTTTTGAGGAGCAAAAATACACATGTGGTTACTATTTTGGTGCAAAAGTCACATCTCACCGTTAAGTCACCGTTCACCACCGTTAAATTACTGTTCAACTCATCTCTTTCTCTCTCATCATGGTGAACAGTGACTTAACGGTAAGATGTGACTTTTGCACCAAAATGGTAACTACATGTGGTATTTTTACTCCTCAAAAAAGCATATGTGTATTTTTACTTCTAGGGAAAAAACTCATGTGCATTTCTGCATCTTAACCCTACAATATATTTAACTTTTATTTTTAGAGATTAAAGATATTAGATAAATTATTTTATAATATTAATATTGGGTTTAATGTTTTTTTTTTACATTCAAATTTTAGGAAAGGGGTTGGGTTCACTCATGATCTAAGGGTAGGGTGAAATTTCCCTTCCTCCTAGGTGATACCAATATTGGGCAGGGCGAGTCATTTATTACCCTAAGGCATTTACCTAGCACCTATGAGCTAAGATATTTCCCTCAACGCTTTGACCAACTCCAAGATCAAATTCCTCCCTTTAATGAGAGTGTCCAACCCCTTTGCCAGTTAAGCCTAAGAACAAAGGGTTGGGTTTGATGTTTCTGTTTATGGTGCAAAATTTTTTTTCTGCCACAGTTATATATAAGTAAGTGGGTCCCATTATAAAGAGAAAAGAGAAAAAATATTAATGAGACACACTTACCTATATGTGAGTGTGATAGAAAAAATATTTTTGAAGTAAAAACAGAAACATTACATCTATTCATATTTATCTTTTTTATACTAAATTTAATTTGATGAAATGATACATGATTTATATGTTGTAATTAACTAATTTATTTAATGTTTTAATCTCATTTAAAAAATAATTATATTTTATATTAAAATCACACAATGCAAAACAAGCTTAGCTTACATGGGATCGAACCATATTTCTACTGAGATATCCCTGCAAACATTCTGCTTTTTTTTTTTTTAAGCCTCAAGCATTTTGCTTTCTCAATTGGGCCATGTGCTTATTGTGCTAAGGTATCATGGATTTGATTTCCATTCACCTCCATTCTCATCCTCTTCTTCATCTCAATTGTTAGATTGAAATATGAACGGTTGAAATTTTATCTTTTAAAAAATATTAATAAAATATTTAAAAATAATATTTTTATAAAAATAAAATCTAAACCTTTTATATTTTAATCAACGGTTGGGAGGAGGAAGAAGATATAAAGAAAAGTGAATGGGAGTTAAATAGTGTAATACGCTCGATGATTGTACTTCATTTCCCAAGACCTGTGTTTCCTTCCTTCCTGCTTGCGTTTTGCAATTTCTCCGCTCGCGCCTAGGGTTTCATTTGTCAGGGCTTCAAAGAGGTACGGATCATTCACTCTTTCTTTCTTTCTTTCATGAAGCGACAGATCTGCGTTGCCCCCTTCTTCTGACTTCAACAATCCATCGAATTTCACCTTGGATTTTTTTTTAATTTTCAAACCAGTGTTGCTTTTGGTTGCTCAAGGATTTTCTAAGCTTTCAATTGCCGCTGGAGATGAAGCCCGTCTTTTGTGGAAACCTGGATTTCGATGCCCGCCAGTCTGATGTTGAGAGACTCTTCAGAAGATATGGGAAAGTTGACAGAGTGGACTTGAAGTCTGGTATGCTATTCTTCATTTTGGCTGTTTTGGTTTTCATTTTTCTTTTCACCGAATTTGTCTTAAGATTCAGCTCCGGTCCAGCTCTTGATGTTCTGTTTTATTCTTAGTTAGCTGCTTCCCTTACTAATTATTTTTCACTGCATTATTTGCAATATAATGAAAAAGTTCACTTTGTGTGGTCAAGGATTGGACTTTCTTAACGCTGGCTTCCTGTAATAATTGAGTTCATAGATAATTTGCTATGTCACTCCAGTGAATAGATTGTACACAGATTGTTTAATTCCGTGATACTCTAAGCAGATAAATTGATTGATGACTGGCGTCATGACTGAAGGTTTTTCTGTGGCATTATTTTGATCATGAAACTCAAGGTGGAAGTGTCCGATTGTGTTGAGACATAGTGGGGGTATTAATGTTGTTTGGGAAAAACAGAAGTATGCATGTACAACCATTGAAGGCAATTATCTGACAAAGGATGCTTTGACCCTTTCAGATATTAGTCCGGAGACACATGGAAAAAGAATTAAAAACAATCCTACATAATTATGAAACTGCTAAACACAAATTAGTTACCTTTATGTGTAAAATTTGCTTACACATTTTTCAAAAGACATGAACATTATGAAATCTCAATATTTTTCAGCTGTAAGTTTTATAGTATAAGTTGCAGACGATACTTGAAAGGGTCGAGACATTCTTTGACTGGTTACTTTTTAATGGATGTACAGTATGTTTTCCCTTTAAAAAAGCAAGATGTTGTGAAAATATAAACCCCCCATACTCAACAATTTCTTTGACGCAGGATTACTTGGAATGTCCATGCTCTTCTTGGATGGATGTGCTTCTCTGCATTTCTTTTCTAGCATGTGCCCAAGCTTCCTCTTCTTGTATTTTCCCAGAAGAAATAATCTGATCCGCCCTAGCCCTGCCACTCTGCATTCCCTCAGCATTCATTGCTTTTTCATTCCTCATGACTTTTGCTCAATGTTCAATTTCCGACATGTTTCTACCTAGAAACTTGATGGTTTCACCACAGTGGCAGGTGTTGTGGTACTTCTCGACAGTTTTTGGTTTTGCTTTAAGTTGATTTATGTCTCAAATTAGATTGGTTGATCCCACCTGCCTCCCCAAAACATCTTCATGAAGGGGGCTCTTCCAGTGTTTCAACTAAGCTGAAATGTTTTGCACTGTTTTCTTTTAACATTCTTGTTTTGTAGGGTTTGCTTTTGTTTACATGGAAGATGAGCGTGATGCTGAGTATGCAATTAGAAGACTTGATAGAACAGAGTTTGGTAGAAAGGGGCGCCGAATACGTGTCGAGTGGACTAAGGTACATAATTTGCATTATAGTTGCTAAAACATGGATATAATTATAATTGCATATCATGATGTGCACAATCAAGTTCATGCACAATGATGTTGAATCTTGTACTTTTGATCAAAGCCTGACGGGAAAGTCCTGTGCTATATCACTTTGGGGATGCCTATGTCAATTAAGTTTCTTAATTATTGGTGGTGGGGTGTGTGGTCCAATGCCAGACCAGCTGGGCAATGCCACTGTGTTGGCAGTGCAAATTTTGCTTGGTACAAGCATGGCGCAAGCAACTGCCCCATAGCCAATGGTACATGTTTGCGTTCACTTCCTTGTGCGGAATTTGAAGGCCCTATCTTAGAGAGGTGCCTTCATATTTGGGGCTTTTTATCTCTCCATCCTCAATGGGCCACTCCAACAAAGCCCCTCAAAGAAGCCACTCCTGCTCTCACGTCTCAAGGTCTCCCTCCTCATTTACATCTATACTCTATTCCTCTCTCTGTCGCAGTGCTATGGCAGATCAGGTAAGTCCTTCATCTCACTTCCTCTACGATTCTCTTTTGTACTTTTCTGCCACCCTTCACCTCTTCTGTTCTCTCTATCTTTTCTGTTTTATCTCTACTTTTTTCTGCTATCCCTCTCTGTTCTAGATCTCTCAGCTTCTCATCCTTTCTTTCACCATCCTGAGGAGACACCCCAACATAGCCTAGCGACTTGGAGCTCTGCACTAATCATATTTGCGTAAAAGAGAGGGACAAAAATTTCTCGGCTAATTTTTCTGGAGTTTACACTTTAGAAGCTGAATATGGCTTTGGAATTAGAGCAAATTTTATAGAGCTTAAATAAAACAGTCAAGCCATAGTTGTCTATAACTTTGTATTTGGTATTATCTCTTAATCATTTTGATTTACATACTTACACTTGAGACAGATGATTATGATAAGTTCTTATATATTATATGCTTGATGCATTTGGATTTTGGACTGTTGAATTAACCTTTCCTTTAATGTTCACTTTGAATTATTTTAATTTATCTGCCTCAGAGTTCAATGTTGCTACTTGCCAACCTCATGGCTCCAAGAGCTCATATCGCAACAGTGCACCTGATTCTATAAAGAACTATGCAAATTTTTTTATCTTGATGATAGTGTATGCATTTCAATGAGTTAACGATTTTTTGATTTTTTGGGTGCTCTTGCCCGTTTACTGATGCTTTCATGTGCCTTGAAAGGAAGTTGTGCATGTAATTCCTGTATATCTCCATCACTTTAATCAGCAGGATTATTTTATATAAATATGGGATGCAAGAAACTTCAGGGCAATGTTCTCATTTAAACATTAATGCTGTCGCTGTATAATGAGCTGCAGCAAGAACGTGATAGCAGAAGGTCAGGTGATTCAAGGAGATCTTCAACTAATATGAAACCGTCAAAGACATTGTTTGTCATAAATTTTGATCCTGTTCACATCAGGACAAGGGATTTAGAGAGGCACTTTGATCCCTATGGGAAAATATTGAATATAAGGATAAGAAGGAATTTTGCTTTTGTTCAGTACGAATCCTTGGAGGATGCCAGTAGAGCATTGGAGACAACCAACATGAGGTTGGAATTTTCTTCCATTAGTTGCTATATCTATTTATTTATTTTTCTAGATGTTTTTTCTCCTTCAAAGGTGGAGGGGTAATGGTAGGGTGATGAACATGCTAAAGGCTCTGGATTACTTGAAATATTGTAATGTGTTTATATTTTATTTTCAGCAAGTTACTGGATCGGGTTATAACAGTGGAGTATGCAATAAGAGATGATGATGATAGAAGAAATGGATACAGTCCTGATAGAAAAGGCCGTGACATATCCCCTGATGGGAGATATGGTCGCGGTAGATCACCTAGCCCTTATCGTAGAGGTAGGGGTAGCCCAGACTATGGCCATGGATCAAATCCAACTTCCAGACCAGAACCAAGAGGAAGCCCCAAGTATGAACAAAACGAAAGCCCGTCAAATGGAAGATATGACAGGTTTGTTTTGGCTTAAGTTGCCACTTGTTGACCACAATATATGGCCGTTTTTTATTTTTCTGTGTTCTTATATTCATTCCATTTTATTGTCTCTGCTATTGTCTATGCAGCCGATCACCACCACCCCGCCGTGTGTCCCGTTCCCCGGGAGAAGTTGAATAGAATTGTCTTAGAATATGTTAGACCTATTTTCGGTTTGGTTGTAGACCTTTGTCCCCTCATCGTTTGGCAGCAGGAGACTTTGCTTGTTTGTTGATTGTATGTATTCTGATAAAAATCTTTCTAATTAAGACCGTAAATGTGAAAAGGTATTTATTATACCATATGTTGCTCTTCATGTTTTATGGGGGTTTTTATATCGATCTATTTACTACAAGGCAGGGCAAAATTGTGATCTCCAAGGCTAATGGTTTGGACTTCGAGAGTGTGTTGTGTAGGGACCGGCAAGTTTTTAATTTGTTATTTAGATATAATGAAATACTTGACGGGGAGATAGGTTGAGAATGGTGGACCATCTCTCTAGAATTTACATGTGCAAAGATGAGAGGCGTTCTTTTGCTATAGCTTTCTTTTAGACACTTGGGTTGAATTATTTTAAAGGATGTGCTTAAGTTTCACCTTGGATGGTAGTGTTATATTTATTGCTCAGTGATTTTGAGATTCGATGCGATGTTATTTGCTCTAATTTATAGTTTGCTTCTTCAAATCTGGGGTTTTGTTGTTTAATTCAATGAATGGTAAAGGTTGGATTTCATTGTTTATGGCTCTCTACATTTATTCCTTCGGTCAAATACAAGTAAAGCATGCGCGTTGGGGTTTATTCCTTATGTAGCCCTTGTTGGCCACTCGAGCTTCGTAATTAGGGGTTTTATTAGTAAAGAAAAAAGTAACGTTCTTTTAAAAATAGATTTTCCATTTATGTCCTGCAGATGAGTAGTTGTAATTTGAATATTTATAGGGATGGGCACACGCGAGCACACAATATTATACAAAACTATCATTATAAATGACGCTTATATTTTTCCTTTGCTTTTATTATTGGCTTGCTTTTCAAAACATGAATTTAAATGACATTGATGGAAGGGATGGATAAGGAAATGCAAAGATGAAGAGCCGACAAGGAAGGGGCGGCGTCCCGTGCCCGTCACGACACGCTACTCCCCCATTTTGTCACCCACGGTCAAAGGACTATTTGTTTCGTAAATGAGAAAATGCAATTAAGAACAATACTTTATATTCACAATTTGTAAATGTAAATAAACCAATCCAAACGAATATTGCTTTTATTCATTAATTAAAAATAAAAATAACAGAATTAAATAATAAAAGTAAAATCATTTGTCACTATTTTTTTATTCATCCTGACTAGTAATCCTTTTCCTGACTTGCGATTTTATCATTTTAATAACACTTAAAAAGTTTTCATGATAATAACATGATCATCCTGACCCGCATGCTTCAATTTCTTGATAATCCTCCTTATATTTATGCGGGGTAAAAGTGCCTAGTTGATCATATTTTTCATAAGTTTTGGGATTAGAATGATTAGTGAGAGTGAAGTTAGAGGTGAAAGGTGTGACTAAGTCAATCATAAATCATAATAAAGAAGGAAGCAAAGCGTGATTGGTGCAATCATTTGCTCATCCTTCCGCTAATCATGACACCTTTTTGTGGAATACTAGTACCATTGTTTTCCATTAATATTCCAATATTACTCCCCATTCAAAATTTGAATTCCAAGCATCCTCGTTGTTGGTAATTGTGTTTCTCCAATTTTCAAACTAGCACAAATTAATTCAATGCGGATTCTCCTTCTTTGTTTTTTGTTTTTTCTTTATAATGGAATTTTAGGAAAGAGGTTAGGTTTACTCACAATCCAAGGGCAAGGCGAAATCTCCCTTTCTCCTAGGTGATACCAATGTTGGGCAGACGAATCGTCTATTACTCTTAAATGTTTACCTAAGCACCTAATCGCTAAGATGCCTCCCCCAACGCCTTAACCAATTCTAAGATCGAACCCCTTCTCTTTGGTGAAAGTGTTCAACCCCTTTACTAGTTGAGCCAAAAGACGAGGGGTGTATTCTCTTTCTATCCAACACAAGTTCACAACATATCGGCTATTGTTTTCATCTATACCTTCTTGGCCGCATCAAAATTTTTCAAGTTACTCTCAATCTTTGTTTGCTCAATTTTTTTTAATAGGTTGATTTTACTTTATCAACCAATATTTATATATCAACATTGTTATCAACATCCATTAGAAGTAAATCGTAAAGAACATGCTTTCCATTAATCATGTCCTCGATTCTAGGAGTGAGAATAGAGAAAATAGTATTGAGAGCTCTTCTCTTATAACCGTAGGCTCAACTTGAAACGAATTTAGATTAGTGGGAACCAAAAGTTCATGGGGAATTAGGGGGGCGAGGAAAGTTGCAACGCAGTATTCGTAAAATGGTAAATAATGTAATTCATTTATGAAAATTCACATAATGTTTTTGATTTGCCCAAGTACACTACATTCTTCTTAAAGCAACTCAAAAATACGCAAATACAACATTATTTTGCCGGGAAAAAAAAGTGACCAATTGGGGCAGTAGAATACTAACAATTTTTTTTTCTTTTTTTCATTTGAACTGACAAATTAATGTGAAATAAGGAAAAACATGTCCAAGAACGAAAGAAAGAAAGAAAGAAACGAGAAAAAAATATTTGCAAATTTGTTTAACAAATATGAGAATTTATACGAGACAAAGAGGACTAGAGGAGCATTGAAAAACTTGGACTCGGCTTACCTCCGCAGCCCATATGGTCCGCTACCCTCCTTTTTGGTGATATTGCGAGGTTTTGGCGCAAAAGTTGGTCCTTCTTCCTTTTTTTTTTTTTTTAATATTTATGGGTACTGACAAATAATAAAAGATACTTTAGTATACTGACGGTACTATTAAATTAATTCATGATCTTGAAGAAAAAAACTTTAAGATTTTGAAAAATTATTCCAAAATATTGAGTGATACATAAAAAATACTGAAAAAATATTTCATAATCTTAAAATTATTTTATGATCTTGAAAAAATATATTGAAGTATATTTTTAGTGCCAGTCTTACTCAAAATATTTTTTTAAGATCCTAATATAATTTTTCAAGATCATGAAATATTTTCTTAGTAACAGTTAATATCCTGAAATATCCTTTTAGTACTAGTCAGTACTTGAAATATATTTCAAAATATCAAAATAATTTTTTAAGATTATAAAATAATTTTTTAAGATTATGAAGTAATTTTTTAGTGCAAATCGGTATCTTAAAGTATATTTTTATTATTTGTCAATACCCTGGAGTATTAAAGAAAAAAAAAAGGAAGGACCAACTTTTGGGCCAAAAACGGCGCAGTATCACTAAAATGGAGGGCAGTGGACCATATGAGGAGCGTAGGTAAGCCAGTTTCAAAATACTTATCCACTCAACCGTAATTTGCAAGAATATTTAGATTACTTATATTGAAAAAAATATATGATGCTTCTATATAATTTTAGAAAACAGCGATGGTTTGAACCGGAGATAGGACCGAAAGTTATATATTATATTATTACATATTACTCCTTTTAATCCTTACTACATGCCACCAACTAATAAATGTATTTAGTTCTTTTTATAAGGCATTTGATTGTTTTTAAAGAATATTAAATATTTTTTTCCATTTATACTCGTAAGTAATAAGAATAGTTAATGAGAGTAATAATTAATATGATATTAGAATTTATTGCAATTAGTGGGGAAAATATTGAAAATCAATTATTTTATGATAAACTTAATGACTTTAATTGTTTTTATTAATTTATAAGAATGGTTTATTGAGGTCTTATAATGAGGATAGAGGGAGTACATATTTAGAAGGGTAAAGGTGTAAAAATGCATATGAGCTTTACCCTCAGGAGTGCCCAGCACCATATACTTTTTTTAAGTGCAAAAATATCAACGTGGTTATAATTTAAGAGCAAAAGTCACATAAACTTTAACAAAGCACAAACGTCTGTTTAAAAACATCTAAGGACAATTAAAAAAACTCCTCAAAATGGTAACCACGTGTATATTTTTTCTAAAAAAAAAATGTGGTATTAGACACTCATGGGAAAAATATTCATGTGTATTTTTACACCTTAACCTTTTTATTTATTATTCTTGTTAAAAACTCCTCTCACTTTTAAATATGTTTGGGATTATTTTTAAAGTCTTAAAATTGTTTATTCATATAGATTGGCATAAATCTCCTCTCATGTACTTATCTAATCTCATGATTAAAATGCTACAAAACATGATTACTCCATTTCAAACCAACTGCCCCCTCTCTGACTGTCCTCATTCATTAAATAATGTCAACGTTTGAATTTATGGCATCTTCGTATTTTCAGCCCTACTGCCGGGTTAAATATGTAATTTTAGGGACGCCTAACTCATATCTCCCCATGCTGTCTTCTTCGCACGTGTGATTTTCTACCACGGTATCCTACACGTTGAAAAGCAAGGGCCTGTCCTTGTCTTACACGTGGGCAATTCAGCCACGTATCACCCCGGTTGCTTCCTACATCCCAAGCATATTCAAAATTTTACCCAATCCCAACGGTCGGATTGTCCTTCTATCCACAATATGTACCGTCCGATCAATGAAGCTGTCCGACCTTTATGCTCCCAAAAGCTAAAATAACGCCTTTTACAGAGAGCATCTCGACGCAACGAGACTGACATCTTCTTCCATTTTAGAGAGAGAGAGAGAGAGAGTGTGTGTGTCTGGCGAAGTTTGATTTTTGAATGTAAGAGCGATTCTACGCTCTGTTGTGTCGTTTAGCGAAGCTTGAAATTTCTCTAGCTGGATTATTTTTCTTTGGTTTCAAACTCAATCACATAACTCTTCGTTGAGGATTCTTCTGTGCTTTTTTGTTTTTTATGGAGAGATACGAGTGATTCGTGTCTGTTTCTCAATCAATATACAGAAAATGTTTCTTGGGTGCGTCTGATCCAGAGTCGTTGTCGCCTCCTGCTTGCATATATTAAACGATACAGTTTCGTGATTGCTGATTTTGGGAGCATTGCCATGTTTCAGAGTATTTTGTGGGAGGGAGTTAGAGTCTTACAGAAATACTGGTGCAAAGCTTGAAGGTAAAGCCACAGTGGGATTTTAAGCTTTAAGGTTGGTGTCTTTGAGGTTGTTTGTTTCTTTATCTATTAGCTTCCTTTCTTGCACCTTGGATCTCCTACTTCAAAAAGTAAAGTTCCATTCTTTTCCTTCCTGTTGCTTTCTTTATGTTTTTCTGAACTAACATACTATCTCTCCAGTAGCGAATGAGGTCTCTGATTCTCTTCTTTCTTTTATTTGTCTCAGGGAAGCAGTATAGAAGAAGGAGAGTGCTGTGGCATGATCTCATCGTTTAAGAAGTCTAATTGATTTCGAGGTACCATAAAGGAACTATTATCATTTAGATTATTTTATTTATTTTTGCAAAATGTATTTGTGTTGATGATGATCCTTGTGAGAGCTTTAAACACACAACTGTAGAAAGAGACTTGTATCTTCCCTTGAAAGTAAAGCCTCTCTCTCTGTCTTTACTTATCACAAAACAGCTAAGAAGAGCTTTACTTTGCGCAGCCTCTATTGGTATCCGTTGCGGGTCATATCACGAACTCATATCACAATCAAACGGACAAAAGCTCTCCGTACTTTGCTTTCATACACTCCTTCTCTACCAAACTTGTTCGCCATGGCTGAAAAGTAAAGTTAGAGATTTTGTCCCACTTTACCGTTATACCCTCGCTGATGACCTTTTTATGCCTGACATCTCAAGGGTTTTTTGGGAATATGAGTTGAAATTTCCACCGACGGCTTCTTCATTGCACGGCATTGTTAGCCGTTAATAGCGATTTCTATCGTTTTCTTTTTCTATTTCTGTTTTTTCATTTTCATAACAAAATCCTCCAATAAATTAGCTTTTTTAAAAATTTTATTGTGGTTATGATTTTGAGGGGCATTAAATGATCACTTGTTAAAACAATAGAAAAGACATATCAAGTACGTCAGGTTGGTCGGTCGAGTCTTGTTTTCAGCGAACAAGCTTCGTGTGATCGATCATCTTAACACACTTTCAAGATTCTCGAAGCTGTTTGATGTTGTTGTCTTTCTTTCTTTTTTCTGTGCCCCTCAATTTCCCTTTATCTTAATTTATAATTCACGAATTATGTGATTGTAACTGCTCCCCCACCTCCCATGCCATTACTGATTTTGAGAACATCATCTGCCTTCTGTTCCAGTTCTGGAAGTTCGGGTTTCCTGATTCATCGTCCCTAACAACTACCATGGTGATTGAAGATAATAATCATGGTGACGGTCGTTCAACAGAAGAATGGCTGTTTCAAGCACAAGAGCTTGTCCCTCTTGCTCTCGACAAGGCCAAGGAGGTGAAGAATTTCCCAGGAAGGTGGAAGATGATCATATCAAAACTTGAACAGATCCCGACTCGTTTGTCAGACTTATCTAGCCATCCATGCTTCTGCAAGAACGCTCTCTGCAAGGAGCAATTGCAGGCTGTCTCATCAATACTCAGAGAAGCCATTCATTTGGCTGAGCTTTGCGTGATGGACAAGTATGAAGGCAAACTCAAGATGCAGAGTGATCTCGATGCCTTATCAGGAAAACTCGATTTGCACTTGAAAGATTGCAGCCTGTTGATCAAAACTGGTGTTCTCGGGGAGGCCACTCTGCCATTAGCAATATCATCAGAGGTTGATGTTTCAAGCAATATCAGGGAGCTACTGGCTCGCCTGCAGATCGGTCACTTGGAGGCGAAACATAGGGCTATAGAGAAACTACATGATGTGATGAAAGAAGATGAGAAGAGTGTTTTAGCAGTTTTAACACGTAGCAGCATTGCTGCTTTGGTTCAATTGCTCACTGCTACTTCTCCGAGGATAAGAGAGAAAACTGCCTCCATTATATGCAGTCTTGCAGAATCAGGAAGCTGTGAGAACTGGTTAGTTTCTGAAGGAGTTATTCCACCTCTGATAAGGCTCATTGAATCAGGAAGCGGGATTGGGAAAGAGAAGGCCTCCATAACCTTCCAGAGGCTGTCCATGTCATTAGAAACTGCTCGTGCCATTGTTGGACATGGCGGGGTGCGTCCACTCATTGATCTCTGTCAGACTGGTGATTCTGTGTCACAGGCTGCTTGTGCTTGTACTTTGAAGAACATATCTGCTGTCCCCGAGGTTCGACAAGTTCTAGCCGAGGAAGGGATTGTTAAGGTAATGATCAGCCTCCTAAACTGTGGAATGTTGTTGAATTCCAAAGAGTATGCAGCTGAGTGCCTGCAGAATCTCACTTCAAGCAATGAGAATCTAAGAAGGCTTGTCATATCAGAAAATGGAATAAGAAGCCTTTTAGCTTATTTAGATGTTCCTCTTCCACAAGAGTCTTCAATGGGAGCCTTGAGGAACTTAGTAGGGTCTGTCTCTGAGCAATCTCTAGTTTCAATGGGTCTGCTTCCTCGCTTGGCTCATGTCCTTAAATCCGGGTCCATCGGGGCCCAACAAGCGGCTGCTTCCACGATCTGTAAAGTCTGCAGCTCAGGAGAGATGAAGAAGATGATTGGTGAGGCCGGGTGTGTGCCTCTGCTGGTGAAAATGCTGGAGGCCAAGTCAAACGGTGCAAGAGAGGTGGCTGTGCAAGCGGTTGCAAGCTTGATGGCACTCTCTCAGAATCAGAGGGAGGTGAAGAAGAATGACAAGAGTGTGCCTAATCTTGTTCAATTGCTTGATCCAAATCCTCAAAATACTGCTAAGAAATATGCTGTGGCATGCCTTGGATCGCTTTCTTCGAGTCACAAGTGTAGGAAACTGATGATCTCCTATGGAGCAATCGGCTATCTGAAGAAGCTTGTTGAGATGGAGATACCGGGAGCCAAGAAGCTACTTGAGAAATTGGAAAGAGGGAAATTGAGAAGCTTGTTTAGCAGGAAATAATTATATCTGCTTTTCTTGTTATGGAATGTTTGTTTCATTGCCTATATGAAACAAAGTAGCCTAGGCTGCAAACTCCATGGTCAAGTTTGCTTAAATACGGAATATGTTAGATTATTATAAATATTTAATCTTGTACGTTCTCTCCTCTCTCTCTCTCTCTCTCTGTTTATTCGGCACAAAACTTGTAGTTGAAATTTAGTACTATCTAACCTTGAGAAATCAGTGTGGTTTGGAAAGTTGTATGGAGTTTGAAAAATAAGTATTACTATCTGTGAGTCAGAAATAATGATGTTACCTGATACACTTCGAAATTGAGCGAACTCTTGCTAGCCGCTAGTACATTGGAACGTTTAAGTAACATGGATAGTGATTGAAACATGAATCAGATATAGCTTTTCATTATGGCTATTATATATTTGCTAATGTGCCATGGTCCGTGAAATATATGGTGGGACAATGGCGCAACCACGGTTGAAAAACAGCACTTGTTTTTGTGTTTGCCATGAGACTAGTGACTAAATTATATAGTTTAAATACAACGCGTGTGTAATGGGGAAAAATTATCTTGTAGCGATTGGTGACTTTTGACTTTGAGAAGATAGTGCACTCACTCCACATTTGGAAATTATAAATAATAATGTCATCAATAAATGCTTCAAATTGGGTCATGGGACTGTATTATACTCTATCAATAATTATATTTGGCGAATGAGATTAAAGAAAAGGAAAAGAGGGCAGAATTTGGTACGTACACCAAATTAGAGGGAGGGAGGGATTTACCTTGCAGCACTCAGGATCCTTTGTAACGAAGCAAGTGTTGTTTATTTTCGGATGCAACATACAAGACTTTCATTTTTTTAAGAAAATGGTAGACTAATTAAAAATGAAAAAGAAACTCATGATGCCTGAAACAAGGCATAATATTCACGATATATGTTGAAGCTATCGAAGTGTTAATAGTTGAATGACAAGTGTGCAAACGAATGGCAATCACTCACGCATATTTGTGTGTTGGTGGTGTTAATTTGTGTGGTCGTTTGAATTACGGTAGAAGCTGTTTTTTTTAACATGATTTACAGCATCTGAGATAAATTTGTAAGAAGATTTTTATCTCAACGTAAATGAACAAAGTGGAATTACTTTTGCAATGCTGTTGGATGCAGGAAAGCAAACGTGTCATTAAGATTGATGACAAAATTAAAGGTGGGAATGGGATTAATTAATCTCATTTAAAGTTTTCCTCCATCTGTCATCATATTCTCTCTTTAGAAACACTTGCTTGTTTCTAAGGAGCATTGATTATTTTTTTTTTCCATGTATGCCCATAATTAATAGGGGTGGTAAGCGAGAGTAATAATAATATAATATTAGAGTTTAATGTAAATAGTAGAGGTAATATTGGAAATTACTTAAATTATATGACAACTTTATTGACTTTAACTGTTTTTATTGGTTTGTGTGATTTGTTAGTTGGTGCCTTATAATAAGGATCAGAGCGAGTATGTCTTTGCTGGCCAATTGGATCACCATCACACTATGCACAAATTTATCCTCTTCAACATATTCCTTCCATTTTGCCATTATTATTCTACATTTAATTTATATATACAACAACAGAATTTTAATCCTATTAAGTGGGATAGACAACATAAATCAAACAACGCCATTGAGCTATATACTTGTCAAACCAATCTCGAGATAAATCGTTAACTAAGAAGTCTCACTTAATAACTTTGTTAATGTTCTTTTCAGTCTTTTTCTACCCCTTTTAACTAGGTTCTAGACTCTGAATAACTTGATCTTCCCTCCTCACTAATGTATCTAATGGATTTCTCTATACATATTCAAACCTTAGATAACTTTCTTCCATTTTTTCTTCAATAAGAGTCACTCTCACAACTTTCTTCGTATAAGTTTAATATGATTTTTTCTGTAAATGATTACACATTCATCATAATATTTTCATCTCAGTCACACTGACTTTGTAGCCCCTTCACAGCCTTTGTGCTCATGTTAGGATGTCTACTCCATACTTAACGCTCTTTGCATCTCACTCCCTCTAAAAGGTAGGGGAAATATATTAAGATAGACTTAAATCCTAGAGAAAATTATTCTCACTCTCTGCTTGTCCTTTGTTAGATCTGAAGTTTTACTCTTTTTTTTTTAATCAAACCCACCCAGAAAGCTGTGCTGGAATGTCGCAAAGGATTTTTTTTCAATTGTATTTTTGGCTATGTAGGATGAATTAGTGGTGACTCAACATGGGTTATTAGTCAGAAGGACAAAACCCCGCAAAATGCGCGGGTGTGAATATGTAATATTTTAAAAAGTAAATAATTAGTTGCAACTTGCAACCAAAAAAAATTAATTTAACTATTAAATAATACAATATTATAATCAATTAGAGTTAAAAATTAAAAACACGAGACGGGGATAGGATAAAAAGAATCCGTACGGGGAGAAGCACAATCGGGAAGGTAAAAATATAAAGTATTGTATTGATTAAATAATAATAACTTGTATTTTCTATAATGACTTTACTTACATTAATTTTTTTTTTATAAGAAACTTGATCGATCTAAGTATTTTCCCGTAAAGGGTTTATGGATCAGGTTGTTAGAAATATAAAAATAATTTTTAATTTCTAAAATGATTTATCACGGGTCAAGTTGCTATGAAATATAAAAGTAAATGACTTATCTAGCAAAAGAAGGTTGTACCAGATGGACATGATAGGAGGAGGGAATTCTCAATGTCCCTTCTTTTATATAATCAATAGATAAGATTAAGGATGAAGTCATAAGCAAGTTAAAAACGAGTTTAGATTAAATTATAATAAGTTATAGATGAGAGACTAAATTTTAAGTGAGCAAAAATTTAAGAAAGAAAGATTAATAAGCTAGCTCTCTTGTATTATCAAAGCATTAATACTCAATTACATATTTTGGAATTAGTGTGTTCACATAATATTAAATTCAATATATGGCCTCCTATCATATTCAATACTTGATTTTTATTCGCAATCATCCCTCCTTATAATCATTTGTTTTCAGTATCAGAATCCGTGAACATTACATTTACACGGGGTCATGTTAAAGTCTTCATTTAAATGTTTGATTAAATAGATAAACACAGATTAAATGGCAGTTGTTTCTTGGTGAGAAAAGGAGAGGACCAAACGAGCCCTTGTGACAGCCAAATCGCAGATAGGATCAACACGACACTCCAAGCTGACGCCTGAGAGAGGAAAAAAAGCCCACAAGGCCAGAGGCTAAGGCTCCCACGGAAACATACTTAATAGTTCCCATTCCCTGCGATTGTGATTATCGAGGCTATTATATCCGCCACTGCCTTCGGTACTCTCTCCCACATCTTATTCCTTAGGTGCCTTGTTTGATTCAGTAAATAAGATCGGGGATTCGGCATCCCCAGTTGTTCAATTCTTTGACTTTGCTGTTTGAGGTGTAAAAGGGCATTCTTTGGTGCTCAGTTTCGCAATTTCTGATTTCCTGTGTGTTAATTGAACTCTGAATTGAGGGTGCGGAAGTACGTTGTTGAAATTTTGTTATGTTACTTTCTTGGATGTGTGGGATAAAATAACCTCTTAGGTGTTCATATTCTGAGGTTTGTGTTTGCGTTCATATCATTTATAGGATACGTGGTTGCCAGGAAATTAACGGAAATGAAGTGGGAGATTGAAACTTCTAAGCTTATAATTCATAGGGTTACCGATGGCATAGGAGTCCTCCCATTCAATGATTGATTTAATGGTGACAACTTCATTTACACAAAGCTGGGATAAATGGACTCTAAAAGCATTTTGTTTATGATTAAGTGATTTTTGAAGGTTCTACCACCAATGTTTGGTTTAACTGGATAAATATGTTTGTCTTACTACAGAGATATCTTGGTTGATTCAGAAGAAGAATAATTTTTGACAAATTCAACAGTTGAATTGACTAGCTGTTTCAGCAGTGATACACAACTAGCCTATTTTTGTTGTTTTTGTTTATGGTTTAAAATTTGAGTATTTGAAAGAAGATGGAGAAAATATATTAAAGAAAAATATCTGTGCTGTTATTTTGGATTCTTAGGAAATTCATCGTGCTTCCTTTGTTTTTCTCTCTTTCTTCCAATAAACAAGTGTTAGCATTGGACTTTATGTTTTGGAGAGATATAAGTTGTCATATACCAAGATTCAAAATCTTAAGGGGCAGACATGGTATGGTGGCACTTGAAAGGATATAATATATGCTGAATTTTTTCCATGCCTGTTAGGGTTTCTTGATATAGGTGGAGGTTTTATCAGATTCCTTAATTGTGAATGCCAGATTGTCTGTCATGGCTTAGAACTTATGTTGCTGAATGATAGTCTGTTATTTTCCTTTTCAAAACATGTCTATACTTGTATTATTGTCTCATTGTTGACTTCCCAAATTGCTTCGTAGCACCTTCTCATTGATAGAAATAATATTTTCATTCTTTGTCAAGTAAAATGGAATTCTGCATATCTGAAATTTTTAGCCCTCCTGCTCATGTGGGTGGAGAATATCACCCTTTCATTTCCATCCCCCTCCTTTTACCGATTTAGCGGAAATGAACACTTTCTTTGATTTTGTTCTACAGTTCCTATCATTGTAAAACATGAGTACACTGGATGCAACTAGGGCAGAGCTTGCTCTTATTGTTTTATATCTGAACAAGGCAGAAGCTAGGGACAAGATATGCAGAGCAATACAATATGGTTCCAAATATTTGAGTAATGGGGAAGCTGGTATTGCCCAGAATGTCGACAAACAAACCAGCTTGGCACGGAAAGTTTTCCGTTTATTCAAGGTTTTGTTTTGCATTTTTAAATTCATGGAAGTATTGGAATTCATCTAATCATTTGTTGTTATTTTTTCACGAAATCAAATATGTATCTCTTTTTCTTCCTGCTTGAGTACTATGCTACCTGAGTACCTGGTAATTATTTTGGTACTAATGTTTACTTCAATCATCTTTTTCACCATATATCCTTGTTGATATATTTGATTTATCCTCGTTTAATTAATTATTTTATTTAGTTGCTCTAGGACAAAATTGGAGAAGGCTATCCAAAAGAATCTCAAAATATTTTATTATTTATCCCTTTTTAACATTTAAAGGGAATTTTTGCATGGTTAAAGATGGAGAAAATTAGTTAATTGTTTCATATGTTTCACCCCGCAATGTGCAGTTTGTCAATGACCTGCATGCTCTTTTAAGTCCTGCCCCACAGGGAACTCCCCTACCGCTAGTTTTGCTAGGAAAGGTATCAATTTTCTAAGAATATTTCACCTTTTTAAATTTTTGTTTGTTTTTATTCTTCCTGATAACTTCTTTGATGGCACTTCTAGTCCAAAAACACATTATTGTCGACCTTCCTATTTCTCGATCAATTTGTGTGGCTTGGTAGATCTGGCATCTACAAGGTAGGAAGCTCAACTTTTTCCAAGCCTTGAATTATTTTTTCCCTGTATTGTTTATATGAGAATATCATCCAGCAGCATATATAATTTTTGTTGTCCAACTACAGAATAAAGAACGTACTGAACTAATTGGACGGATATCTCTTTTCTGTTGGCTGGGTTCCTCAGTGTGTACCACCTTAGTTGAGGTATGTGACTTTTGTGTGGCTTACTTGTACACGTCAATGATTCCCTTTTAGACATATGCTTTAAACCTTTGTATGACATGTTTACTGCTCAATATTTCAGCTTGGCGAGCTCGGAAGACTCTCAGCATCGATGAAGAAGTTAGAGAAAGAACTCAAGGACACTAACAAATATAAAGTATATTTTGCCACTCTGTTTATGGTTCTCCGAAGTTTCTGTTTTATGTTTACCATATTCAGCTATGTCTTCATTTTCTGTACTTTTTTGGCATTACATTAGACCCTGTTGATGCAGAATGAGGATTACCGTGCTAAATTAAAAAAGTCAAATGAGAGGACTCTAGCGCTTATCAAAGCTGGAATGGATTTAGTGGTAGCAGTTGGACTGCTTCAATTGGCGCCTAAGAAAGTCACTCCTCGTGTGACTGGGGCTTTTGGATTTGTTTCATCGCTTATATCTTGTTATCAGGTGCATGCCAGTATGATTTTTGTTTGCTACCTATCGTGCTTCTGTTCTCATTTGAGTTACCTGAGATCATTTAAAATATACGTTGACCACCCTATCTTTGCACGCACACGCACAGCAGAACAAGTGAATAGACAAGGGTAAAGTCGTGGTCGTCAAATCATGAAGTTGGAAATCATAAATACATGAGAAATCAAATTGGAAAATAGCCTGAATTATGAAACATGACATATATTAATATCTTTATGACATGTGTAAAATACTCAATAGTCAAGACAGTAAATCAAACCCATAGATTAAGAAAAGTACTTAAAACATGAGTCATATAGAATTGAAAACCTGACAATTAAGAGCTATTTCTGATACAGCCACCAAATCACATAGTTGGTTTTGTTACTTTTTACAAATTGTATGATTTGAATAATGAATCCTAAGATTCTGGTTACTGAGAGTATTAACATGATCAGACTCAAAAGCGTCCGAAACATTTTCGTGAGCTGCAAAGAACTCTTATGTTTAGGACATTCTGGTTTTACTTTCTTCTAGAGACATTTGTATGCCGTGTAGACTTTTTGAGGGATCACACCACATTTATCTTTTGTTGCAATTTATGCTGAGATTTTTTTCCCACTCTTTACTGACAAGGATTCATGTTTTCCCCAAACGCAGTTGCTTCCTGCCCCCGTCAGGTCCAAAACCTCATGAAGATGGGAGAAATACCCTCTCTTATCGTGCTTGGATGTCTGTCTTCAAATAAGTATTCACATTTGTCATTGAATGTTTGTTTATGTGAACTGGAGCAACGTGTAGACTATAGTAAGGAGTCTTTAAAATACCATTACAGAGAATGCCGATACTGCCATGGTTTGGATTTCCTTATAATAAAAACAATGTCTGTTTGGCGCTCAATTGGTTTGGTGGAAACTGAGCAACAAACAAATTAGCAATAAAGGATCTGATCAAACATAATGGGACGTCCTATTGGATAATACTGATCTTAGAAATATGGTATGTTATAGAATGGCCAATAGGACTATATGCCGTAATTGGGCGCATAGAAAGTCTTGTGACATCGATCTATGGAAGAACCCTGATTTGTTTTGGCCTGAATCATCTGTCATGATGTGTATTTAGAGAAAGAGTAACAAGAAATATTAGAATTGCATGAGGTATATTTTATCTCTTTCTGTCAGTCTTTTTTTCATTAATCTCTTTGTCCGTTAGTCTCTGTTTTTGGGTTAATCTGCCCATGTTGGGCAGTTTCAAACTGTGCCCTTGCTGGGGTGGTCCATTAATCTCTAATCATATGCTATGCAGTAAAATACAATTCATAACATCGGAGTTTGACGTTACGAGCCTTAAACCCTAAACCCTCAAACCTTAGTTTTAAAATCTATTTTTCGTAAGCCGAGATTTCTCTCACAACTTATCTCATAAATTCTAAAAACGATTCTCTAAAAGTTTAATCCGAATGGACACTAGTCTTATGATTAGTCAATTAAGTTATTGATGTTGTCGAGTTTATAATTTTTAAATTTTTTAGGGAAGCAGTGTTGGGCAGTAACTTATTTACCCTGTTCTATTAAGTTCTCACTTCTCTGCCATCGTATCTCTTAGATTATGAATGTCATAAAACTTAGAAAATTAAAAATAAAGTAAAATATTTAACCAATCCTTTATTTTACACTTTCTCTTTATTTTAAAAACTCATAGACTTCTTTTAAAATTAAAATATATGTTACATAAATATCCCTTATATTTTTTAGATTCTATTTCTATTCATACAAATCATTAGTTGTTTAAGTTTTACTTTTGAACTTTTTTTAACCAAAATGTCCCTTTAACATTAGAATTATTTAAATATATATGGCCCAAAAAAGTTTTATACCACTAAAAACTAATTCTAATATATTTTCTAACTTTCTAATGATTTAAAAATTTAGTAACTTTGAGATTATTAAACTTATAATTTTAACTTTTCACTGCATTTGTTGAAATTTATTTATTTTTAGTCTTTTAAATGATTAAAAATATATATCAAACACATTTATTCTATCAAAATATAATACTCTATATAGGTTTGAGAGATTGTATGAGTTTTTACAATTTCATATTTTTTCTACAAATGTTTAGAAAAACTTACTCAAAATTCTCAAAGATTTGTGATATTTACAAACTATCACGAAAATTTGGCATTTAGTGTTAAGGGTAATTAGTAAATAAATTTAATTTTTTTTAGAATTATTTTAGATTTAGAATGTTCTTAATGCGTTAATGGTTTGGACTCGTGTCTATATTTCTAAAATGGAGGGGAGGTTTACATAATTAAAGTAAAATAAGCAAGTAGTTAGAGTATTTTACTTTAAACAAGAAAATTTATTTTATAAAACTTGTTTTATTTTCAAATTACCACATATTACTTTAGAATTCGTTACTCTATGTATCATAAAAGTATAAAAGAAATAATGTTACGATGCGTTACTTTCACATAACTTAAAAAATAGATGTATTTTAGTTTAGAATTTGTTACGGTAAAAAAAGATTGCTTTATTTTAGAATTTATTATCCATGTGTATTGAAAATATAAATATAAATTTATTTTATTAAAAAATATTTCACCCTATGCAAAATAAAATCTACATAACTTGGTATATTATATAATTGGGCTAAGGTCCATTTTTATTCTGGAAGTTATCACAAAATCTCAATTATGCTTTGGAAGTTTGTTTTTTTTAGCATTGTCACCTTAGAAATTTTTAAATTATAGCAATTTCGCCCTCGTCGTTCTTTAATTGACCAAAGATGCTGAGTTAACTGGTCTATATATCATCTATGTCATTTTTTTAAGGTGCAAATTCGTTTGAAAGTTTTCATATAGGAACAATTTTACCCAAAAATTTTTCTCAATATTGTTCTTATTTATAAATCTAAATTGGAAAAAAAAAATACGATAGATGACACATGGACTACTAAGATAAACATATTTGACCAACTAAGAGGTTTACTTAACTTGCATAATAGCCAAGGTGAAATTGCTATGATTTAAAAAATTCCATAGCAACATAGCTCTTGCGTAAAAATTCCCACATGGCAATGTTGCACCTAAATCTAAAATAAAAATGATGTGGATTTATCAAAAAAAAGGGAAATTCGCATATATAAACCAAAAAAAAAAAATTATCAAAATAGACCAGTACCTAAAAAAATTTCAGATCTAACCTAGTTGGTGCCGCCACGTCAGCGGGCGCCACACGTGGCGCGGCGCCACTTTGTGTGTGGCTTGCCATGTGGGCAAGCCACAAAGTGGCGCCGCCACGTGGGGCACCACTTGTGGCGTGCCACGTAGTGCTGGCGCCTCTTTAAAAAAAATAAAAACAAAAAGCAGGGCGCTGACAGCTGCCTCGATGGCAGCTTTTCTAAAAGTTGCCACCGAGGCAGCGTAAAAATGGGTGGGGGGCGTGAATAATTCACGCCCCCATAGTAATTTTTTTTTAAAAAAAAAAGTAAAAAATTTGAATGCTGCAAATTGCAGCATGAGGTAGGGGCATGAGCGCAGAGCACGCCCCTGCCTATTTTTTTTAAAAAAATAAAAATAAATAAAATAAAATTTTTCTCCTATTTAACACCTAACACACACACACTTCACACTTCAAAGATTCTAATTTAACTACCTAAATAATCTTATACAATAAATAACATACCTTAAAATAACTTTCAACCGATGTATTCTCCTCTTCTTCTTTCTTCAAGGAAGCTCCCAACCGTCTCTCCCTCTCCCGCAGATGCAATGTGTGAATATATGTGTGTGTGGTTGTTTAAATCGAAGAGGAAGAAGAATTTATTTTTTTAAAAAAAAAACAAATTATTGCCCCCCACCCATTTTTACGCTGCCTCGGTGGCAGCTTTTAGAAAAGATGCCACGGAGGCAACTTTTAGAAAAGCTGCCACCGAGGCAGCTTTTGCAGGGCGTTGACGCGCCCTGCTTTTTGTTTTTATTTTTATTATTATTTTTTTTAAAGAGGCACTAGCAGTGTTGGCGCCTCTTGTGTGGCGTGCCTACAGTGGCGCCCCACGTAGCGGCGCCACTTTGTGGTGTGCCACGTAAAGTGGCGCCACGTGATGTGGCGCCAAGTGTGGCGCTCGCTGACGTAGCACCACCAACTAGGTTATATCTGAAATTTTTTTGGGTACTGGTTTATTTTGATAATTTTTTTTTGGTTTATATATGCGAATTTTCCAAAAAAATGATATGGATGAAACGCGAATTTATCAACTCAAGTATGTTTGGTCAATCAATAATCAAACTTAACTTGAATAAAGGTTGATGAGAAATTACTACGATATCAAAACTTCCAATGCGATCTTGTTCTAAGAATAAACTTTCAGAACAAAATTGAGATTTTTACTTCCATTGTAAAAATATACCTTTGTTTTTTCAGAATTGTAAAAATATACCTTAACCCTATATAATCAATCAACTAGGCTACAAGGCCTTCCTTTTATAACTTCAATATTTATTCACTATAGATCTAGAGTGACAATTGATTGTTTGTATTGGGCCGAACTAATTAAATGACCCAATGAATCAAGTTAGTCCAACAAATTCTTGTAAAAAAAAAAGTTGGTCCAAAATCACTTTCTTATTCGTAAATTCAAAACTATAAAGCTTCAAACATGTTTAGAACCTTACAGAGCTTCAAACAGAATTATCTCTAATATGAGGATAATTGTACAAAGGCACATACAAAAAACAAAAAAACAAAAACAAAAACGAGAAAGAAACTATACAAGTGTTTCTGTCATTTTGTACCTTCCAGAAAAGCTATATTGATTAAAATGTTGAGAACGGAAGGGAAAATATTCACAGGGCACTAGTTCAGCAAATCTTCACAACCATTTGATATAACAAGAATAAACATAAATGACAAGACTGGAATTTTGACGGTAAAAACGTCCGTATCCTCCTTGACACCAAAGGAGCCTTTAAGTTAATTAAAGAAATATGGATATATATGTTATCTAGTCCTTGCATTATATTACAGTATGGGTATATGGTAACGGCTCAGTTAGGTTTTTTTTTTAATTAATTTTTACCTAGTTGAGATAATCCCAAGTAATTTTGATCTTCGTCTGCGAAATGCAAACAACGTTTTTGAGCCCCAGTGATAATTAGACAGATTGTTCTGCAACCATCAACCAGAAAAGTAGATGCCTAAATTAATTCAGAAATTAAACCACAGGGGGAAAAACTTCAATTCCAGATGTAAGCATTGAATTAAAGGCTACACAAAGAAGACAAGGAACAGCGCTTTCGGTGCAACCAAACCATACCTGGAGAGATACTATGTTCTCCTTTCCTTTATTGTTTAGGGGATTACAAAAGCATTTATTTGGCATAGGAAAAAGATCAAAGGGCGTAAGCTTCTTCAAAGTCATCAACTTCATCATCCTCGACAACCTGTACCACATTTTCCCGCAACATTGTTACAATCTGTTGAAAATCTCTAAGTCGCCTCTGCACATAATCAGGGGATACCGCATGAACCTCGTTAGAGAAGGCTGGTTGGGTGGGACACTTGGCCAGTTGATCACACATGAGCACAAATGTTCCAGACGATGGTTCACGAATTTCAACGCCAAATGCAGGTGACAATAGGCGGCCCACAACTTTAACATGAGAAACACTGCAATCACAATATTCTTCACATTAGGGATTCTGAAATGCCATCTCCAATACAATCATGATGGTACACTAAGGGATGCTTCAATAAATTAAACGTTGAATCTCAGTGCAAATAAGGACGAATCTCACAATCTATCCATAAACCTGTGCAAAATGGAACTGGGAAAGGACAAAAACTACAAGAAAGCCCATGAGTTCCACAGTTATGCTAATAAAATATCACCATTCTGACAAAAGGTTTATTCTGCTATTAAGATGAAAAGGAGGAAATATCCACTGGGAAATTTTCAGGTTCTTCTCATGCATCAAGATTCAAGACTGATAAGAAACGCCATCCTCTGATGAAAGCAAAATCATAACTTTCCTTTTTGGGAATTTTGATTAGATTAGGTATAAATGAAGATTATGTGGTCCAGGTCTGGGTACAGCATTAATTCAGGCAACAAAGCTATCCTCAACATAAACTGACTCACATCCCAAAAGTTAAAATTCAGACGAAATGGAAATACAAAAATTGTTTAGGTCCCAGTCCGGATAACAATTTTTTGAATCTAAGTGTGGAACAGGATGGCAAGGCAATCATTAGATTAAACCTGACCAATTTACAATTTTACATCCCCAAAAATTTGACGAACATAAATTTTCAACAAATTCGACAATTTCTATACAAGACCCAAGGACAAGCCTTGGAAACTAGGCATGAAATGGAACCAAAACAACAGCTTCAGCAAACATAGCAAAGAAGAGAAAAATTCAACCTTCCTTTAACATGCATATATAAAAAATGGCACCATGTAAACCAAACAAAACATGGGAACAAAAGGCATATGTTGACAGTTGATGTTGACCAAGATGATTGTTACATGTATAGCACCAACCTGATGAGAGAAAAAAACAAAAGCTAACTACTGAAAGTGCTTTCATGTACTTCAAAAAGCGTATAAGACAACATACTCAGTAAAAGCCTAACATCAAACAAGGAAACAAAGACTATCGAAGGGATGAGGGGTAGCATTTGCACTTCTAACTAATTCCAGAATGTATTTTAGAGTTTAAGATTTCATGATGAGCCACATTACTTTTACAAAAAGGAAAAATAAAATGGAATAGAAAACTATTACTGCAACTCTATCAATAAAAAAATAAACAGGGATAGAACACACCAAATGTAGAATAAGTTGTCCATTTCTTGTCTCTGAATCCTTCCCAAAAGCTCAATCTGCAAGATACCACCAATACAAAGCACTGGTTCTGGAAGCTTGAACTTTTGTAGCTGGTTTTCCTGCCCTCAAAGAAATTCTTCTATGAAATGAATGATGCAGAGGGATGCTCAAGCAAAAATTTCTAAAAAATGAAGTTAGTTATTCCATCACATGAGATTTTCTCAACTAAATCAGGCTAGGTAATTTCCAATCTAGGCAAAAGTCTATTTATCCTGCCATACTTCATCACTATAGAGTACAGGCACTTCAAACACTTGTACTATACACAACACATTCCTGTGAAAAACTTGAAATTACATGTAGACACATTAGATTTTGTTGTGTGGCCTAGCAGTGTCCATGTTGGTGCCTAAGCTTTCCATGTAGGACTACTCATAAACCTGAATCAAGTTTAGGCATGCCAATGATCTATTTTTTGTGCTCAAAACACAACCATTCATTCTCTCTCACAAAGACTATCATGTGAGCCAAAATTTTAAAGGACCTAAACAATCGCATTATATTCAATGTAACATTAAGTTTTTTTTTTTTTGGGGAGGGGGCGCGACAAGGGCTGAAGCATAGTAAGTTTCCAAACAACCTACCAGTTATCTGAAATCCTACAGTAATGGACGTAGAAATAACTATGTAATTGTCAGAGGCAGATACACTTAAAAGTATTCAATGTTCTCATTTACCATTTACCAATGAGAAAAAGGAATAAGAAATACGAGCACAGTATTATATGCTTTCTCCTTCACAACCAGAGATACTGTCCAGTGTCCACAAAATAGATGTTTTATCTTATCAATTAATTAGCACTGGTTGTAATACACGAAACTAAAATAAAATTAAAGCCCACTTTTATTATTGAACCAGAATTGCTGCCTAAGTGTTTTGAAAGCGTTGAAACTCTTCCAACCTCATGATAGATCATCAATCCAAAACAGATCTATCAGAATGCATAGAGTTCAACAAAGTGAAAATCAAGTGACCCTTTGTCCAGCCAATAATCAAATGGGTGATGATCAATGCCAAATACTGGACTAAGTAAGTTTGTAGTATAATGGGCCCGTAGATGGAAATTCGATCTACACAACTGATTCAGCCACCAAACATCTCCAAGAAAAGAAAATGAAGAGCTTTATCCAACATCCTCATTTTTGTATAAAGTAGAAAATATGCATCCTTGTTAAACCCCAGAAAGCCCAAATCAAGAGTCTTAATGCCTTGGAATCGCTAAAACAGCAAACTATAGCTATCATCCAACCCAACAGATTTCTTGCCACATGAATAAGGCTAATTTAAGATTCCCTAAAGCATATTTCCACAAGGATAGCTCTCACCAGCTATTTCTGTGGTTATATCTTACATGGTATGCACTGATTTAGTATAATTAAAAGCTGGGAGTTCAAAGGCTGTTAAAATGAGAAATTTTTACTATTTAAGACAGCCTCCATTACACAAACATAAAATACAAAAGCAACCAGAAAGCTATGAAATCCTATGAAACAAGTGAAGCATTCAGCGGAAGAAGAAAAGCATGGGAAGCAGATACTGTTTGAGAAGCAAAATTGCATACCTGAGCCATTGGAAACTCTGGAGAAATGTAAGTCCATACATACTTTTCATCAGCAGAAGCGTCTAAAGAGGGATTAGGATGACCCATTTTGATTCGAACAGATTTTGCTGAATATATAGGATTTCCTGGCTGAAAAAAAGCTGAACATAAAAAACAACATCGTCAATAAAAAGCTTACAAAAGCAAATTAAACAAAGTTAGCACATATTTTGAGAAGATTCACACCGGTACCTTTGAAAGGATGAACACTAATTTCCGTAATAACACAAACTGGGCAGATCAACTTGTATGTCAGTGTCTCCGGCACATCAGGATTTCTCTGTCCTTTACTGGACCAGTATGAAGCTCTCCCATTAATAATGTCTCTTGCCTCTAATGTATTGTCAATGCTTTCCTCTGGAAAATTATCAGTGCTAGAAGCACCAATTGTCTCTCCAATGCAACCCACAATAGCAAATGATGTGCAGGCTCTAGCTAAATAAGCATAGACTCTATGGTCCTTTTCTAGAGCTTGCCATTCCATAGAAGAGCTAGATCCAACTTCAGGTTCCTTTGCTCCACTTTTATTCAGTTCAACAACACATGACGCTCTAGATAATTGAGGAAACATTCTCAAGCATAGTTGCTTGCAAAGACCATTTCCAACCACTGCAAATCAGCATACTAGATTATCAGTAGAAATAACATTTGTCAGTGAATTTTAGTTTCTGCATAACTCTTATGTCCTTTGAGAACAATTGATGCAGATTTCGTAGCTTTGTCCACCAGTGCTTAAATGAAATTACTTAACTTTAGATTTAAGAAAAGGAGAAATTTTGTTAGGGTGAAAGTAGCAAAGGAACAGACATTAAGATGTCCTCCAAAACAGACCAAACAGTAGATTCTACTATGCTCTCACTAATATGTATACTTATTCTTGTTAATCATTGCAAGAAGTTCGGTTGCCCACCAATTCACAATCAACCATGTTTAGAACACGTTTCCATTTCTGATGCTTAAACACCAAAATAAGACTAATATTTTAATAGAAAGCTGATATTACAATTAGCTTGAAATTACATAAATTTTTATGGCTAAAATAATTTTGACAATGAAAAAAACCTCTCTTTTCACCTAGTTTCCAATTAGATTGGGCTATCTGTCTTATGTTATTCTCTAAATGATAGTTCAGGTTACCACCATAAACAATACACCGTCAAGAATGTTTTATAAGCCTAGGTTAGCTGGCAATCCAGGTGAACTTGTCAAATACATTATTCAGCACACCATTTACTTCAATGTGCAGATAAATTAAAGGGGGAAATGGAAGTTTGATCATGTATGCCATAATCTCCATGTCAAGGTACATATACAAATAGTTAGCACATGAAACAGAACGACTTCCATTATAATAATTCTATCAGAGGGTGCGCAAAATGTGGTACAGGTGCGATCATGTATGCTGCAATCTTCTTGTCATGGTGCAAGTGAAAATCATTAGTACACTGAGGTTAAAATTTCGTAAAATACATAAAACAGAAAAGAAAGCATAATATTAGCAGGGTTGGTTGATCAGATGACAAACATAATGTAAAATGCATAGACTAAAGTTGGTGAACTCGTATAGATGAGATATTAGTGTAAAAGTCAGCTGGTATAGCTCACCAAAGTGTCGCCAAGATTGCGAGACACAACTAACTCGGACAAGGTCAGACGGATCATCCAGAAGCATAAGAATCTTGTGCGACATGTCATGATCAAGCCAATAGATGAAATCCACAGAAGATCCCATACTGGGGCAGTAGGTGTATATAAAATAACAAGTTCTTTTGCAAACCTGAACCTGAACTGGAAAATGAACAAAAAGTTAACATTTAGCACAGTTCACTCTAAAATGGAGCAGAATTTTTTTTAAGATTTTAACAATTAGACAATTGTGATTGTTTGTTGTAATATTGGATTTTAGCCATGAATGTAAACAAAACAGACATATAAATACTTATCCTCTCCCAAACGGCATAATTTTAATCTTTTTATTTCTTAACACGTATAAGACAAGAGTGGGATACGCTTAATGTAAAATCCAAAACAACCCAGCCTAACCATCGAGGAATGAGGAATATCAGAAAAACGGCTCACTAGAATACGAAAAGTCAATTCGCCTGGAGTGAATAAAATAAACAAAATTAAATGAATAGAGATTCAATAATTTAAATTTTTAAAACTCAATTAATTAGTCATGAATTTCACATATTTTGGGGGCAAATCCCCATTGATTAACTGAATTCATTTGATAACCAGAAAAAGAGGAGAAGAGCGAATAGTAACGAAATCTCGAAAGAAAATTCGAAACGAGAACACAAAAAATTTATCGCAGATTCGAAGGGGACTTCACTTGAAATTCGAGAGAGAAAGAGAGAGAAGTACAGCAATGCTCACCTTCGTCGTACACCGGAATACCTTCACGTCCGAAACAGAAGCCCTAAAAAGGAAGTCATTAAGAAATTGAGGGACAGTTGTTGGTGACGGCAGGAAGGAGGGGAGAGATGGCGTACGAGTGGAGGGAGGGGAAAAAAAAGGCGGTGTTAAGCTTGTTTTTATATTCGCATATTGTTAAGCTTTGTGATAAAATAATAAAGATGATATTTCCTTGGGAAAATTCTATATAAATCCCTCTTGAATTTATAATTTGTAAAACCTTGAAAGTTATATGAGCATGCAAAAAGACTAATAAGATATGTGGGCATTTCTGAGTTTTATTTAAATAACTCATAGTTAAAATCATTAGCAAAAAAATATTACTAAATATTAAATATGAAAAATAATAAGAAATAAATATTAATTGATAGTTAATACATAAGTATATTAAAAGCTGAAATTTTTCAAACTCTATGTAAATAAATAATATATATTTATTAGTGCATATATATGTTAAAAAACAAAATGACATAGTGGTTGGGCCACATATGGTGGGTTCAAATCCCACACCTTTCACTTTCCTTAAATCTTTTTCTAAAACCTAGCCCTCCCACCAAAAAAAAAAAAAAAAACTCACCGGACCTCAGGCGCCGGAGTCCGACGGTTGCAAGCCATCCAGCTGACCATGGTGGCCCTTTTGACGAGGGGCATCTTTTTTTTTTTAAAAAAAAATTTATTTAAAAACTAAGAGTAAAAAAGTAAATTTACTTGAATTTGCAAAACCCAAAATATATTAAATAAATTACTTTACATTTCAAAATAATAATATTAAATTTAGCAAGAAACTTATTTGTGATTATTTATAGGCTAAATTTACAAAATTCACTTAACTTTGGGTTACTTGCATATGACCTCCTTGAAATTTCAAAGTTTAAATTTAACTCCTCCGACCTTTCATTTTTGTAACTATTAACTCCCTATCGTTAAGTGACCTTTATCTTTTTTAACGAAAAATGTCACATTAGTATGCGATGACACATAGTATCCTATGTGGCATCTTGTATAAATTACCAATTTCATAAACCCACTTGAACTTTAGCATTGTATAGGACTCCGTGAACTTTGGTCGGTTAAAAATAACCCCTAACCTTCAAAATTTAAATTTAACTCCCTTAAAATTTTGATTTATAATATTAAACCACATATAGGAAAACTATTAAAATGATAGTAAGAAACTTAATAAATTAATTAAAATGATAAAAGTAACAACATGAGGTCTAATATTATAAATCAAAATTTTAAGAGAGTTAAATTTAATTTTCAAATGTTAAAGAACTATTTGTAACTAATCAAAATTAAGGAGGTTCTCTACAACTGTTCAAAGTTCGAAGGGTTTTATGAAATTCATAATACATTTGTAAGTAATCAAAGTTTAGGAGGTTTTCCACAATTGTTCAAAGTTTAGGGGTTTTATGAAATGAAATTAGTAGTTTGCATTGAATGTCACATTTGTAATTGATCAAAGTTCAAGGGGTTTACTGCAATTATTAAAAGTTCAGGGGTTTTATAAAATTGATAATTTACACAGGATGTTACACATCATCTCATAACTTCATCTCATAACTTGTTATAGCATTTTCCGTAAATAAAATAATGGTTAATTAAAGGTAGGGGGTCAATGGTTAAAAAATGAAAGATTAAAGATTAAATTTTAACTCTGAAATGTTTCGAGAAATTATATGCAACCAATTCAAAGTTTAGGAAATTTTGTATAATCCAGCCTTATTTATAATATGTTATCATGAAGTTTGCCCTCATCTCCATAACCTTCGTCCTCCAAGATGTAATCAAATCAAAGGCCGCTTGTGTGGTTTTTGTGGAAAGAAACATGTAGCATTGCCCACCATGGAGAAACACAAGCACTTGATCACCCTTCAACCACTCTTGCTATTTTTAACTTGCAATTCTCCCCTGTAATAATAATTCAGCACAATCTAGATTCGTACTCTTAAACATACGAGTGTATAAATATTAGATAGATTGTACGAGGACCATGAGCAGGAACACAAACCCAATCCTCAACATCAAATATAGCAGAGGATCTATATTATGTACAGAAGGCTCCCACACTTGCAACAAAAAAAAAAAGAATCTAACGACACGTTTGGTCTCTTGGCCTATACCCGCATCTCTACTATAAAAGCAATCTTTACCTCCTCCTCCCCATTTTTACATCTTCAGCACACCAAATCAATCACAAAGAAACATACATATATACATACATCCACTTGCAGAATGCATGATTTTTTTTTTAAAACTTGTTTTTTTAACTTCTCGTGATTCCCACCTAGCTAGCCTTCAAATGACATGTGTCATTTTACTCAAAAACCCACAACCCATACTGAACCCATTTCATTAATGCCACGCACACCTCGATGCTCTTGTATGTATGTATGTATGTCTCCTGATATTTAACTCAATCGTCTTCTATTAACAAGTGTTCCTTCATCTACTCCTTTCCTACATCATTACTGTTGCGTATCAAGACTGAGTCCACACAGAGACCTCCTTTGATGTGGGTGCAATCGATTTGGGTCAATGAAAATTTGATGTTCATCACATCTTTAGGGTTTTCAGAAACAAAACTTCCTACAGGATAGAGGACCCACTTTCCTGGATTGTCCAGATGGTACTGGGACACAGCATGTTGGCCATCAGAAGTTGTGAGCTTCAACCTCACTGGCTTTATGTCCCAGCCGTGGACATGCTCAGTGCTACAGACCCAACGGCCACGCCTCTTGGATGACCTTCCGAGTTGGAGTCTGAAAAACACGCTGTATCTCCCTACTGGAAACTGGAAATCAATATCTCCCTCCACTTCAAGCCACCATATTTGTTGAAGATAAGCAACTGTCTGGAATCTACACATACACATACATGGGACACCAGGTTTCACGTCATTCTTGAAACCTAAAATGGATCGTACAGAAACACAAGCATACATGCAGATGCAAATTTTTATTCATTCTAGGACATAACATATTATCAATGAGGACAAACAAGACCTAGGAATTACAAAAAGAATATATGGGCCTCGCATGCTTCTTGTTTTTTTTTTTGGGGTCACTTTCTCTCTTCCTGGACTATAGCACCATTGCAGATGATCTGAACCACCCCTTCTTATATAGCCCATATTGCTTTTTATTCTCTTGAGGATGAATGGAAAATATTCAAATGCTTAACTTGAATTACGAATGATTTCGAACATGGGCTCAGAATCAGAAGGGGCAGACCGCCAGGATGGATGAGTTCCACATCTTATGTGTCTAAATAGATCGTGGCTTACACTAGACAAAGGCCAGGGAGGCTACAATCTTAAAAAGCTTAGTCCTTCGAGATTATTTTAGAGAAACTATCCATGAGGCCACTACAAACCCTATCAACATTTGGTGCATGTGAATATCAGAAAGTCTCAAGTCTACCAATATCCAGGATTATTCCAACTTCAGAGATACGTGATTACAAGTTCTTAAAAAGAAGACGGATCATTACGAATAATTCACGCTTATTGAAAAAACCAGATAGAATATCCAGAACGAGGACAAGTCTACACAGAAAAGACAATACACACAATTTATAGGCAAATTGGGTCCCAGAAAATAAGAGCTATATAATTTTACTTACGAGGATCTCACCTTGACTCTTCGGTTGAAACGTAATTCCAGTATCTCCGATCATCTATGCCTGTAATCCTAAACGCTTTGGAAGAAATCGCTAAACAGATGCCACCTGTCCTCTTATTTATCCGTAGTTCCTTCACCACAGAGACATTTTATCAAATAAGCATCAGGCACTTGAAAAGAACGATGAAGTGTGATGAAGAGCAGAAAGAGGGGACTTACCTTTGTTCCATTATCAAATAGATTAGGCGTACAAAGTCTAGCATAAACATCCTTCTTCTTCCCCAATTCCATGACAGAAGCATCCTTCAACACTTGTTTCACTATGAACTTATAATTCGAGGGCAATTTTGATTCCCAAATGAAATCTGCTGATGAAGCTCCACGAAATGCCCGATTCAAACGAGCCATCTTGCAGATTTCAGGTGGGTCCATGTACATCAAAACCAATGCCACACAACTCTCTGGTATGTCTCCGAGTCTTGGCCTCACAGCAACATCAGAAAATTCAGAATCCGAAACGCACCCGGAAAAATTAGCACCCATCACAACACCAAAATTGAATCCGAGAGAAACAAGGGTGTGAAGTCGCCTCAAAACTTGAGTTTGAACCTGAATTTGTCGATTTTTTGAGAGAGATTGAGGGAACGGAAATAGTGCAGAACAATCATTGGGAAACTCCAAGAAGTCGTATTTACATCGCTATCATTGGGATTATGGGTTTCATAAATGAGAATAATCAAATTAATTTAAAAACCAGAGATCAAGGCAGAAAAATCACTACTTGAGGGTGGAGCAGAAAGAGAGTGGATCCAGTTGGGATGAGCATGGACATGACACGAGTTACTGACACAGACACGAATCTTTCCGCCGTTTTTGACGGGGAATGGATCCTCTCAACAATGGAGCCTTAGACGAGGATGTCGATCAGAGATCGTAATAATTTAGTTTCAAACTAGGAAAACATTTTATTATTTAAAAAATAGATAATACTATTATTTTTAACATTTATGTCAAAACCATTTATGTCTATAATAGGAAAAAAAATTGGCCAGAATGAACAGCCGTCATTTTAGAATTGGTATGGGGATAAAAAAAAATAGAATTAGAACAACGAATCTTGGTTTTTATAAAGATCTTAAGAGGTTAGCAGTTTCTGGCCCGGCTTAACTAGGACCTATTGATTGGTTTATTAATCAGATCAAATCCAATCTGATTTTAATTTTGGTATCAGGAGAAAAAATTCCTTTCTAAATCTCATTACGTAGTCACAGACAGGCGATAATGACCAAATAAATGAACCAAAACAAAACAAAACAAAAAAGCAAGCCAAACTTTTGAGTTTGGAGGTTGAAAGGATACTATGTAGTCTCAACACTTGTACTTGCTTTATTGTTGCCCATATATATTAGAAGGATTCTCTGTTCTCCTTATCCATTATTGAGACTATTTTAATCACAGTCATTATCCGAATCCTGATCCACTCTTAATTGACTTCTACCCTCAATCGTAAAGCCGATGACCTTGTGCATCTCTCCCTTCCTTCTTAATTTGATGGGGAAAGAAGAATTCTGTAGAGATAGTGATAACTGATAAGTCCTTTCTCTGGACGATGACAAACTCCAATAAGCTTCTCCGGATTTTCATGAGCTCTTTATAGGTTTTCTCTGTACCCAAAACATAAATCAAATTATTCATAATGTTTTAAATAGTATAATACCTATATAGAAAAATAATAAATGGCTTCCCTTTATATTTGTTCGAGATAGGCAACGCCCTATTAATTATTTCTTAAAATTTAAAAATCACACTAATTTTGAACATTATGTGCCGGACAAATAACTGGCACCCCTTGACTTCGTTCCCTTTCCATTTATTATCTGAATGCATTTTTATCCACTTCATCACAGAATGTCCCGTGCATGTTTATGGGCATTTTATTTTATTTTGACTAAAACACACACAACCCCATCAACTTTAATTTAGTTATAGGCAACCTCCCCATCTTTAGAAGTTTAAAAACAACACCCTCAACTTTTAGATACTGACTATCAAACCCTTTACCGTTAAATTTAATGGATTGTAAGCAACTCAAGATATTTAAAATTACTTGACGATGACATGTAATTTTTTTAATAGTTTTTTCATTTATCTTAATTAAAAATTCAAAACTTCAATTGGAGGACGATTCTGTGATTATACTAATAACAATCTCTAGGGGTAAGTGTTAGCAGGAGCGAACTAAAGGGGAAGGAAGGAGAGTAAAATTTTTATGAGTTGAATTTAAAAAATTGAAGAAATGAGGTTATAAAATTTTAACAAAGATAAGATGTAAACTAAAAGTGTGAAAAAAAAAATTAATTAAAAATTTTCAAATTCACCTCTCTATTTTCCTTAAATCCAATTCATAAAATTTTTCCTCCCCTCCAAATCCCTCATACCAAAACAATCACTAATGGAATCCCTAATTACCCCATCTTTATATTCTACTTATCTCCATATCTCAATCACATTCTTCCTTCTGACTTTATCTATTATATCTGTATATTCAGCATATGCTAGCCTCTGCTTGATCTTTTTCCAGCAAGTGACGAAATCATATTTAATTAAAATCTCAGAAGCCAAAATCACCCAAAATAAAGAGGCTCCATGCGATAACTGTTATTTTGAAGTTAGATATATAATGTGGCTATAAAAATGGAATAATTTGTGCATGTATGTAACTTGTTTTTTCTTGGTAGGTCTAGGGTATTCATCGCTGATACTAATGACTAACCCTCTTATATAGTAGATTTCCTGAAGAAATGATGGCCATCAAATCTATCTATACAACACACTTGCGTCGATGTTGGTGGTGTAAGCCCAGTGAAATGTCATGTGAAGAAGTCAGAGACCCAAGTCCATGTGCAAGTGCAAAGCCAACTAGCTATACGTATAACCTTTTCTTTCTGCCTGGCATTGAACTAGATCATGATATTTTATGTGTATAATTAATTATTCTCAATCTTTTTACCAGCGCATCACGTACACACATGCAATCCAGCCTATAGTTATTTTATTCATTGAACTTGACTTGTGGTGCCTAAAGAGTTTCCTAATCCAACTCACCCATGTGAGTTAGAGACCATATATATACAAATAGAATCTGAATATGAACGTGGGATCATACCCAATAGCCTAATTACCCAACCTACATGCATGCATGCCACTCCTTATTACCACAAAAGTCAACTTTATTTTCTGTAGTACGTCCACTAGTTAGGATAAATAGTATACATCAGCATTGATATTAATATTGTTGGATTTTAGTAACGACAGTTTACGTATGCACGCCAGAAACTGAAGAAAAGTAAAGGACGGTGAAACAACAATTTTGAATATATGGATGGGAAGATATCTAAAACATCCTCATCATCCTCTTTAATTTATTAAATAGAAGCTGAAAACAACTAACGTAACGTAGCTAGGATGGGTGAATTGAATAGAGAACCTTGCTTGATCACTCTGAAAATTTCGCATAGAACCTTATTTCAGTTTTTAAGGTATATATACTGTAGTGTTTTAGAATTCATTGATCCTAATTTTAAAATAAGATGCTGTTGAAGATTATGAGTAATATGGAATAAAGAAGTAGATGATCTTAGGGTTGATCATAAATTCTGATGGTTTGGGTTACCCGACCCAGTCTGGTAAAAAAAAATGGTCTGAGACAGATAAAATTAGACCAAACTAGACCAATCCTATCCGCCTGCACTGGACCTCGGGCTAGGTGATCAAACCCAGTGGTTGGATTTGGTCTGGCCCATTTTTTTTTAACTAATAGGAATAGGGTTAGTCGGTTAGTCTCACACTCAGTCTCAAACTACTCTCAGTGATTAAACTCGCGTCTTAGTTTCCCACTCAGTCTCAGCTAGTCTCGCCTCTCGCCCTCTCGCCTCAGCACTCCGTCTCCGCAGCAAATCCCCAGTCATAGTGACATAGACTCGACTTCTCTTCTCTGCTTCATTCCTCAGCTGAGAGGCCTTAGACTCAGCGCTCAATCGTTCCACCTCCGTCTTCTTCAGCTCTTCCAAATCCAGATCCAGATGCAGATCCATGCGCCTCTCCTCGTCTCCTCTCAGTCCATTAACAGTAAGGTATTATTGGAAATGGGAAAATCTGATTATAAGTTAAAAAATTATTGGAAACGGACAAATCACCATTTGCTGGTTCAATTTTCAAGCTCAATCATCCTACGATCTCTAGGTTCTGTCTCAATGGATTTTTATCTGTGTTTGCTAATGAAACTCTTAGTTCATTGCGTTTATTTTAATCTTTTGTAGTGATTTACAATTGGAGAGTTGCATTTTACAATTTTTCTTTTTACCTTTTAGCTTGTTGTTTTCTTTAGGTTATTATTCTGTCATCTTTTTATCTTAAGATTGTGTTGGTAATCTTATTTCTTCCTATAATTTGTCGGTGTAATAAATGTGAGACTGAGTACGAGGGAAAAGTTTAAGGAGATATGCTTTCTATGCTTCTCTATTTGGTCCATTTGGTTGTAATATATTTAGTGGCTTCTTTTTGGTCAGTGTCTGGGTCAAGTTATGGTTTCCCAAACAGGTCATGGACTGCCTGGACTAGTCCAGGTAGTCCACTGGACTAGTTTGGTCTGGCCCGAGCTTGGGCTCGTGCTGGACTAGACTAGACTTCAGGCTGGACTAGGACCTACCTGGACCAAACCTCAGGCTGGGACCAGACCCAATTCAGTCTGGTCTATGATCAACCTTAGATGATCTGAGTCATGTTTGAGAATATTATCTTATAGGGTTATTCCGCAACCATCGGTAAAGAAGAAGCGGTATTCCCTAGGAATAAACAGTCTCTTCTTGATTAAAATCAAGGCGGTGGAACTGACAGAAAATAAAGTGACATCATCAAGAGATTACCGATGCTTTCTAGTCCTCTCTTCAAATGGTGCCACAATTGGGGTATTTATAGATAATAAAGCAATGCCTTTAAAAGATGCTTTTTGAACACTACACCTCTTCAATTCTAGAGTCATAACCATATGTTAAAATTATGAACCATTTTTATCCATGAACCAATATAAATTTCTTAATTTATAAGAACATGATTTCTCAAAACGCATCTTTTCATTTAAACATATTCTATAATATTGGAAGACTTTTTCTTTGACACACCCATATGTAATATTTACAACAAATGCTACAATAATTCTCCCCCTTTTTTATATTATCATTTCATTAGTTCGAGGTTTGTGGCTACCTTTTCTAATACAAATGTCTCATTTAGGAGTTGAACTCGAGATCCCAAAGGGATCTACGAAGGCCTTACACCGTTAAACCAACTCTATGTTGGTATAGTAATTCTCCCCATTAACATCTATAAGTTGTAGAAATCTACACACACGCGCGCGCGCGCACACACATATTTATATGTGTGTGTGTGTGTTTGGGAAAATTACACTCTAGTCCCAAAGACTAGAATTAATTACAAAAAAGTCTCAAAAAAGTCCTTAGGATTTTTTTGTAATTAATTGCCTAACTTGAAAATCCGTATTAACAACATGAAATTTCATATTAATAACTGGAAATACTATGTTAACAACAAAAATTCTCAGTTGTTAATATGACATTTTAAGTTGTTCATATGACATTTCAAGTTGTAAAAATTTTTGTTATTGACATAGCATTTCCAGTTGTTAATATGACATTTCATGTTGTTAATACGGATATCCTCTTAGGCAATTAATTACAAAAAAGTCTCAGAGACTTTTTCGAGACTTTTTTGTAATGGGATTCTGGTTTAGGACATTTTTGTAATTAATTTTGGTCTTTGGGACCAGAGTGTAATTTTTCCTATATATTTTGTGATAGATTGAACATCAGGATTGTGAAATTGATGGTGACATTTCTTATAGAATATAAGTTGGATGGTTCAAGTGAAGAAATGCTAATGGGATGGAGTGATTTGTGATAAAATAATAATAATAATAATAATACCTAACAAATTTAAAGGAGAGTTTTATTTATGGTAGTCAATGTTAGCCTCTAATAAGATAATAAGAGCATAAAATTAGAATAGTAGAGATAAGGATGTAAAGATAAATGCAAGGTCATACAAGAAATAAAAGAAAAGATATAGAAGGTGCATGTTAAGAGGAAGAGTGTGTGTGGTGCGCATTGAAGAGAAATTTATATAAAATCATTTGAGATGATTTGAACATAAGTAAAGAAGGCCGTTGGAGACATCAATAAGAATGGTAAATCAGACAGCATGGAGTCTTTTGAAAAGGGTTGAGGAATACCAAAAAGAAGAACAATCAATGAAGTTATTGAATCAAACATTTCAATTAATAATCTATTTAAAAATTTGATTGTTGACATAATACAATGATATTTTGTACAATCTATATGTAGCTGACCTCATCCAATAGGATAAAGCTTGTTGAGAAGGGAAAAAAAGAACTAAACCAAGGACATGATCTTCTTCAAGGAATGTGGAAGATTTGGGCCTTAAAAGTTAAAACTCATTAGAAGAGGTACCGTTATAGAAACTAGCAATGCTTGAATCTCACTCACTTGAAGAAGCTCTGAAGGACAGAAACTGGGCTCCGGGATGGCCACACGATCGAGATTGCAATTTAATTATGCACTGAAGAAAGCAACTTCACCTGAAATGAACATGACAGCTTCAGCTTTTGAGTGAGACAGTGGAAATGAATAAGTGTCGTTAGATTGAGGGTATGTAGAGAATAATCGTTTGCGTGCTTTTTCTTGACAGTGCAAAACGACGAGAGACTGGGGTGGAAATGCAAGGAAGAGGATAATGCGTGGAGTTAAAGAGTGAAAATAGGAGATGCATTTGTGTCTGTGTACATGAGGATGAATTGATGAGGGAGAAACAATGTTAAGGTTGATTGAACCGAGGAGTTCCTCCAAACGCTTCATTGATGGAACTGATAAATGAAGCGTTCAGAGGAACTCCAAGAGACACCCAACAAACAGACAGATATGGTAGGAAATGCTGAGCAAGCCAAACGTATTTATAATGCACAAGCGGTGGCAATGCAATAAAAGCGAAAGAAAGAAGTCTGAGTGAGTTCTGGAATATCTGAACCTGGCCGAGAAGGTGACCAAGAGGGACCCGTATTCGATCCATCAAAAGTCAAAACAATATATTCTTCCCATAGACCCAAACTGCGTCCAGGTTCCATGGAGAGGCACAGAGCCAATCAACGCATCTCAATGAACACAAGTGGGTGCGTGACTAAAGAATTGAAATGAAATCTGCTTCAATTTCTGTGCCTTTTTTTACGTTGACTTTAGTAATAAACTCAAACTGTGCATTCTCCAGCTTTGACTGCTCGTGATCCTCTTTAGTATAGGTAAGCTGTATGTATGGAAACAAAGAACAAAGGATGAGACCTCTTGCTTTAATTTGAATGTGTGTGGGCGGCAGAGCTTTAATTGAGGCAAGTTGCTTGCATTTCATTTCAACCACCTTCCTTACTTTAATTTTATGCCCGGTCATTTAATTTGGTAGGATGGAATTTGGAATTAAATTTCATGGTTTTGGCATGTTTGATATGTCAAATATTAATTCCGCATGGAATTCAGTTAAACCAAACATGGCATAATTGATTCAAAGAATTGATTTCCATCTCCCCATTTCTTCTTGTTACAAAGCTTTGTAAGTTTTTCTATAATTTCATACTCAAACATCAAGTAATAAGAACATGAACAAGGATCTTAAGAACTCATGATTTTCACAATACTATATGTTTAAGTCAAGATACACTAACCTTTATCCATAATTGCGGAATCAATACTTCATAATACGTAACTTGCAACACGATAATTGAAACCTTTATCATTCTCTTTATCCTTCATTTCACGCTCTCTCTTCTAAATGGAAAACTAGAGGCGTCTATAATGGTCAGAGAGTGAATGAACAAGTTTCTATCCTTTAAATAACTTTTGTATCCAAAAGACATGTATATCCTAAGGATATGACTCTTCCCATCAAGCAGTCAAGAAACCTCTTCCCAAAAGTCATTTATCAATAGTCATTTAGCCCTTTTATTAGTTATTAAATGATATATATTTATCACAACCACATGAGACATTTCTTACATTCTCCCACTTGGCTCATGTGATATATGTCATTTCATGATTTAACAAAATATCAACAATTTTGCGCATAACCTTGGCTAAAAGATTTCATATATATTGGTTACATTATAAGTCATGGTTAAGGATAAAACTAATACGAGTCATGACGGTTGTACATCAGTATATCGACGTAGTCCGTTCCATATACTACTTTATTATTCTTTCTCCTTGACATGACACTTTAACGGAAGTAACTTTAATGTCTATCAATAAAGTCTTCACAGTAGACAAATCTTGTTTTTTAACAACATCATTTATGCATGCATACATAAAGTTGAAAATAGGAGAATCTCTTAAACACATATATACTAATGACCTCAAAGTGTCAATGACCAATACAGAATAATAATTTTAACATTCTCTAGTAAACATAATACCCATACTATACAAATGACTAGTGAATGTCTTGGGTGGTAATCCCTTTGTCAAGGGATCAACTATCATAACATTGGTGCTAATATGTTCTATTGACACTATATGTTTCTGAATCTCTTCTTCAACAACAAAGTATTTCTTATCCATATGCTTAGCACCTTTAGAATACTTGTTGTTTTATAAAAGAAGACTATTACGGAATTATCACAATAAATTTTCAACGGCTTAGCTATAATGTCAACTAACCCAAGCCTTGAAATAACACTCCATAGCCATTTAGCCTTAACCATGGCCTCAAAGCATGCCACAAATTCAGCTTTCATAATGGATGCAGCAATTATCGACTGCTTATCCAATCACTTTAAGGTTGCTAGACCTTCTATAAGTAAGTATGTAACCTTTAGTTCCTTGCAAGTATCTCAAAACTTTCTTTGTAGCTTTCCAACATTGCAAAGTCAATATTTGGTCTCGTACAAGTTTGAGCATACATTAAGCTCCCAACTAGTGATGCATACGGAATTGCTTCCATTTCTTTTCATTTCAATTCATTTTTAGGTATCTCAAAACTTTCTTTGCAGCTTTCCAACATTGCAAAGTCAATATTTGGTCTCGTACAAGTTTGAACATACATTAAGCTCCCTACTAGTGATGCATACGGAATTGCTTCCATTTCTGAATTGGAACTGGAGATGATGAGCAATTTTCCTTTCAGAATCTCTCCAAAACTTTATTAATATATGATTTCTGAGACAAGCTTAACAATCCTTTTGTTTATCACGAAATATTTCTATCCCAATCACATAAGCTCCTCGCCCATATCGCTATATCTTTCATTTGAAAGTTACTAGAGAGAAACTTCTTAGTCTCATTTAAAAGACCAAGATCATTAGTTGCAAGCAATATATCATCAACATACAAAACCAATAATATAAACTTGCTCCCACTAACCTTCAGATATATACACCGATCAACAGTGTTTTTTTTAAATTATCCACAAGAAACAATAGTATCATTGAACTTAAGGTACCATTGCCTTGAAGCTTGTTTAAGTCTGTATATTGATTTCTTTAATTTGAACACCATGTGCTCCTTTCCTTTTTTTTTCTGTGAACCTCATTGGTTGGTCCATATACACATCTTCCTTTAAATTCCCATTTAGAAAGGCCGTTCTCACATCCATCTGGTGTAACTCTAAACCATAATGAGTCACTAATGCCATAAAGATTCTTAGAGAATCCTTCTTATAATTTGGTAAAAAGTTTTTTTTTATAGTCAATGCCATTTTTTTTGAGTAAATCCCTTTGCAACTAGTTTAGCCTTGTAAGTTCCAAGTTCCAAGTTACCAAGAGAGTCACGTTTGGTCTTAAGACCCACTTACAACTAACTCTCTTACATCCTTTTGGCAACTCAACAAGGTCCCAAACATCATTTTGTTCCATAGATTTCAACTTATCTTTCATGGCATCTAACCACTTGTCACCATTTTCAGTATTCATGGCTTGTGAAAAAGTAACTGGATCATCTTGAATACCTAAGTCAAATTTAGACTCTTGTGGATATACCACATAATAATTCGAAATAACAGATCTCTTTTCCCTCTGAGACCTTCTTAATGCTATTTATTGTGGTTCTTCTACAATGGATTCATTCGGTTCATTAACAATAATCTCATCATGAATAATAGGATCATTCATTTGTTGTTCTCCATTATTATTAATTGAGTTAACAACATGAGAAATAATAACTTTACTAGAGACACAAGTTAATGGAACTTGTACTCTAACTTCTTGACTATCCACTTTATGTGATGTTTCACTCCCACTAACTTCACCATCCTCACATGCTTTACAAATTCAGAAAAAATTCATTCAATGCATATTAATGTTCACCTTTAGGGACCCACTACTATACAACATTCAACTATAAAGATGCTATAAAAGATTTCACATAATTTGGCAGTGATGCATATCCCAACTAGAAATATTTATCATCTTTGGATGTCTAAATAAAACTATAAGTATATGAACAATACCAACATTCATGTTTATTATTATAAAAGCAAATAACCAACCTTTGAGTTGATCCATAACCATCTTATAATAACAAACTTTTAATTCACCCACAACATAAACATAATTCATAGCATCAAAGTTATGGGAAATTTGAAATATCACAATAATAATTGGAATTAAAATAATTCATAAGAATTTGACCACTTTGGTGACTAACAAATCCACCATACTTAATTCCAAAACTTAAATGTTTAATATAGATTTGCTATTCACAACACCTAGGTAATTTATATTTTGGATCAATATATAGAGGCTTTAACAAAAATAATTTGTTCCTTTTCTAAGCCATAACTAATATCTAGTTATATATAAAACGAGGTGATCCAAAATTAAAACCTAAATTTGGCCCCAAAAAAAAAATAATTCAGCCCAAGAAAAAAGTAAAGGCAAAAAAAAAGTGTAGCCCAATAGAGAGTGAAAGAAAAAAAAAACGAGTAGCCTAAAACAAAACATGAAGGCCAAAAACCGTCCAGCCAAAAATAAACAGTCTGGGCTAAGCCCATAGTCCAATCCAGCAGCCCCTTTTTTTTTTAAAAAAAAAAACGAGTTCAGCCCAAGCCATTTCGGGCCAACAGAAAATGAGCCCTAAGATAAATATACTTAAAAATATATTTAATCCATGTCTAATCAAAGAGGTATTAATGGCTCAGTGGTAGGATGTCTCATTCTTCAATAAGATGATGCCGGTTTGAATCCCACAGGTGCGTCTCTTAAATTTTATTTCATGTTTTAAAACAACTCTCAATAAAATGCTACAAGGGGGTACAAGGGGTTTCGAACCGAGGATCTGTAGGGGCGCGACGCGCCTAAAGGCAAACATTCTACCAATTGGGCCGTGACTCTTCATTGGAAAGGAGACACCAAAAAGAAACTAAAAACAACACATTTTTATATTGGGGTGTCATCCCCAACCTCCACCCAGGTCGAATCGACCCATATGGATCCGTGGGTTGGATCCGTTAGACTTGACTCTTCTTTCCTCCATAACTGACGTTCCCGACGTCATATTTACACATTTTTAGTGTATATCTCTTCGTTGTTTCAAGACCTTTTCAATGAAATCTATTTTGTGGTTTAAAAACACTTTTTCCATGACCCAATTTCAAAACGAAAAACAATAATATACCATCATCTTTTCTCTTTGATCTCAAAATTCTTAAGAGAAAATTGAGTCCCAAAATTGTGAACGCTATTAACGTTAAAAATTCATAAAGCAAAAAATAAATGCAATCATATGCATTTCTATTTCAAACAAGAATCTCATGCACACAAAACAATAATATATGTACTTTTGATTCAACAAATCAACATTACTTGTTTGAAATTCATTTCACTCATTTCACATAATTTTGAAGATTAACAAATTCATTTAAGAATAAATTCAAAAGTATCATTTATCTATCAATATAAGATTCATAATTGGAAAACCATAAATTCTAAAACCAAAAGGCTCTGATACCACATGTAAGTTTTTCTATAATTTCATGCTCAAACATCAAGTAATAAGAACATGAACAAGGATCTTTGATGATTGAATATTATTCCACTTATTTTTATCTCTTAATTAATAATTTAGGGATGTTTAATTGAGAAATAATGGGTTTTATTACCGAATGAGCTTTAAACTTTTAATTAGATTAAATTCATTTTTGGTAATAAAATTCCAGATTTACAATGCTTCACCGTTTTCGCCATAACTTTTGATCTAGATATTGGATTAGCCTCACTCTTCTTTCGTTTTTTAGATGATTCAGAGAGCTACAATTGTTATAAAGACCTCGAAGGCTGATTCAAACAAGAAGATGGACGAAATTGGAGCTAAAGACAGACCCATTTTGCTGGATTTCTATTTTGGACGAATTTTATAATAAAATGACCAATTATTAGAAGTTTTCTAATTTATTAGAGATTTCATATTGATTAGAGTTTTCCTATGATTAGGGGATTGATTCCTAATTGTCAGTCATCTTGATTCATCCTTCCCGTATAAGGAAAATTGTATGGTGGCTGTAAACAACACATTATTATATTTTACATTGTTATTGGATTAAAAACGTTTTAATTAAATTCTCTGAGATGTTCTTCGTGTTCTTCGTCTGTTCTTCATTGTTTTGCCCAGCCATGCTCGGCTAAGCCTCTCTGATTAACCCATGGATTAAGGATTCCATATTCCAGAGGACCCATGTTTAACCGGTAACATCTAAACTCGTTTCTGCCTTCTTTTATCGGATTCGATTTCTGAATTCGGATTGAGTTTTTTATTAAAAACCTAGATTGATTTATCCCAAGGACACCATTCGAACTGGGTTTAAGTGATTACTAGGCGATTTCTCGGTGACATGCCACTGTTCTAAACATATTCTGGATGATCGTTCAGTGGAGGGAATTTCTGGACAAACATAGAGATTTCGGTTTGTCCAGAATCAATCACGAGTTTGGTGTATTATTTTAGTCTGATGAAGGTTTTGTAATTCCTAATTCTGGGTTAGTTGTTTTTAGTCGAATTAATCTCGTTATCCTTAACTGTTTCATTTTGCTTTCATTCTTAATTGCATTAAAAAAACTCTTCCCCCCATTCTGTTACTATTTTCCTGTTTCTATTGAACCTACTGCGAATTTCGTGGGAAACGATCCAGGTTCCTTATACTACAAATCTTTTTACTGAACTTGGTTATTTTGTAAGAGGTCGGCATCTCTTGTCAATCTTAAGAACTCATGATTTTCACAATACTATAGGTTTAAGTCAAGATACACTAACCTTTATCCATAATTGCAGAATCAATACTTCATAATATGTAACTTGCAACACGATAATTGAAACCTTTATCATTCTCTTTACCCTTCATTTCACGCTCTCTCTTTTTGATGAAAAACTAGAGGCGTCTATAATGGTCAGAGAGTGAATGGACAAGTTTCTATCCTTTAAATAACTTTTGTATTCAAAAGACATGTACATCCTAAGGATATGATCCTCCCATCAAGCAGTCAAGAAACCTCTTCCCAAAAGTCATTTACCAATAGTCATTTAGCCCCTTTATTAATTATTAAATCATATATATTTATCACAGCCACATGAGACATTTCTTACAAGCCTCTACCTCCCTATTCTCAACAAAATCAAACATGAGTGGTAACTGATTTACCTCCTGGAAAGCGTCCAATTAGGTGTAAGAGGTTGTCGCTAAGAAATATAACTCGAATGGTACTCTTAATTGTTATAAAGGTCATCTTGCTCAAGGTTATACACGAGTTGAGGGTATTGACTATAGTGATACTTTTTCTTCTGTTGCTAAATTGACTACTATCCGGTTGTTACTTGCTCTTGCAGCTGCCCATAATTGGTATTTGAAACAATTAGATGTCAATAATGCGTTTTTACATGGGGATTTGATGAGGAAGTCTACATGCTACCTCCTCTTGGCTTCATTGTGTCTTCTCCAAAGAATGTTTACAAGTTACATTGGTTTCTTTATGGTCTTAAACAAGTCAGCCACCAATAGTTCTCAAAATTGTTTAAAGCTCTTATTACTTGTGGTTATCAACAATCACAGGTTGATATTCTTTGTTTCTTAAAAATGCTCCTACTTCTTTTACTGCCCTGTTGATATATGTGGATGATATTATTGTTAGTTGTATTGATTTAGCTGAAATTAATCATATTAAGGCCTTTCTTGATTCCTGTTTTAAGATCAAAGATCTCAATGATGTTAAATATTTTCTGGGATTGGGAATTCTAGGAGTTCTATTGGAACTTCTTTATGTCAATGCAAGTTTTCTCTAGATCTTTTATCTGATATTGGTATTTTAGATTGTAAACTTATAAAAACTCTTATGGCTCATAATCTGAAGCTTTCTATTGACTCTAGTACTCCTTTGGTTGATGGTTCCCAATATCGGACTTTTGTTGGTCACCTTTTGTATCTTTCCAATACTCGTCCAGACTTGTCATTTGTTGTCCAATAGTTAAGTCAATTTGTTCAGCACCCTACTAATCTACATTTACAGGCTCTTCATTGTGTTTTGTGATATCTTAAAAGGGGCTCTTGGTTGTGGTCTTTTCTTTCATGTTACATCTGCTGTGAAACTTAATGCTTTTAGTGATTCCAATATGGCTGGTTGTCTTAATACACGTCGTTCTATTACTAGGTTTTGTGATTTTCTTTAGCAGGGTTTTGATTACATGACTTTATAAGAAGCAACCTACTGTTTCTACTTCCTCTTTTGAGGCAGAATATCGAGCATTAGCTGCCATTACATGTGAATTATAGTGGTTTTGTTATTTGTTATGTGATATTGGTCTTCATATTTCTAGTCTTACCTCTTTGTATTGTGATAATCAATCAGCTAGACATATTGCTACTAACCCTACTTTTCATGAGCGCACAAAGCATTTGGACATCGATTGTCATATTGTTTGTGAGAAACTTCAACAAGACATCATTCATCTTCTTCAACAAAAACATTAATTTTTTGCGACGGAAAAATTCTATCTCAAAAAAAGCATTTTTCGACGCAAAACGAAATTCGTCCGTCGCAATTGCGATGGAAAAAGATAATTCCATAAATTTGGAAATTTGCGAGAATTTTTTTTTCCGTCACAAAAATTTGAAATTTGCGACGAAAAACAAATTCCATCGCAAATTTCTGACATTTGCAACAGAATCTCATTCCACCACAAATTTCACAATTTTGCGAGGGAATTTAAATTTTGAATTTTTGCGACGGAATCAAATTCCACCACGAATTTTGAATTTTTGTGACAAAATTGAATTTTCGTTGCAAAATTCATTTTATTAAAAGGAATTAAAAAAATCATAAAATTACAATAAAAAGAAATTCGTCCATCGTAAAAAGTTGTGTCGCAATTGTGATGGGAAAAGAAAGTCGTGACGGAATTTTTTTTCTGTTGCAAAAATTCAAAATTCGCAACGAAAAACAAATACCGTCGCAAAATTCTAACATTTGCGATAGAATCCCATTGCACAGAAAATTTCATAATTTTGCCAAATTTTGAATTTTTGTGATGGGTTTATTTTTTTTTTAAAAAAAAAGTCATAAAATTACATTAAAAATATAAAAAAATTGAAATTAAAAAATCATAAAAATCATATAAAAATATAAAAATAAAAATGATAAAAAATATATAAAAAAGTCATAAAAGATATAAAAAAAATTATCGCAAAAATATATAAAATTTCATTAAAAGTATAAAAATGATTAAAAAATAAATAAAATTGAATAAAAGCTTTCAAAATAAAGAAAACTTGTATATGATAAAAATATAAAATAACAATCATAAAGAGTTTACATAGAGAAAGGAAAATATAAATAATAATGTTGCGAACAATATATACTAAAAAATAATCTAAAAAGCAGTAACATGATCATCATCATCGTCACCAGGACAATCAGCACCACCAGGAGCCGGCCAGATACCCTTGCCCTGAGTTAAGGACTGGAGTACAAGCTAATCTGCCTCATCATCTCTTGTGTTCGTTGCAGGTCTTGTGCTTGTTGTCGCATCATCTCTTCTTGCGCCTGCACACGAGATGCTTGCATGCTAATATGAGGTTCTTGCGCTTACATACATGATGCTTGCTCCTACATTAACGCCTTCATCCTCTAAAGCTCATCTGAAAAAATAACATTAGGGAGTTAGTTTATTTTTTGTACTTCATTTAAATGGACGAGGGAATGAAAACGTAAAAATCTATAGAAAATGTATTATGTTTACCTGAAGCAACACATTCACTGCCAGATGAGAAGCGCTTCGTAGGCTTCAGTCGGCTGGCAAAGGCACCCACCCCGAATAGTCCGCCTTTCTTACTAAATCCACCCACAGCCTCAATGAATAGATTCTTGTTATCAAAATGAGAGGATGTGAGGTCGCCTCACTCTGTGAGTCTCTCTCCTATGTCAACCTCTGATAGGTTTCCTACAAGCACAAAAATACATCACAAATAAAGTATGTGAAATGAAATAAATTAAATATGTTGGTGCCTGAAATAGATAACAAAAGCAATAAATATCTCACCACTATTTGTTGCAACCTGGCGTTGATCTAGTGGCGCCTACTACCTTCAGAAGACTCCTGGGAATGGGTCCACTCAAAGGTAGCCCACTCAACCGATTCTACAGGAACTTCCCCAGATGCTGCCTGCAAACACAAATGATGATCGTTAGTTAATTACTTCAAAGTACACAATATTGAATACTGAAATAGAAAATAACTGTACTCATAATTTTTCGTCGATGCTCATTGTAAAGGATGGAGCCGCTAGTATATGACGGTCCATCCATATGGGCCCTATTTGATTTATTTTTCTCACTTTTCTCTTTAAATTTGGGATCGGCGGTCCATCTTTGAAGTAATTGATCTACAGTCTCAGGTTGAATCCAATTAGTCTTGCCTAAACCGTGTCTCAATTTATAAAACCTATCAGACAACCACTTGCTTCCCTTGGAGTTGTAAGCTTTTCTCAAATCTTCTTAATGGTCAGGCAACCACCTAAAGTGATGCTAAAAATCAATTACGAAAAATTAGTGCTCTAAATTATGAAAGTACTTAATTAGTTTGCATTTGGATAACAAATTAATAACCATGATTTACAAAACTTACCAAGAACTCATTGAACCAAGCTTCCCGATATTCCTTAAGAATCTCTTTCTAATGGGCCCAAGACTGAATGAAATTATGGAATATTTGAGCTGACACGAAATCCATGACCACATTGTAAGAATCAAATATAGATATAGAGGAAATGACACAAATATTAGTATACAAACTAAAGGTAGAACATCGTAATATTACTAGTAACTTTACATGACTTACTCTAGGTTGCCTTAAGGACGGATCCACACTAGCCATGTCTCAGGATGAACTGATCCCCACACTGGTGTGATGGAGAAACTAGCTTCCCTGACTTGGCTTTAAGGAGATGCAGTGTACTAAAGTAAGAAATGTGACGTATTGCAAAATTTTAGTACATAATTGCTTAAATAAAACTAAAAATATAAATCAATCAGAAATCATAAAGTAAACCTTCTCTGCCCCTTGCTGTGGATAATAGAGATTGAAAGCCAAACATATACCACCCATAACAGAGTCGGTAGTGGATAGTGAAGATGACATATGAATTGCGGTAGCTCTGGGAAAGAGTTAAGTCTTCTGCCTAAATAGGGATCAGATGGTGTCGACCTACCACCTCTGATAGGACGGGGCCGAGCTCTACTACCACTATGATCACTGCTTGAATGCCCTACTGAATGATCCATCTATCAACACTGATGAACATTATGTCAAAATATAAAAAAGTTATACTTAATATGACACTATCAAAGTAATGGAGTATCTAGTATAACATATGGTTATAAACAAAGAACTAACACAAGTCAACTGGAAGATTCCATTTCTTCGACCTCTCCTTGCATGCCTTCCTCTAGAGTCTCATAGTCATTGAATTCAAACTCACTATTAGAGTAATTCTCTTGCGCCTTATCGTCTGATTCCTCATCCCCAATATGGATAGGAATAAACTCTAACTTTGTAGAAAAATCAAATAGATTGCTTGGTACATCATCCTCGACAACAATTATAGGTAGTACATGTTCCACATTAGTTTGGAACGGTTTATTCATATAGTCATTTGTTTCTGAAGTTTGATCCTTCATTATTTTTGCTCTTGAAGTTTGTTAATTTTATTGGCCAAGTCGATCAAAACAAAAAAGTTTGCAAAGTTTACTTCAAAGTTGATTTTTCACAATGAGGTGGCATGATTATTATGTATTATTAGATATATTTATGAACCTTCCATTTGTCTGAATTAAAGCGGTTGTTCACAGACAATAATATTCAACCATAAATGCATGCATGCATCCAATTCAATTCAATGTATACCTACAAGCAACAATTTTATTTATTTACTTATGTTTGGTGCAAATAGATGCTTAAAAGACAAACACATATAGTTCTAAAATAAAATATAGATAGTTGATGTCAATATATATATATATATATATATATATATATATATAGTTCTAGAATGTAAACTCACAATTTTAATATGTAGAATAGCATTTTTTATCCCTTGGAACACTAAACCAATTAAGCACAACCAAATTAAAATGTAGATAGTGGTTAACATGCTCATACTCTACATTTTCTGATTAAAAAAAAAGAAAGAAAAAGCCTGCCACAACAATAAGAACAGTTGAAGAAAATAGAAGAGAAAAAAGTGCGGGCACAAACTTACCTGGTGAAGAAGAACGAGAAGCCGATCAAAGCAAGATGGAGCACGGACGACAACCACAAGTAGGAGACCATATGGCGACCACAAGGAGGAGCAGGGCTTTGCAACGGAATGAAGATGAGGGAGAGTAAGGAAGAGACTCAAGAAGAAGCAGGAGAGAATGAGAAAATGGGGGGAGGGGCAAAATAAAGGGGAGTTTGCAGCGAAACACTGATTTCCGTACCAAATGTTGAGATGGGAATCAGTGCTTGGGGGCTTGCAATGGAAAGTAACTCCGTTGCAAGCCCCATAGGGGCTTGGGATGGAAAGTCACTATGTCACAAGCCCGAGGGGGCTTGCAACGGAACATTTTCTCCGTCGCAAAATCCCCTTATTTTACAAAATCCGTCACAAATGTTGGGTTTTTTGCGACAGAATGAAATTTCCATAGCAAAAAATCCCAAATTTGCAATGGAATTAAATTTCTGTCGCAAAAACCCCAAATTTGTGATGGAAAAAATTCCGTCACAAATCAACACTTTTGTAGTAGTGTTCCTATTAAATTTGAAGATCAGCTGGCAGATATTTTACTAAGGCTTTACTACCTTCTTCTTTCTGTACGCTCCTTACCAAGTTGGGTATGATAAACATACATGCCCCAGTTTGAGGGGATTATTAGTGTACATGTTAATTAGATGTAAATAATTAGTTAGAATGCTTACCGGAATAGATTACATTATGTGCAAATATCATTTATTGTGTCTATATAAAGACACTTGTATCATTACTCGAGGATGTGAAAAATATTCTGAAATTTAATTTTCTCTTCTTACTAAATCATAATAATAATAAAGGGCCTATATGAGCCAATATTTATCAGTATAAAAGACCACACAAGTTATAAGGTAATTGGATTATTGAAAAACGAAAAGAACATACACTGTTATTGTAGCTTAATGATGCTTATATTATAGCACTTCTCTTAAAAAGTGTTACTTGTAAGAAGTTGAGAGTTGGAATGTTGTTGAAAACGAAAGAAATAGATTAATAAAAGTGCATCTAGTGTTTCCCCGTCAACGAGATAAAGTGGTTGATTATGAATATATTTGTGTGAAAATGAGATCTCTCCTAGTTTTCAACCCTACAATCCTCCATCTCTTGCCATTATCATTTTATCGAACCAAACAAAGCCACACAATCAAATGCAATCGTGTGGAAAATAATTCGATTTTTATGAGTATATTTTAGTTAAAGAATTTGAATAATAATAAAAAGGGTTAAGAAGCAATTTGGTCAATAAACTAGTACTTCAGGAGTGCCCAGCACAAATAACTTTCAAGTGGACAAAAAATACTAAAAAACTTTTAAAAACGTGCAGTCAACACAACATCGTTAGAAAAAGACAATGTCTGTTATCTAAGGTGCAGATTGGCCAACAAACTTTTACTCTAGGAGCGCTAAGCATAAAAAAGTTTTACTCTAGGTGCGCTCAACACAAAAAAGTCCATGTGTAATCCACTCAAAATCTGACTGCTGTAAATCCTTACCTGGACCCCCAACCATGTGCATTGGAATTAGAAAGAGTGAATACAACAAAAAAAATCACAAATTATATTAATTATCTTATATTAATGATTATTATCAGTTATATTATGCAATTATTAACTATATATTTTAGTTAAAGAATTTGAATAATAATAAAAAGGGTTAAGAAGCAATTTGGTCAATAAACTAGTACTTCAGGAGTGCCCAGCACAAATAACTTTCAAGTGGACAAAAAATACTAAAAAACTTTTAAACACGTGCAGTCAGCACAACATCGTTAGAAAAAGACAATGTCTGTTATCTAAGGTGCAGATTGGCCAACAAACTTTTACTCTAGGAGCGCTAAGCATAAAAAAGTTTTACTCTAGGTGCGCTCAACACAAAAAAGTCCATGTGTAATCCACTCAAAATCCGACTGCTGTAAATCCTTGCCTGGACCCCCAACCATGTGCATTGGAATTAGAAAGAGTGAATACAACAAAAAAAATCACAAATTATATTAATTATCTTATATTAATGATTATTATCAGTTATATTATGCAATTATTAACTATATATTTACTCTTTAAATTAAATTTTTGTTATTGTAATTCTTTTCAATATTTTAGAAATATCACATATTTATGTGCATATAATATGGGGAAAATTGATATTTACATGCGTAAAAATATCACATAATTTATAGGCCACATTTATTTATTTGGGTATGTCTTTCTTTATTGTCTCTGCTGATAAAAGGATCAAATTCCTTTTTATTTATGTGTATAAATATAATATTTTTCCCGATGAAAATTAATATACAGCTGATGAGATTAACATACTATAAATTCAAATCTTATTTTCGGTTAAGTAGGTATTCTAGGAGCATTACTTTAAAAATGGGACAAAGGCTTCTGATTTTTTTTTTGGCAACCGAAAGATCTTGTCACATTAACTATTATAAATTGATAATAAATAAAACTAAAAAATTATTTATATTATACGCAATTATATCAATAACTAAAAAATTTCATCAGTCGTATATCAATTTTTACGCATATTTATACGCATGTAAATATGTGATATTTTTAAAAGATTGAATAGAATTACAACAATAAAAATTAAATTTAAAAAGTGAATAATACAATATTATAGTCAATAATTACATAAGATAACTGATAACAATAATTAATATAATTTATGATTTTTTTGTTGTACACACTCTTTCTAACCCAAATGCACATGGTTGGGGTCCAAGTAAGGATTTATAATAGTCAGATTTTGGGTGGATTGCACATGAACTTTTTTGTGCTGAACGCTCCTAGAGTAAAACTTTTTTATGCTGGACGTTCTTGAAGTAAAAGTTCGTTGACCAATTGCACCTTAGATAACGGACGTTATCTTTTTCTAACGGCTTTATGCTGACTGCATGTTTATAAAAGTTTTTTTAGTATTTTTGGTTCACTTGAAAGTTATTTGTGTTGGGCGCTTCTGAGATAATAGTTTATTGGTCAAATTACTCCTTAACCCTAATAAAAATGCAAACAAACTAACCTAGTTTTTTCTTTTTCTTTTTTATTGATCGAACCAAACAAAAGTTTTATTCTTAATGGTAATTTTTGAAAAAACAATACATGTTTTGAATTACAAATAATAAAATGTATTTAATTAAATTTATTATTTTTTAATAATAATGAACAAACATATCATTTATGAAACTTTTGAAATTGTAATTTTTTTTAAAGTTTTTTTTTTTAATATTAGAGGCTAAAAAGAAGGTGGTAGATTAAAGGGAAGGATTGGTTTTCCATCTTAGAAATGGATTGACTTAATTGTTGTGAAAGATAAAAGAAAAAGATTAAGAAATTAGAATAAAGTAAAAGAAAAATATGATCTAATACTCCAAGGTGACAAAAAGTTAAAATTATAAATTAAAAAATGTTAGATACGTAGAAAAAAAAGGTTTGAAAAAGCCAATGAGTGTTGGCACGGATGATAAAGAACAAGCTTAAGTCCTAAAAGGACGAGAGTTTGATTCCCTCTACCATTGTGAGAGCTCATTTGGTAGGCGATCTCATAAGTCCCTTATAAGTGCTTAAAGAGCCCTGGGGCCGTATCTTAGCTTTAGTGGAGGACCGGTATCGAATCCACCTAAACTCGTTTTTTTTAATTAAAAAAAAGATTTGAAAAAATAATTAAATAATTCCATCTAAATTTATAAAACCCTAAAAAAATCTTATAATACATGGAAATGACAATCATGATTTCTCCACCTCTCTCTCTCTCTCATCTTGAATTGTCAGATCTTACTCTTAGTGTAGGGCTTAAATGGGAATCAGATTCCTTGTCTGTCCTTAGGATAGGTAAGGAGAGCTCGTCCGTACAGACGAGCTTTTGGCTATCTAGATCTAGATCTGAACGGTCAAAATATTTTTTTTGTTTTTATTTTTTTATATACATGAAAAAATCATTTTTTAAAAAAATATTAATTCAAAGATTAACTTTATTTTAGGTTCTTTATCCACTAAAATTTTTTATTTTAAATACTAAAAAGTCAAACAAAAAAAATACTGTCAAGATCACGCCCGAGCTTGTCTGCCTATCCTTGGCAGTAGCAGGGAAATGGCGTCCCGGTTGAATGTAGCCATCGGGATTGTGGAAGCCACCGCAGGAAAAGAAGCCCACCAAAGAGAGAAATTGTTGATGGTGGCCGAAAAAGCTCTCACCATGGATTAGCCCACATGGCCTAAACCCAAATACCCACCATATCTGACCTCAAGACTTGCTACTGGTAATCCGTCGGGCTTCCGTCAATATCGATTCATACATGTACAACGACTCTGAAATCCGAGATTGTAAACGACGACTGGCATTCAGTCGAGCATGGACGTGATGGAGGCAGATGACTACGATGAGTTTAGGTCTATTGTGAGGTGCCCAATTTCCCAGATGAACTATTCAGCTGGCACCATAGATTTGCGCCACTGTAGCATGATGGGTCGCTCGGATTGGGGTTCGCTAGTTAACCAAACTACTCAGTCACGGGAAGGTGGCGTTAAAGCAATTTTGGAAGAAAACACCACCGTTGTATTTGTTAAAGGACTGAATCTTCAACCGCACAAGATATCGGATCCGACCAGCTTCCTCTGCCACTTTGGGTTAAGCTCCTTTGCCCATGGATTGTTTCAGTGCTTCGTGGACTTTGTTTGCTAATTTTGTGGATTGCCAATGGAAGAACGTAATGAATTAGTTCAATCCACTGGAGAACGACCTACAAAAATAGTCAATGTCAGCATTTGAAATTTTTTCCCCAAAAAAAAAAAGGCCTTGTGAAAACGTCTCGGAAATGAGTAATGAGAATAACAGTATCGTTTGAGAAAATTGAGTAATGAAATTCACTGAAAGACTAGAGAGTTTGATCAAATCTGTAAAGATTTTGACAAAATTAATAAATATTGATAATATGTTTAAAAAGATTGAGTGAGAGGGTGTTTTTTTTTTGGTATTTTCTCTCAAAAATGAAAAATCAGATTCCCATCTTATCCTCTTTGCATCATTTACATGAGTTAATGGGCTTTTCTAAATTTTAGAGGTTAAAATGATATTTATATGTATTTTTCCAAAATTTCCGGTACTTCCTAAGTTACTTCTATATATAAATAGACTGTAAAATCATCCCAGCATTTCACAGACTCTAAAATGAATCTTATGTTGTATTGCGGGCAAAAAAAAAAATGTATGTTGCTTTAGGTAGGATTTGGAAACATTCTAAAACCTATATTTTAGGATTTATGATATAAATATGTGAGAGGAGTTTTGTCTTAACTTACGTAAAACCTAAGTTTTACCCTACCTCCAAACCAGCACTAACGCTATAAATAGTGATAATGAAAATAGAAAATAAATTGTCATTTATTAATTAATAATTACATATTTTTAGTGTGTTATCAAAATCATATATAATAGAGTTCAATAAATTACAACGGCAAAAAAAAAAGAAGGAAAAAGGAAAAAAAAAGAGTTCAATAAATTAAATGATATGATATCAATTACTGATCCATAATTTCGACAAAAAAAAATCACTAATTGATGAGTACTGTGATTTGAATTGATTGTATATCAATTATCATTATTAGATTGAATTTATATTCTATTAAATTTGGTATGATATAATATTTTCGTTTTTATAATACTACTATAAATTTTAAACGAAACCGAATAATAATATTAAAAAAATAATACTTATATAAACATAATTTATGTAGTGTTTTGGTCAATAACATAGCCATGTTACTGTATTAGTTATATCGTAGCTGGCAAAAAATATATAAGTATATGCTAATTAGGACGGTTTTGGACCCACTGTAAAAAAGAACAGAGCCAGAAGCTATGGATGAGAGTATTTAAAAATAGTTTTTTAATATTAATTTATAGTATATGAGGTAAGTATGTGAGAAAAATTTTATCTCAATTTATATAAATAAACAAATTTTAAAATCTCTAACGTGATTTTAAACAAACATGTAGAAATTAGGAAAAAATTGCAATCATATGATGGTAAGAATTCTTATACTCATATATTTATTTAATTTGATTTAATTAAATAAATTCATTAAATTAGTTAATATAATATGTATTTTTTAAAATACCCTAATCATATTCTTTCAATGTTTTTATTTTTTTAATTATTATCAAAAGAGCATTAATAAAAATAAATTAAAAAATGATAAATATTAGAATTTTATCATATATTATTTAAGTTTAATATTAATTATCCTAATATTAAAAGACAGCAGGAAGTACTATGTTTCAGTTTCAGACTCAACCGGGGAAGCTCTTATATATATCCTCTGCCACTGGCAAGGTTGCCTATCCCTTTCTCTCACTTGCCTCACATTACTCACGGCCAGAGCAACATGGCGCGTGTTTCCCATTCTCTTCCCGTTTCTATATAATCCTCGAAATCCTAACCCATTGCCTCTGATTCTGATTCTCGCTCTCTCATGAAGTGCATGAAATTAAGGTCTCTCGTACACAACAATGGCGAATTCCCTCTTTCTACTTCACAGTTGTACACCCAGGAATCCCAATAGATTGCTTCGTATTCTACCACTCATCGTCGTCGCCACCGTCTTCTGCACCGTCTTCCATCTCATCGGCCCCTGGCAGCACTCCTCTGGCCCTGTCGCTATTAACGCTGGCTATGTCGTCGCCGATTCTCTCTGCCTCCGCCCCAATTCCACCTCATCTTCTCCGTCGCCCCTGCCCCCTCCCAACCTCGATTTCACCGCCGGCCACTACATACCAGACCCTCTCCCTGCCCCGGAGGCGGCGCGTTATTTCCACTTCCCGCTCTGCGACGTCTCTCTCTCCGAGTACACACCCTGCGAGGACGTCAAGCGGTCCTTGAAATTCGACCGAGACAGATTAATCTATCGCGAGAGGCACTGTCCGGAGCCGGCAGAGGTGCTGGGGTGCCGAATCCCGGCTCCATATGGGTACCGAGTTCCTGTGCGGTGGCCGGAGAGTCGGGACTGGGTCTGGTACGCTAATGTGCCTCACAAGGAGCTGACAGTGGAGAAGAAGCAGCAGAACTGGATTCGGTTCGAAGGGGAGCGGTTTCGATTCCCTGGGGGAGGGACCATGTTTCCTCGCGGTGCGGAAGCTTACATCGACGATATTGGGAAACTCATCAACTTGAGGGACGGGTCCATCAGAACAGCCATCGACACTGGATGCGGGGTGAGTTTTGTCTTACGCTTTTTTTCCTATATTTTGAGCCGCGAATCGGGATCCCGGTCTTTTTTTCTCGAAGCCATTTTGTTTTGATTGTGACCGGTTCATATCATATGTGCCACCCATAGATTATAAAAAAAAAAAAAATATGTGCCATCCATTTCTTTCCCAACTTTAGCCCGGTTTACTTGCCAGTTTACTTCACTATTACTCTACGTCATTACTTTTATATCAGCGTGAGCTGGTTCAATTTCGTCGTTAACTGGATTGGACCATCTCCTGGTGTTGACTCTTCTCAAATCTCACCTCTTGACTGGTGAAGGTTTCATTTAATTTTCTACCAAATAGATTGTTATTTTTTTTTCCGGATATTTATTAAAAAAATCAAACTTTATCCACTTTTGTTGATCTCTCGTGGGATGCGATTTATGTTTTCCCCCCTTGAAATATAAAAATGTCTCACAAGTGATTACAACAGTTGGTTTGAATAAATTTTTGCATCCGTTAGAATTTGTTGGATATACGAGAGATGAAGGTGATCAGAGCTGATGACGGAGTTTTGTTGTGCGTATGGTATGGGTAGTTGAACCACCTTGTTTGTGGTGCTTTAGTGCCACTATTGAACTCTTTTCCCCTTGTTTCAGTTTTTATTTTCACATCAAATTAACTCTAATGGTTTAAAATTTAATATTCTAGTTGAAGTATTAATTTTTCAAGATATATAAATACAAATAATTGAATTTGATCTTAATCATCTACAAATAAAATGAGACAAGAATAAAAGGAAAGGAAGAAGAGCTAGTGGATTGTGCGACAAAGCATTCTAGTGGAATGTTATCTGGGACTACATAATTGTTTTTTTTTTTTCAATTTGTCGTGAAATTTAAATGTCCAACACAAATTTTACTGTTACTTACACGGCACGTTATGAGAAGCTTCCTCCCCTGTTCTTTGTAATTTGTTTACTTTCAATTAAATATTTTGAAGTCTGGAGGTGAATTTGGCAACTTGTTTTGGAATCTTGACCGTCCAAGTGCCATTCATCCATTTTATGGGTTGAATGAGGATGGAAATCCTTTACTTCTATTTTGAAAAAAAGGATGTCCTTGTATGGAAGTGTATCCAATTCATAGCATCATTGTCCTAATCAATCCAGTGTCATGTCAGCCTGTCTCTTTTCGGGGTTTTGTTTTGCTGTGTCATTTTTTATTATTTTAAAATAACTTGACACGAATCTTATATATTCAATAATAAAATTCGAAAATTAGCCACCCGCAATAATTGTTGACGGAGTATTACATATTGATACCACATTAGAACAAATTAAGGATTTATGAGGTATGACATAATATGGAGTGGGAAAGTTTTCATTACAAAATTAATAATTCACAACAATTTTTCCCCTCTATTTTCGATGCAAAATTCTCTCTCTTTTTTAATTGCGAATTTACAGTTTACAATTTACGATTTCCATGTCTAGAAAACTTTGTGGCTGCGTGAAATTTCTCATGATAGCTTAATATGAAATATGAATATATTATTCACAGTAGCTGTTTTACTTTTACATCCTTACCTGACTCAGGTGTGAAGTTTATTTTACATTATTAGATTTGAAGTCCAAAACCTGTACTATGAATTTGTCGCTTATTATGTGGATAGTAAAAAGGTGAGAAGGGGTAATCTAGAATTGCTTCGTCAACACTTGTTTAAATTCTTGAAATTGAAGTAAAGTAGTGATAGTGAAGATACCAAGAAAAGTAGAGATGATAGTGAACTTAGTTTGTGCGGGTGTGAATTAATGAAGGCATCGGTGGGGGCATAAGCCTGTGTTGTTGGAGCAATATAATTATAAATGGTTTGAATTTAATTGAAAGGATTGATTAGAGTAAGAATGAGAGAGGCAAAGTCAAAAGGAGTAGTGGAGTTAGTGTAGTGGGTCATTATTATATGAATAGTAAGATGAGGCCTATTGCCATCTTCCATGTGTTCTTGCAGAGCTTTCTTCAACTCACATCTATCCCCTTCCTACTATTCTCTACTTCATCCTCAACGTATTATGTCTCATCACTCATGCGTCTCCCTGACTCTTCTTCTTGTGTGCGCGCTTTTTTTTCTTTTAGATTTTGTTGGTTGAAATTTATTTGTATTTTCGTGTTTTGGTTTAAACGCGGGTACATCCACATAATATAATATACGAGTAGTTAATTAAAACATTCTCCAAATGATTTTTAAACCCATCAAATTGATGGAATAGTTCAAGACTTGCAAAGCTGGCTAGATCGATCAGATACTATAAGATGTGCGATGTGCCACACGGTTTATATTTTGAAGTCATATATTTAGTACTTAAAATGAGTGATGCGTTGTGAGACAAAATTTGATAATTTGTTTTCTCAAACGCGCATCTATGTATACAGTGTATGTGTTAAGTGCGTGTATTTATAATATGAGTGGTGGTTTTGATGAGAAATGAAACGCAGGTGGCAAGCTGGGGAGCGTACCTAATGTCCCGCAACATATTAGCAGTCTCATTTGCCCCCAGAGACACGCACGAAGCTCAGGTCCAATTCGCTCTGGAGCGAGGAGTGCCTGCGCTGATCGGAGTGCTAGCCTCCATCAGGCTTCCTTACCCTTCCAGATCCTTTGACATTGCCCACTGCTCCCGTTGCCTCATTCCATGGGGCCAATACGGTACGTCCTTTTGCATGCCCCACTCTCATCAATCACCCTTCTAATTGCGCCGCCCTTCCATGCATCAGACGGCATGTACCTGACGGAAGTGGACCGAGTGCTACGTCCCGGAGGGTATTGGATCCTGTCGGGGCCACCCATCAATTGGCAGAAGCACTGGAAAGGCTGGGAGAGGACTCGCGACAGTCTCCAGCAAGAACAAGATGCCATCGAGGCCGTAGCCAAATCACTATGCTGGAAGAAACTGGTGCAGAAGGATGATCTCGCCATATGGCGGAAGCCCACCAATCACATTCACTGCAAACTCACAAGACGACTCTTCAAGAATCGTCCCTTCTGTCTCTCTCAGGATCCCGACAAAGCCTGGTAAATAATAGAATATCAATCCATCACTCTCTTATATTTTCTAACACTTTGCTGAAATTGCAGGTACACTAAACTGGAGGCCTGCCTGACCCCACTGCCAGAAGTATCAGACATAAAACAAGTGAGCGGGGGAGAAGTAGCGAAATGGCCCAGGAGGCTGACCTCAATCCCTCCCAGGATCAGCAGTGGGAGTGTCAGTGGAATCACGGGGGAGATGTTTGAACGAGACGGCGAATCGTGGAGAGAGAGGATGAAATTGTACAAGAGAATGGATCACCAGCTGGGAGAAAGAGGAAGGTACAGGAATGTGCTTGATATGAACTCTCATTTGGGAGGCTTTGCGGCAGCACTGGCATCAGCCGGAGATCCTGTGTGGGTGATGAATGTGGTGCCCGTGGAGGTTGAGGTGAAGACGCTCGGTGTCATATATGAGCGGGGCTTGATCGGCACCTACCACAGCTGGTGTGAAGCCATGTCCACTTACCCCAGAACTTACGACTTCATTCATGCTGCCGGGGTTTTCAGCCTCTACAGGCACAAATGTAAGATGGAAGAGATAGTGCTGGAGATGGACAGGATACTGAGGCCGAGGGGTAGCGTGATAGTGAGGGATGATGTCGACTTGGTGATGCGCCTCAAGAGTGTGGCGGAGGCAATGCAGTGGGAGACCGCCGTAGCAGACCATGAGGATGGCCCTCTTCACAGGCACAAGATTCTCTTCGCTCTCAAGCCCTACTCCACTGCTCCCCTCCCTCTCCCTTGACTCTTTCTTTTCCCATTATTCAATGCCCTTCCTCCCTATACTTTTTTTTTCCATCTCACTCTTCCCCTCCTTATTTCGCAACACAATTTTTCATCTCTTGTTCTGTTCTTTTATTTCAAACTTTTCTTAATATTTGTAATCATCAAAATATTTTTATTCTTCATTTCATTATATCAATTCAATTCGACTAGGGATATCGCTTCAGAGGCTGGGCTGTGTGTTTTTATTTTATTTTATTATTATTTTGTTTGTTTCGGCTTTGGGCATTTGGTCTCATGTCTAGGCTTGTTGTTTCTCTTTTTATGTCTTTGATTGGGCCGTGTTCGTCGTATTGTTTACGTTGGAAATAGGCTAGCATAGGTTACGTTCTAGGAGACCGATACAAAGCTTGAGTCTGAGTTTGAGCTTGTTTATATAGGTTCTTTTTTAGGCTTTAGTCTGAGCCTTTAAAAGGACTGACAATATTTAAAGTCTATTTAAAAGCCTATTTAAAATATAAACCTTTAAATAGGCTTAAAGTTTATATATAATTCATCAAGTCTATTTAAAAGTCTATGTCATATCTGAAAAAATTACAAATTCATTTTAAGATGAAATAAAAGATTTAGTAAGATAAAGAAAACAACACTTAGTGACAACAATTCTATGAGTAAGTAAGAATTGAATTAAAAAAAAGCAATAATCTATTGACTAAAGAGACATATTTTTTTAAGATCAACCAAGTATGACAAGTGACAATCAAAATTATATTTTACCTCTTGTTTTTCTTGCAGAAAATTAAATGAGGCAAACTCTTTCTATTAAAATCATTTTCATTCTGGCATTATTAAAATAAATGTACTAAAATTATTATGTTGCATCAATTAACAAAAGCTATCATTGTCATCTTGAATGATAAAAAAGAAGAGTAGTAAATGTGATCAATTGATCAATGAAAAGATTAAACTCATAAGAAATGATGAAATGTGAAATTTAGGATTAAGACTAAGTTATTAATTTTACAAATAATTTACAAATTACACACACACACATGTATGTATGTATGTATGTTGTGTCTATATATGAACGGAAAGCAAAAGACATAATTTTAAAACAGAAAATAAAATGTGTGTGTGTGTGTGTCTGTATGTATGTGTATATACATACATACATTACATGTGTGTGTGTGTGTGTGTGTCTATATATGAACGGAAAGCAAAAGACATAATTTTAAAACAGAAAATAAAATGCAAAAAAGAAGAGTACAAATAGAAAATAAAGGTTAAGATAAATAAGAATATAAATCTCCCTTCAATTAGTATCTTCGCCTTCAAGTTTTATAGAGTTATTTATTTAAGAAATCTACTAAAAATTTAATTATCAATTAATGACTTAAAGAATCTTCGAGGCTCGTATAACTACTTTACTATAAATGTTTAGAAATTTACAAATAATTTCTAGGTCATAAATATTTACTATAGATTTATCCTCAATAGCAAACTTAATCTTAAATCGGCTAACTTGGCGGTACTAATCCTAATCCATCCATATAGGAGGTACTATATCTAGTTTTTATTCAAAATGATATATAGGCCTAGACATATGATATCTTATAGTGGAGCAAATCGCCTACCTGTCTCTCATGGGCCTTACGAGCTTAAAGCCTTAGACATCCCACAACTAAAAATCAGATATTATAAGCAAAGACCATATATAATTTCTTCAGAATTCCATACTCTTTTTTTTTTTTGAAAGAGGATGAATCTAAGAATAAAACTTTATGAGGCAATAAACTATTAATCCATATCTAAACAAATTAAATCTTTTAATTCCAATGATATTTATAAATGGAATATCAATTGACAAAGTGAAACAAATATCTTACAAATTTTACAACAAATGACTATGGTAAGTACTGCTCACCAAACAACAAACTTGTAAAAAAAGAACGTGTGGATGAAAAAGAACAAATTATTTCTTTTACATCTAAACACTGGAATTCTGCTCAGCAAAATTATTCTGCAATCAAAAAAGAAATCTTGGCTTTTGTTTTATGTATTTCAAAATTTTAAGTTGATTTGTTAAATCAAAAGGTTTTAATTCGTATTGAATGCAAATTTGCTAAAGACGTTTTGCGAAAAGATGTTAAAAATCTTGCATCAAAATAAATTTTTGCCCGTTGACAAGCAATTTTAAATGTTTTTTATTTTGATATAGAATTCATCAAAGGCACATCAAACTCACTCCTAGACTTCCTTACCCGTGAGTTTTTACAGGGTAATTAGATCTAAGTACACTAACCAATAAAACCTCTGCCTTTCCAAAAAAAAAATGCCTAGAAAAAAGAAACCTGGAGAGGAATCCAAAGATAAACAACCTCTTCGTGAGGAAACCAAACAAGAAAAATGTTTAATAATTGTAAAAGGAAGGGTATTGACAAAATTAGGAATAGGCTCACCATGGTGAAGAATTGGAGTTCCATCAAGTTCAGTTTTTACGGGAAAAATAATATTTGATTTTTCTTCAAAAGTCAAATTATAATCCTACCAACCTTTAAGTTGTCCAGTAAAACCAGAAACTAAAAGATTAGTTATTTGTACATTTGAATAATCATTTGTTGTTTGGTAAGCAGTACTTACCATAGTCATTTGTCGTAAAATATTAACATTTTGTTGGCAATCCAAACATTTGGAAAGATTGCTCTTTTAAACTTCTTTCTAACATCTTATGTCGGATTTTGTTTGACTTCAGATGGTATAAAGATACTTTTCTAACTAAAGTTCTTATAAGAGATGATGCCAATCAAGATTTTTGGAAAGAAAAGGTTTCAGCCAGATTACCAAAATCATTTGGTGATAAGGTTAAAGGCAAACATATAACCTTATATGATGGCAACATTCCTTATGGAAACTTAACATATGGAGAGTTAATTTCCTTTGTTCAGAAAACTGCTTTAAAAATTTGTCAAATTAAGGGAGTGACCAAGGTCTCTGATACCAATTTACAGGAGTGACCCTGAAAGGATTGGAAAGGGGAAAGGGAGAATCATGACCAAGAGAAGCAAAGATAAAGGATAACTTAAAACATAAAAGTTCAGAAGATAAACATGAAAAAGAAATGAAACTAGAAGAGGAGGTAATCCTCACCATATCTAGTTCATCAGAAAAAAAAAAGAGAGAAAATGTAGATGCTACACATAATAAAAACACAAATTTATTTAAAGGAAAAGGTTTGCAATGAAAAGTTGGACAAAAGAAGAAGAGAGAAGGCGGAGAATAGGTGGTGAGAGATAAAGAGGGAGTGGTCTGAGACTTCTCCAAAACCTGGATGCTCCAAACTGATCGAGGCTTCAGTTTATATAGAGAGACTCTTGACACTGTTTGTATGGTTTCGGTAGGTGACCGGTACTGTTCAGTTTTACTAGCTACAGTGTTTTGCCGACACTAAAGTAACTAATAATTGTGATCTACGTATTACAGTGTATTGTGTTACAGTGGAAATGTAGATACAATCGGTTTATACAATGAAATCTTTGATCCTATACATGGAAATATTAAGTTTGGTATTTCCGTCAAGAACTGCAAATTAAATCTTCGCCTAAGTTGACAACAAAGTCTTCATCTTCATCATCATTTTGGTTTTGATCTTCTTTCTTGGAAGAATTAGCTTGTTTTGATGTCTCAGCCTCATCTTGCTGTAGTTGTTTGAGCATGATGCTAAGTTGTTTAATGTACTCTTTTTTATCTGGAGCGACCGCCAGAGTTGTTTGAACAAAGTTCTTTTGGTTTAAGAACTTGCTTTGCTCTGTGGCACAAAGAAATTTAGGATTTTCTTTGAACCATTGCTTGACTGCTTTGAAATCCACTTTACTTTGATTGAATTTTGCCCACCATCCTACAAAAGGTATCCTTTGTAGGATTGGCAAAATCAAGGAACTCCTGTTATTATGAGAAAATCTGTATTACTAAGAAAAAATCCAGGATATAGATAATTTTGAAAAATAGTGGAGTTCAATTGGAAAAGGATCTCCACAGAGATTATATTTATTTTTAAAAAGATTCTATGCCTTCTTAACATCGAGTGGAAGAATTTCAGGAACTGGACCAAAGAAATTCCACCAATGTTGAAACATTGAGGAAAGGTATACTTGGTTCCTTTTTTTGAAATAAATAAACCAAGCGTGTTTAAAACTTCGATTTTGATCCCAAAATACATTGTATCAGGCATTGTTATAATCTTAATAACTGTATCCTTGGGTTTCAAAAGGAATATTAAAATATTTAGGTTTAATCAGATCTTGTCCTCATTGAGAGGGTGAAATAACTTTCAAGATTTGTAGAGTATAATGAGTTATTAATGTTTCATCCTCTTTTGATGTATACCGAGATAGCTCAATAGATTGAGAATGAACCAATATTAATTCATAATACTCTCTTGTTTTTTTGAATATTTGTAGGAATGAAATGCCATCTAGAAGGGAAGACTTTCATTACTACTTGATTAGGTGTTTCAAAGAAAAATTCATGTTCTATTTGCAGAATATTCGTTACACTATGTGGTTTAGGAGTGTAATCAATGGTTTGGGAAGTTTGATTATGTAATCAAGACTGTTGAAGAATTCATTTTTATCCAACTTGAAAAAGAAGAATGGATCTTTTTTCTATACCCAAACTCCATTCTCAAACACAAAGAAACTTACAACTTTTTACACATCAATTGTGTACAAGTTGTCCTTAAACCACTAGTCTGACAAGGCTTAAATGCTTCAGGTCTAGTTTGCCTCAGAGATGCGAGGCATTATGTGGATACTCCTTACACTCCTAAACCACAGAGTGTAACGAATATTTTGCAAATAAAACCTGAATTTTTCTTTGAAACACATAATCAAGTAGCAATAAAAGTCTTCCCTTTTGGATGTCATTTCATTCCTACAAATATTCAAAAAAAACAAGAGAGTATTATGAATTAATATTGGTTCATTCTCAATCTATTAAGCTATCTTGGTATACATTGAAAGAGGATGAAACATTAATAACTCATTTTACTCTTCAGATCTTAAAAGTTATTTCACCCTCTCAATGGGGACACGATCTAAATAAACCTAAATATTTTAATATTCCTTTTGAACCCTAAGGATACAGTTACTGAGATTATAACAATGCCTAGTACAATGTATTTTGGGATCAAAATCGAATTTTTAAACACACTTGGTTTCTTTATTTCTAAAAGGGAACCAAGTATACCTTTCCTTAATGGTTTCAACATTGGTAGAATTTCTTTGGTCCAGTTCCTAAAATTCTTCCACCTGATGTTGAGAAGGCATCGAGTCTTTTCAAAAATAAATATAATCTCAGTGGAGATCCTTTTCCAATTGAATTCTACTCCCTCCGGTCCTAATTATAAGACATATTTAACCGATTTTAGAAAAATTAAGGAGAGGAGTTAAATTAGTTAATTTTAGTAATTTTCCTAAAATGTCATTCTATACATTTAAAATGACATAAGTAAAAGTTAATAAACAACTCTGCCACATATTTCTCCGACTAATTTTCCTTTCCATATGCTTTCTAACTGAAATAATGGTCTTGCTAGATATACATATATATGTATACATATAGATTTATCATGCGCGCGCACACACACATAGACACACACACACACACAACCATGTATCTACATACAGATGTGTGTGTGTGTGTGTGTGTGTGTGTGTGTGTGTGTGTGTGTGTGTGTGTGTGTGTGTGTGTGTGTGTTTGTGTGTGTGTGTGTGTGTGTGTGTGTGTGTGTGAAGAGACACATATATATATAGACACACACACACACAAATAGATATATACATACATATAGATGTTTATAGACATACACATGTGTGTGCATGTGTGTGTGTTGCAACCCATATACATATATACTTACCAAAAACCAAACACACTTGAGATAATAAAATAAGGGTATTTTAGGAAGAATATGGCAAAAACTAAAAAGTTGTCATATAATTAGGACCAAAACCAATCCTCAAATGTTGTCTTATAATTAAGACTGGAGGGAGTACTATTTTTCAAAATTATCTATATCCTGGATTTTTTCTTGGCAATACAGATTTTCTCATAATGACAGGAGTTCCCTGATTTTGCAGTCCTAAAAGGTGAAATATCAGCTAAAAGGGGGTGTGAATTTGGTGATTTAAAATTTTTCTTTTAATCCTCTGAATCACACAAGTAAAACATGGATGAACAAAGCGAAAGAAAGAAAGATCAGACACAATGAATTTATACTGGTTCGATTCAAATTCTTGACTTACGTCCAGTCTCTAGATTCTCTGAGATTTCACTATCTCAAATATTGATTACACACTCTGTAACTTTTAAAGTAATTCTCTCATTAGAACTTACTCCCCTTACCAGTTGTAATCAACTAACCTCAATCTCAAAGGTTCCACAACCTTGAAATTAATACAAGAATAATGATTTTAAGACTCTCTAAAATAGTAGATAGATAATCACTGAAGTGTATTTATATCCGAAGATATTTCTCGATGAGTAGAAACTGTAAATGCTAATTTCACAAATTGAATGCACAACGTTTCGTATGTGGAAAATTCAATGCTTCTGACTTTTATAGTTGTTGGCATTAATGACCGTTGAAAAGCTTTGAGAATTGTCCGTTGAGATTGATGAAGATGGCCATTGAAACTGATTATCCTTAACCGTTACTCAGATGTCTTCTTTCTTCAATTAGCGTCGTCATTTTATGTTGACATTCCTTGTTCCATTTGTTCGTTGAGACTCAGTGTTGGAAGTGGAAATGAAGTAGCTGTAAGACTTTAAGTTGCTCAGAGAGTTGGTTGTATAATTCCGACATGTGTCTCTACTTTTGCTTTTGATGCTTCTGATGCCTTTGACACATAATTGCTTTATTGCAATTTGGTGTTAATCTATATCAAAATTAGCTGAAACTCATTGACAAACTGATTAAACATAGTTAGGAATAGTAATGAGTAATAATATGAAGTATACAGATCTCAATCAATGATTTATATTACGGACACAGTGATTTTCATATTCCAGAACATTGACTCAAGTCACATTTCATTGCCTTGAGTTACATGACTGCAGTCACATGATGTTGACTGGAGTCATCTTTGATTAGCAACTGAAAGCAAGGAAACACAGACACGATGACTAGAGTGTTGGTTATGATTAGTTTTGATGATGTCTTATATAGATGCCATTAGTAAGAGCAAAAAGTTCATATTATATACGTTGACTAATTGCTACATTTAATGTAGATTTGTTCAAATATGACTGTGGAGAATGATCAAGAGAAGAGAAGAAAGAAAGAATAGAATCGTGGAGTCAAATGATAAAGAACAAGATAAGAGAAGAAAGAAAGAGTTGAACATAGAGAATGATCAAGAAAATAGAAGAAAGAAAGAAAAACTTGCCAAATGGAATGAGAAAATCATCATACAAGTTTTTAGATTGATTCTTGAAGTCTCTATGATCAAATGGAAATTGGAATGACTTGATTCGGAGTTAGAACAAGCAAATATCAGTTTCTGGATAAATAAACTCGAGCTTATCACTTACAAACTCGAGCCTGACTAATTTCTAGCAACTCTGGCTCCTCTGGTACAAGCAAACTCGAGCTTATACTTGTAAACTCGAGCCTGGTATTAACAAACTCAAGCTTGTCACTTATAGACTCAAACCTGGATGTTTTCTAGCAACTCTGGCTCCTCTAACCCGAGCAAACTCGAGCTTATACTTACAAACTTGAGTTTACAGTGTTCTTCAGCACTAGTGTTCTACTCTGTTTCACATTCAACGCGGGCGACCTCTAGTAATTCGATGATATCTTCCAAACCAGGAATTAGATTGAGGTGAAACCAATTTTGTATGAAACTAGACTCCCAATGCGTCATTTTGACAAAGTTTCATGCCCAAAGAAGATCAGATGAGAGAGCTATGAATTTTGAAAGTTGGATCAGAAGTTCACACCACACAGCAGACCAAGCTTCAATGTTTTGAGTATAACTCACAATCTACACATCAGAATGAGTTGAAATTGGTGGCATATGAAAGTAGACTCATAAGAATTTCCGTCAAGAGTTAAATGAACCAAAATGAAGTTCAGACTAGGGAGATATAGCCTTCGAAAGTTGACAGAAAAGTCAGGATGTTACAAACTTGAGCCTATCACTTATAAACTCAAGTTTGACTCAGACAGAGAGCTAGTCACGATCTGATATACGATAAACTCGAGCCTAAAACTTATAAACTCGAGTTTAGCTCAGACAGAGAGCTATAGAGGATTTACAAGTCGAACAAACTCGAGCCTGGACATATAAACTCAAGTTTACCTTGCACAGAGAGTTTCTCCAAGCTTTTCAAAACGTGCAAACTCAAGCCTACATTTTACAAGCTCGAGTTTGTCACTTACAGAGAGTTTTCGAAGATCTTTCAAGACAGGAAACTCAAGCATGAATTTATAAACTCAAGCCTATAGCAGATCGAGAGTTTTTAGAGGTCCTTTAACTGAACAAACTCAAGCCTACTAAGACTAGACTCAAGCCTGTCAAATCTCTATTTTCCAAATCACGTCTTCAACTCTCTGATTTAAACTTATGATACATTTTATCCATATCTTAAGTTGCGAATCATTATATATACATACTTGATCGATATACTCATCAGTTTCAGATGGATTCAGCAAGGATCAAGGTGAAATCAAATCTGGCTTAAATGCAATTAATGAAGAACTAAGAACAAGCCTGAAATTTCTCCTCTATTCCAATGGATCAGCTCAGACTGTTATGAAACGTTCAGATCACTCTCCAACGGTCAAATTAAGTTTATGGAATGACAAGAATTCTGGAAGAACATCTGCAACAACTAAATCCAAGATTCCAGCCAAAAATTGAAGAAATCGAGAGATATATGCAATTGTCATATTCCAAATATGAAGCTGAACATTGAAGAATCAAGAGAAGAAAATGCAACGGCTAGTTCCTCTGATTTAACTATAAATACCCAGGAAGACTCATAGCAACAACACACACATATTTTCAACTGATTGCATTTTTCATTTGATACATCGTTGTGCATACTTCAGTATGTGAAGTTTAGTGTTTATTCATATCTACTCTTTTTGAGAGTCTTGTTTTGAAAATCATTTGATTACTTGTTTGAGAGAACTCAAGGTTGTGGAACCTATGAATTGGGTTATTTAATTACAAAGTGTAAGGGGGAGCAAGTCCTTGGTGATTAGGATTGCTTAAGAGTTACATTGTTGTAATTAAAGAATGTTGAGATAGTTAAAAAACCCAGAAGGTATCTGGGGACTGAACGTAAGTCAAGGTTAGGACCGAACCAGTATAAATCTTACGGTGTCTAGCTTTTCTTCCCTTGCCTTGTTATACTCTATTTTCGATAAAAAAAACTTTGGTGTTTCGAATTTTTTTTTTTAACTTATCCAAAGTTTTATCAAACACCCAATTCACCCCCCTCTTGGGTGATAGCCAGGTCTAACATATAGTAATCTAATTTCACAAACCATTTGAGAAGCTCTCTGTAACATGATGACTGGGGTCATCGTAACATGATTGGAGTCATCTATATTTTCAAAGCACCTGAGAGTGTCTCTATGTCATCATGACTGGAGTCATTATTAAATGACTTCAGTCACTCATTTTCTCAACACATCTGAGAACATCTCTGTACCAACATGATTGAAGTTACTCAAGGCTTACTCGAGTCATGTCAGTTTTCATGAAAAAGTTGTCGGGTTTAAGTTGAGAAAAAATTTTGACACAATAGATGACTGGAGTCATTAAGTGATTGACTGGAGTCACATTTGACCGTTGGAAAAATTTAAGTTTAAAATTCCTTTTAGTGACTGGAGTCACAAAATTTTGACTAGAGTCATTTAGCTTTAAAGTGTTTTGAAATAAAAGACTATGACTGGAGTCACAGTTCACTGATATGATTTAATTTAAAAGGTGATGACTCAAGTTACACAATGATGACTTAAGTAATATTTCCTCAAAAAATGTAGTTTTTGAACAAGACAATTTTTAACAATAAAAGAGTCTTGGACTTAGTTCAATAACACTATTTTTAATTTACAATTGTCAATTATCATCAAAACACATAGAGAACCAACAAGTCCTACAAAAGATACCTTTTGTACGATGGTGGGCAAAATTCAATCAAAGTAAAGTGGATTCCAAAGCATTCGAGCAATGGTTCAAAGAAAATCCTAAATTTCTTTGTACCACGAAGCAAAACAAGTTCTTAAACCAAAAGAAATTTGTTCAAACAACTCTAGCGGCTGTTCTAGATAAAAAAGAGGTCATTAAACAACTCAGCATCATGCTCAAACAACTGCAGCAAGAATCGTGATAAGGTAAGCATAAGCTTCATTTTGAACTTATTGATTTGAAGTTTGGTTGAGTTTTGAGTATGTTATGGAATCTTTGATTTTCAGCCAATTAGAGATTTTGGAGTTTCATGGTGATTTATTCATGAATATAGGATTATATTATGATTTGGGAATATATGAACCTAATTTGGTGAATAAATTATAAACCGGAATATTGTATATGTGGGCTTGAAATTTCGGTCTGAATAGGGAAGACCTAAGGAGTGGGGAATTTGGTCATTTTAATGGTTCCATTGTGTTCAAAACGAAAAATTGTGTAGGGTAGATGTTTGGTAAGAATTTTGAAAGCTCTAGGATTGAATTATACTGAAACTAGCAATTTGTTTAGAAAATTCTGTATGGGCAGCGAAATTGTGGCACATTTTTGGGGTAGTGAATGATCTTGGATTACCATAAAATTTTACATTATTAAATTATACATTAAGTTTTAATTTGATAGGTCACACGTATTTTTCTGAATTATGTGCTAAGAGAAATGAATTTTTGAAAATGACCCCCTGATTCTGGACTTAATTTCGGACAGCAGAGACATTTTGAGTATAAATGGATTTTCGTTTAAGGCTGGCCCAAGGTAGTATTTTTGGTTGAAAATAGACATATTTTGGGTCATTTAGGCTTTAGAATCAACTCAAAAGAAGATTCCTAAATTTAATTGTGAATTTTTTAAGATTAGTCACTGCTTGCTAGAAAAACCTGAAAAATAATGAAAATAGAGGGAATATAAGCTCATATTAAATTCCTTAATAAGAAAAGGAATTTAGTAAATGTGGACACATGAATTGGGCTTATTTTAAGTTATCAAAAGGAAATATTTACTGAGGAGGAATTAATTATATTTGTATTTTGCTATTTTAGGGCTATTGTGATATTGTGTACCGAGGAAAAATTCATTTATATTCGTGGCCGAATATCAGGTAGAAACCTTAATCCTCATATACTCTGTGTGACTTGTGTATGTATATTTTACCATGTATATTGCATACATTTGGTTATCATTTATTTCTGTGCGCTTTGGAACTGGAATATGTTGTGTGCAATGAGGGCCTTGCTGTGTGTCGTGCCCTTGCAGTCTGTACTGTGTGCTATTAGGACTGTTAGTTTCGGATTTGGTTGTGTACCTTACTGTGTGCATGATACTGAATGTTATGTGGTTTGTGTATTTATTCTTGGTTTTTCTTACATGCTTTGTTATACATTTTTTATGAGATTAATGGTTACTCTGGGATTCACTTATGAATCTCAGCTCCTTTTAAGTCCTCTGACAGCTTGTCCAAAGTGGACTGAGGAGACTGAGGTAAGACCCCGGAGTAGGGCTAGTAGGATGATGGATGGTGGTGGTTTCTTTTGGATACTTGTTGTAATTATGTGGATAACTGTAGTATTTTATTTTGGCCTATCAGACACTACTACTTGGATACTTGTATATTTTGGATCCCTTCGGGGAAAATTTATCTTTCAATACTTTTGTTAATATATTATTGTCCAAACTAGTGTATGCTCTGCTGCTTATACTCTAATGTGTATCATAAATTAACCTGGGAAAAGTAAGCTAGAATTGAATATAAGTAAAGGATCACACTACCTGCCAACCGAAAGGGTGAGGCCGGTAGGTGTGTAACACATTTTCTCTTTTTTCTTCTGATGAATTAGGTCTGGTGAGGACTACCTCCTCTTCTAGTTTCATTACCTTTTCTTTCTTTTGCATGTTTATCTTCTAAACTTTTATGTTCTAATTTATCCTTTGTCTCTACTTCTCTTGGTCATGATTCTCCCTTTTCCCTTTTTGATCCTTTTGGGGTCACTCTCGTAGATTGGTGTGTGTGTGGACTTAAAGTAGGCTGGGTTATAATTCCCCGATAGAGACTCAACCTATTTCGTGTGTGTGTGTTACGTGACGAATTAAAATTTAAATCCTTTCATGTAGAGATATCCATATTTTATGTCTCACAGTCTTTCGAACATGATTATTAAGTCTAACAGAAAGATACTTGTGTCTAAAAAAAGAAAGATTAAACGCTAGTAGCCTAATCCATACACAAAATAAAAGAAACCAATAAAGGAGGAATAAATAATGTAATAGTACTTATATGACCCGCAAATTTGCAACGATTTATGAATCAAGCCAGATACACGAAACCTCAATTTTAAACTCATTTCTGCACTTAATGGTTACGAGGTTATGTTATACTAATCGTACCATTTATTATTAGATGCGGATATGCGCATGAATCAGTAGTTAAATTTAGCCATCATGCTACCATTATTAATATTAAGTATTAATGCTGGGTACTTAGCTTTATTAGTAAAATGCATAGTATCATTTAATTGAATCAGTCATTTTTTACCAAAAATTGAACCAACTGTAATAAATAGGATACTCTCAATTCATGTACTGTTATTTTGGATATGAATCAGCCATGTTTTTTTAGTTATGAAGCTATTGCTCTAATTTTAAGTTGATCTGGAAGATTTCTAAAATTGACTACTTTTTGGCACTTAAATGTGTGTTATTTGAGCACTTTGTCCTTACCACACTCTCCTTTCTTGAACATACTGGTCAAAATGTACCTCAACATACTTCTTATTCATCATCATCTCTCCATTGAGCTGATTTTATTTCTTCACTCAAAATATAGACAAATTTGACCTAAAAGATAAAATAATATACTGTCTCTGATCTTTAATATAAGAGGCATATCTGACTTTTTTTAAAAAAATAGATTAAGGAAATTAAATAAATTACTTTAAAATATTTATATTTATTATTTTTCTCTAAATTAATTCATCTTACTTATAAATTATGATATACAATACATTTCATGTGCTTAAGTATTTTTTTTTGGAAAAAGTTAACCTGCTTTTAAGCACTTGAGGTAGTACAAAGTGTTTGTTTAGATTGTCTCATTTCTTGCGTTTTCTACAAATTTTTGCATAAGCAAGAAACTCTCTAGAATTGCATAAATCAATATTTTGGAGTGTCAAAATACAAAATGGATTTATAAGAATGAACATGTTTGGTATAGCTTATGAGGCATGCAATCGGGCTTATTTACTATTTGAATTGGGTTTATAGTTTGTTTTATAAATTTTTTGTTTGGATAAAAAAAGTGTTGCAATCGAGCTTATGGGGTATTTACATTTGGCATAAGCACTTATAGATAAGCTAAGTTCTATGACTTATGGTGGCTTATCCTCTCAATTTGTCCACATTTTAAAACATTGTACAAAAATCTTATGTAATATTTATTTGATAAAATTATGTATTTTAATATTGTCAAATTTTGTAATTTAGCATTTTTCATATTTTTGGTAATTTTATTTTAAGTTTTCTCTTATAATTATCTTAAAAGTCATTTATCCATAAATCATTCCAAACAAGTTTTTACAATCTGACTTATACCCAAAAGCTACTTATATAATCATCAATCCAAACATAAATCACTTTTCACAATCTGACTTTTAAGCAATCGGACTTTTCCATAAGTCATTTTACCCACCGATATCCCAAACAAGCCCATTATATAGGTAACAAATTTAATTGAGTAGGATTAGAAATATTATTATCTTATATTGAAAAAAAAAAAAAAATTACACCGAATCCATATCCAGATAAAGCCACTTTTTTTTTTTTTAAGAGAAAGAGTTTCACTAGTCCTTTTTTTTTTTTTTTTGGTAAACTCACTAGTCCTTTTTTGATGAACAAGGAAATAGGAAAACTGATACATGAACCAGTCAAAAGCAGAACAACAAAAGACAAAACAACCATGTTATTCCGTTTTCATTCATTAGAAGTGACAGAAAGGATCTGCAAACCAATATCAGCTAGTCCATTATCATGTCGATTGATTGGGCATTCTATTGCCTTTTCAAAAAGTTCTGAACCTCCAGAATCAGGCTCTGACCTGCATGCATATCCAAATTTGTGGCCTGGCTCAACCGAATTTTAGATTCTATTTCTAGCTTTTAAACAAAATCTTGCAAGCCATCGTTCTTTCCTTCCTAATCCTTCATACAATTTTCACCTCTCTTTGCTTTTAGAACAAAGCGCCCAGACAAGTATAAAGACGAGTACTCAAACATTTAAAAGTAGAATAGTAGAGGATCGTTTTAGCAACTTATATTGATGGTTTTTTATTTGACCCCCCTCCCCTCCCCAACCAAAACTATATATATGTGTGTGTGTCTATATATCATAATTTGAAAACTAAAAATCAGATGGATTATACACGCATTGATTAAACTACTAGTTTTCCTTCCAAGATCTATATTACCGGATTACAAACAAAATCTGACTGAGTACCCGTGGAATCTCAGATCCTTCGTCCTCCCTCTGCCGCTACTCCAACACCATCGAGACTCACTCTGTCTGAATCTATGTTCGATTACAGAAAGAACTTCTAAGGTATTTCTTCTGGATATGTATATATTGAATCCGTAATCCATATGCTCATTTGATCAGATCCAATCACTTTTTTCAATGGGCGAATCGAATTTGCCTCCTTCCAAGCGTAACCAACGTCAATGGCGACTCTTGGACATAGTAACTGCTGGGTTCTTTGGGCTCCTATTCCTTTTCTTCGTACTTGTCTTCACACCTCTCGGCGATTCGCTCGCCACCTCCGGTCGCCAGACGCTTCTTTTATCTAACTCTGATCCACGGCAGCGCCACCGCCTCATTGCGGCCATCGAGACCGGGGAGCAGCGAACAATTGAGGCATGCCTCCCGGATGCAGTGGACCACATGCCATGCGAGGACCCGAGATTGAACAGTCACCTCAGTAGAGAAATGAATTACTACAGAGAGAGGCATTGCCCGTGGCCAGAGGTTGCCCCGCTTTGCCTGATTCCTCCGCCTGAAGGCTACAAGATTCCAGTGCAGTGGCCGGAGAGCTTGCACAAGGTACGAGTATTACACTGTTTGGATCCGGAGAAAATGCTGAAATGTCAAGTAAAACAAGGCGCGCGCGCGCTAGTTCTTTACTTGCTATTTATATATTTGTGGTTTCAGGAGTGTTCTTGAACATGTTTATGGAAATATAAGCATTCATTATGGTGGGTGAATTAACAACTTAACTATTCACCTAAAAGAAAAAAGAACTTAACCACACACAGCCACTCACTTTGACATAAACTAAAATATCAGCTTCAAGTGTATCTCATGACACGTACAAGTATAATTAGAAGGGAACAAATGATGACAGAAAGAACTGCAGAAAGGAGAAGGGATGGGTGTGACCATGATATCAGAGAGGGGATGGATAAAAGAACGGAACTATATAGATGGAACAGAATTGAAGAAGTGGCAGAAGAACAGAAATTGATGCACAAAAGAGTGGATTAATGAAGTGAATGAGCCATCAGAGGCTGCAATTTGGAGAAGGCCAGAAGGTTAGAATGTGGGGTGGGTTTTTTTTTGGGGGGTGTGGCGCGAACCTCAACTAAAGGGCGCTAATCTAGTTAGGCTCCATTCGAATTGCTTGTGGTGAATGCCGTGCACCATGGCAATGATGACACTAGCCATTTTGCTTAAAATAAGACATGCAATGCCATAGATGTAATGACGTCCTTCCAAAGAGCTGTGGCACAGCATGAACACCACATGCCATGAATAAAAATGCTGTTCAGTTCAATCAATAATCTGATGCATACTTGTTGATAGAGTGATATCTGTGCAGTATCTGTCTCAAATAACAAATTAGTTAGATCTGATTCTTTAGTGAGTCAGAGTGGTTGAAAGATCTCAAAGCAAAATATATGCAACCAGTAGCTTGTCCTGAGACGTTATAAATTTATATTCCACTTTGAGTAACAGGTTTCTTTAACTTGAAAATTAAGAGGAAGGAAAATGTAGATTACATTCACCCCCTTCTTGTGCTTACCTTTTTTTCTCTTCTATATCCAATGGGGACCTAACTTGTTAGCTTCAATAAGATATCTTATATTTTCCTTAATTTGTAATTCACTGATTTAAAAGCATTTCTGCATTTGTGTAGATATGGCATAGCAATATGCCACATGACAAGATTGCAGATAGGAAAGGTCACCAAGGATGGATGAAACGCGAAGGTCAATACTTTATTTTCCCCGGTGGTGGTACAATGTTTCCAGATGGAGCCGTTCAGTATATTGAAAAACTTGGTCAGTACATCCCAATAAAAGGTGGTATTCTGAGGACTGCCCTTGATATGGGGTGCGGGGTAGGAGCCCTTCTCCTATTTCCTTTTGAACTCTTACAAGAAGTCCTTATTCTTTTTTTATTCCTTTGGGCCTAAGAACTTATTGTTGTTTAACATGTACGTATATCTGTCATTTTTCAGGTTGCTAGTTTTGGAGGATATTTGCTAGCTCAAGACATTTTAACTTTATCCTTTGCTCCTAGAGATTCCCATAAATCTCAAATACAATTTGCTCTCGAAAGAGGAATACCAGCCATGGTTGCCATGCTTGGCACTCACAGACTTCCATTTCCTGCATTTGCATTTGACTTGGTGCATTGTTCTCGGTGTTTAATTCCTTTTACAGCCTACAGTAATCTCTTCATTCCGGCTTACCTTTTTGTATATTATAATATGCTAAACAATAGCCAATTCTATAATGCGGAATCTGCCTTGCAGGTGCAACTTATTTTATTGAAGTGGATAGATTACTTCGCCCTAGTGGATACTTGGTCATATCTGGTCCCCCAGTGCAGTGGCCTAAACAAGATAAAGAATGGTCAGACCTCCAGGCTGTGGCCAGATCCTTGTGTTATGAGCTCATAGCTGTAGATGGTAACACGGCGATCTGGAAAAAGCCAGTAGGAAATTCATGTATGCCCAACCAAAATGAATTTGGCCTTGAATTATGTGACGCCTCTGATGAGCCAAGCTCTGCCTGGTAATTTGCATCATATTTTTTAGTTTGAGCATAGAAGTTTATCCTGAGGAGAACTAGTCACCCAAAAAAACTTTTGGGTGGACGAAGGATAAAGTTAAAAACAGAGCAAATATGCACTGAAAGGATTTTTTAGGAACAAATTTGTCATGGAAGTTTCTTTAGGAGCAATTTTACTCTTGGAAGTTTACAAAGAAGAGCAACAATTCAACGGTCAAGATCACGTATAGGTAAGATTGCCATGTCTTTAAACTTTCGGGACAAAAATGAGAAGAAAAAAAAAAAAGCTTCCGAGTGAGCAGTGCTCCTTAGGGTAAACTTCTATAACAAAAATGGTATTTAACCCAATTTTTTATTCTCTTTTTGTCATTTTCTTGTTAGCAATCTCCTGTATTAATTAGCTGGACTATTTTAAACTTGATTCACCCTATCATAATGTAATAATAGTTATTTGGGATTGCAAAATCGATTTATATTGCAGGTACTTCAAGTTGAAAAAATGTGTTAGCTATACAGATTCTGTTAAAGGAGACTATGCTGTTGGGAGAATTCACAAGTGGCCAGCAAGGCTCACTGCAGCACCTCCAAGAGCCACAATCATAAAAAGCAGTGCTGATGTGTTTGAGGCTGATTCCAGGAGGTGGGTGAGGAGAGTTGCTTACTATAAGAATTCTCTGAATCTGAAATTAGGCACTCCGGCTGTTCGCAATGTCATGGACATGAATGCATTCTTTGGAGGCTTTGCTGCAGCACTAGCATCTGATCCGGTGTGGGTAATGAATGTTGTTCCAGCTCGCAAACCATACACTCTTGATCTTATATTTGATAGAGGCCTTATTGGAGTCTATCATGATTGGTGAGTTATAGCTGAAAAATTTATGCATTGGTTATTGAAGAATTTCAGAGCTTAAAAATGCTATGATTATTATTCATTGAATCACAAGCAGATAGGAGTTGAATTGGAGTGCTAGGGTGATAGGCTGCAACATCCAAAATCTGAAGGAAATTGCTAATATGAATTTTACATAATGAAAAAAATATGATGTCACAATAAGAGCCTAACAACAACAACAAACCTTATCCCACTATGATCAAAAAATAGTTGTGAAAAGTCTGTGATCTTAGGTTCTATTGTAGGTGTTTGAAGGGCTATGGAGCGCTTGTATAGAGGCCTCCTGCAATCTTTCAAAGTAAATTTTCTCAAGGCTGCTAGGATTGATTTCAGCCCTCCCAAAAAATAATTGATGATTAATTCTTCAGAAAGATTAATTTTTTCAAACCTCTCTTGCTGTGACGGATGCTAGAGTTGATAAATGGGGGGCTAATTGGAGAGAATAAAACACAGTGGGGGCGCCAAAATCTATTTTAAAATATTCTACAAGTTAAAAAACAATTTTATCCAAAGGCTCATTGAATTGTTTGGGTGGGGGGCGGGGAGCTCACCTCCCTGCCTCCCTAGATCCGTCCCTGCTCTCTTCATACTCTATCATGGTTCCCTGTTGCTCAAGTTTCTTGAGTTCAGTTGTGGGATCAATTCACAAGATTCCACTGGAACTGACTCCAAGATTGTCAATAGCCAGCCATTGTCTCTGATCTCTATTTTTCATGATGGCCTAATGCCCATGCTTTTCCCTCCACATGTAAACTTATCCAACAGACTCTTCGATTCAAGGGGGTATCATCAACATAGAAGAACTTTCTGCATCTAAAGTGCCATCCTGTGAAGTTTGTCCCTCCAAAATTGGGAAACTCTGCGCGTGAAATTTAGTTGGGGATACTTAACTGAGTTTGGGTGCATTTGCACACATGTTACAATTTGTGATAGAAGATTTTTTATGGATCTAATTAGTAAGGATGCTGTTCCAGGTGTGAGCCTTTCTCAACATATCCTCGTTCTTATGACCTGATCCATGTGGCAAGCATTGAGTCGCTCATAAAAGATCCAGCTTCTGGCAATAACAGGTACCGACCTGTAATTTTCTTCGGCAACATGCTAAAATGTTAATCTGGATATTTTAATTGACATCGTTAATGAATTTTTGTGAAGTCCTGGTCATTCCCTACATATATACCCTTGCATGTTTAGAGAGCTAGAGAGTGCTTCTTGAAATACTTATTTATAGCTATTGAAGGAACAACTTCATTTGATTTTCATAAAAGTAATAATCTCCCCTTTTTTTTATAGCTGTTTGTATTAAGCTTAATGTTTGCCATTGCTGCTTTGAGAAATATATTTCTTTATTTCTTTTCGCCTATTGAATTTGAAGCTTGTGTTAATTCAAATTTTAAACTTTTAAAAAATGACGGTCTCCTTCAGCCAATATTGGTCCATTTCATTTGAACTAGTTTGTACTATAGAGCTGGCATCGTTAAAATAATTATTGCATGCTCATTGGTCTACTCTAAAAGAATTAAGTAACTTAGCGACTATTTATTTGTGAGCTCTTAGCCATCTAAATAGCCGTTATCCTGTAGTGATTTCATGTCCAATGCAAAGTTGCAAAATCTGTTTCTGCGCAGCTTCAACATGGTTTCCATTATTATCATAATTTGTTCTGAACGATCGGCAAGATCACTGAAACTATTGAATGACTTCATTACAGGTGCAATATTGTTGACCTGCTGGTGGAAATAGACCGGATGCTGCGTCCAGAAGGAACGGTGGTGGTGAGGGACAGGCCAGATGTAATCAAGAAAGTTGCTCATGTTGCCAACGCAGTACGTTGGAAGCCTACAGTACACGTTCAAGAACCTGAATCACATGGTGTAGAGAAAATTCTTGTTGCGACAAAGAGATTGTGGACACTTTGAATCTCTTCCCACCGACGCAACTCTGTAAGTTTGGTAAATTTTCTTCTCTTTTATGGTGGAAGAATTGAAAGAGATGATATAATCTCAGTGCATTAAGATACGAGGCTCTGTTTCCTGATCCAATTATATTCATATGGTCAGATGGAAGGAAGTGAAGACCTTGAGCTCATTTTTTTTTTTTTTTTTTTATAGGAAGGGTGGCAACCGGATGCTAGTTTTATTGATTCATCAAATTGTAATTCCATCTCTCTTTTTATTGAAAAAGGATCGTAATTGATTGTTGTCAATCACAATTTTGGTTCTTATTATGGTTTTTTTTTTTTAAAAAAAAAAATCACATTGATGCTTGAGTGCAATCAGTGTCTAGAATTTGGCTTTAATTGACGGATTTTGGTACTGCCAAAGCTTTTCGATGTGGAAAACCTGCTGACTAACATTGAAGTGTGTGTGTGTGTGTATTAAAATTAACGAAAGTAAAGGTAAAATGAAAATAAATTATATTAACTTATACTCATTATATTAAATATATTATCTTTTTTTTTAGGTAAAGGTGTATCGTGTATCCTTTAGACTACCACTCTAACGTCTAAATTAATTTTGGAGGTGCACCAAGAGTATTTAGTGATGCAATTTTGCCTCTCTTAATTGGTTCAATTTCACCGTAATATTAACAGGCTTGAGGGGCGTCTTCTCCCATCTCCTGCAATCTCCATTACTCCATATGAGAAGCGTGCCAAAGAACTCAGATGAGGACAATGGGAGGAGAGAAACAGTAGCTCTCCAAATGCCTGCAAAGTTTATTGTATTTCCATATCAAAACATAGCACAAGCCGAAACAAAAAACAAGGAAACACACACTAATGCTAGATTACTAGTGGGAGGCTGAGAGGTGTTGGCGAGCTTGAAGGAGACACAAATCTGGGAAATTGGGACACTTTGAGAGAGGGCCTAGTGGTCCAAATAATTGAATATGGGCAATCAGGACCTGGATCCCTGGATCACTTTTGGATACAACTTGCACCTAAGAATAACATGAAGAAACTTGTATGTTCTAACCACAAGTAACCCATGTTTTTTTTTTTTTGTACATATGGCAAGCATAGCTTGAATTTGATCCTATGAATTAGATACTACCTACTTGAAAGACATCATCGATATCATATATCATAGTTTATGTCGTTTCAAAACTTTGACTGATAACACTCTTACACCTCTAGGAAGAAAATTACCTGAGAATCTTCAAAGTGAACCTCCCTTACAATCTTGTCAGCACACAGTAATATTTCCCTAGTAACATGACGTACCTCCATAGACCACTCAACATATAAAAGTTGTCTTGTTTCTTCAATCAAAATCCTGTATGGCCATCCCTGAGCATAATGTTCATAGATTCAAAAGAATTTAAGAACACTTGTATTTCCCTTAGGTTCATAGCTTTTACAAACTTGAAGACCTGTTTTGATTGCCAAAATTTCAGCCATCGTTACCGGGTATATTCCAAGTGACTTTTTAAATCCCATAACCCATTGTCCTTTATCATCTCTAATGAGTTCGCCACATGCCGCCTGATTACGAGCTTTAACTGAAGCATTGACATTTACTTGAACCACACCTGGGGGTGGTGGGCTCTAATAACATTCATTCTCTCGATCACTTGGAAATATTTGATGTTGAAATCTTCCTGTTGAGACATCCTCCATCAAGTGAAACATGACCTGGTGTGCAATTTCTTTGGCTGTCACTTTAGAATCTTCAAAGATCTGTTTGCATCGTGTTTTCCATATGAGCCAACAAACATTGCTAAAAATTCTATACCATGGCCATCAACTAAATCTGCTTTTACCTTTTCTCCATTAACATACATGTAACCCATGTTTCAAAGCTAAACATTCAGCCATAAATGCCCATGAAGCCAAGCATGAAGCACAATACACATCAAAGGTTGTCACAGAGCACCATGAAATGGAAAAGATAAAAAGAATGTCTAGATATAATTTTAAAGGATAACAGTCCTGTCAGTTATAGTTTATTTTCTATTTTATTTTATAAGGGCTAGATTCTCGAAATCTAGTTCTTAATATATGTTATCAAGTTTTGGTTTGCTTGTATTATCCAAAAAAAAGAAATGTATGGTGCATCAATTATCAAAGAAACATGGAAAAATTAGGGCTTGTTTGTTTACGTTTATTTAAACAAAACTAAGCTTCAAATCCTTGGGAGAAGTTTTTATATTTAGTATTTAACAATGCCTTGAACATGATTACTTTTAATAGAATACCTGTACTTGACCCAAAAATAAATATTTACCAAAATGTTACTGATAAAATCGTTCTAGGTGATGTGCATTTGTTCATGTAAGAAATGAGTTATATGTGTATTTTTTTAAATCACACTCAAAAATGATTTTATTAGCAGCATTTTGGTGAATAGTTTTCTTTATATAGCATTTTTGTAATTTTTTTTTATGGTGTATAGTTTTTGCTTAAAAACAAGACTATTGTTATAAATATTATAATTAAGTGTGGATGTCCATAACATTAAAAAATGAGGCTTTTGATCTTCCATCTCTTATTGAATGACATAATGAAATATAGCCCACAAATTAAAGGTCTCTACCATTCATTTATAACCTCCAAGGATTTCATGATGTACCATAACGTAGATTAATTCTCCTACTTAAGATATTGCCACTCTTGGAAGGGTTGAAGACATATAAATGAGGGTTTGAAATAAAGAATTGGATGTACTTGGAAAAGCTTGAAATGAAACTACTATAACATCCCAAATTTTGGGATTTGAAATTTGGATATTTTAGGGAAATTAATGATGAAATTTTTTATTAAAAGAATTATGAGACTAATTATGAAAAATTTGGCCTTAATTATGCTAGAAAGTAATATTTAGAAATTGAAGGCATATTTTTCCATAAATTAAGTACAAGTAGTTAAACGATAATTTTGGCCTAAATATTTTGGAGATAATATTTTATGGCCTAAAGAAATAAATTGAAGAAGAAAAATCCTTAAATGGGATAAGGGATTTTTTTTTTTTTTTTTCCTAACACAAAGCCAATGTTTGCAAAACAATAAGAAAAGAATTAGATTGCAAACAAAAGACTTATGGGGAGCCAAATGGGTATTTTCTTTTAGTGAAATGGACCCACACCTCTTCTCATTACTTCCTTCGACCCATATGAATAAAAGCCCGAATAAAAGCCCAGCACACATACTCCAAATTTCAACTAGCCGAACACACACATGTATTTCCTTTCCAACTTCCATGTCTGCCATATGTCTTTACCTCATGCATGACACCTCACTCTCTCTTTTCTCAAAATGAAGCCACGTACTCCCCTCCCTTCATGCACTCTTATTTAATCATTCAAGCAATACTCAATACAACTTCATTTATTCATTCTCAGCCCATTCCTTCGGCCAAAACAGAAACAGAGTGTGAGAGAGAGACTGAGAGAGACCAAGAGAGTGAGAGACTGAGACGGAAGGAAAGAATAGGAAGGAAGAGATCAGTAAGCTCTCACGCAAAACAATTTCTGAGCTTATGTGAGTTCTCTAAACTCATTCTCATCTAATTTTATGAGATTTGCAGAAGTTTTTGAGAAGCTTTTGGAAGTCTAAAACTCATATTTGAGAGAGATAAAGCTTATGTCAATGTTTAGCTTCTTGCATGTCAATTTCCAGAGGATTTATGAACTTCTTTGGCTTTGGAAATGAGTTTTAAAAACCGTGCATGTCTTATATAAGAGCATGGGGTTTGATTTTTGAAAGATCTAAACCATAAAATGGAGTTGCATGTCATGATATTAGCCTTTGCAACATGATCCAAAAACAGAGAATGAAGTGCATGTGGTTTTCGTAGGTTATAGTTTGACTTTTTCTCTGAAAATTTTACATGAGACAGTATTCTACTTAAGCTTGAAATTGAGCTTTGGAACACCCAAAACAAAGGTCTGTAGCTCTAGTTATGATTTTTGAAAGTTGATGTATGAACTGGAAAACGTTTTGGTGTCAGTCTGGAGGAACACTGATGACGTTGCGTTTTTGAGAAAGTAAACGAATTTTAAAAATTATGAAAATTTTACTGATGATAGCTGACATACATAGCTTTAAAATGGTATATATTTCGGATCATTCTGAGCTCTGGTAAGTGAGAAAGAAATCTTACAAAATGACCCTATGTCTGGGAACCAAAACTGGACAGTCCTTACATTTTTCAAAATTGGGAATTACTGGAGTAAGATTAAATTGTGAAAATTTTCACTTAGTTAGAGGACTTCCATAGCTTTAATTTGATGTATAATAGGTATTTTTCTGAGCTCTGTACAATAAGTTATGGATTTTTAAAGATAAGTCACAATTTTTGAAGACTTCGGGACAGAGCTTAGGTTTTTGGAATTTGGGAATTTTTCTCAGTCATAAATCAACTTAGTAACTTTATTTTATGAAAGTAGACTTATCAAGGAATACATAGAAATTGGAATCACTCAATTCGGAGTTATATAGACTAAGTTATGATTTTTTCAAATACCCATGGAAATTAAAGGTCAATTTCTGATAAGTCTTAAAATAGTCACATAAATTGTTAATCGTGCCTAACCTTTATAGTAAAGGTTTCTTTGGGTAAAATGAAAGGTTAAATGACTGAGATGATAATTATTCATAATGAATAGTATCTAATAATAATAATATTATGAGAAGAAATAATTAATAATTAAATGAATGAGATTATGATTTATTAAAGGAAAAATAAATAATGGGAGTATTATTATCGGTCTGCTGTTAAAGTTATGAAATTATAATTCTTAATATGTGAAATTTTTAGGATGTTATTAATTGTTAGAAAATTTATTTGTATAGATTAAATTGTGGAGTGTGTTTGAGCTCTGGAATTAGGAGCAGTGTGAAAGTAGTTAGCTCGGACGAGAGGTAATCACTTTCCACTTATTATGTTTTTACTATGCTGCTGTGAGTATTTTCTGATATGATTATACATGTTTAAATAAAGTGTGCCATGTGAAATTTTATTAGTTGAAATTATATGCATTGAAATATTATAATAATTATGGGAACTGAGATATGATGACATAATGATTGTGAATATTTGGAAATTCCCCTATTGAATTATTATAATGTTTGGGATGGGAAGATTTCGGAGAAAATAAAAAAGTTATTTCCATAACAGGTAATACATCCATTGGTGCAGGATGGTTGGTTTTTTATTGTTCCAATAGTTCAAGATGGCTTACGACACCCTACCTGTTCAATGAGAGGAAAAGACCCATGGTTTGGGACAGGTGCTCTGAGGATTTTGGTCGGTCTTCATCACTTGACCAATGAGCTTTTGGAATAATCAGTAACATGGGTGTAACTTAGCCCATGGGTCTAGTCGGAAGAAATAAGGCAGTTCGGTTGGATTGATGGGGGGTATTTGAGTATTGAATACGAACAGAATTGTGACACTCATTATGATACTTATTGTTATTGTGATATGATATAAAGAGAATATTGATGAATTGTTGATTTGAATTGATTTGTTTCATTTCACTTGGAACCTCTCTAGCACGTGTTAATATTCATAATGAGCTGGACTGATGGTTACAAATTTTTCCCTAGGTGACCAGTCTGGTCCAGATCCTACAGGGAAGCCGACAGAAACATAGTATACTTTAATTAAGTAGGGCTTCTGTTTGTTGTTTTGATGTATGGATAATTGTATATTGTCACACTTTAGGGCTTATCATGCATATTTTAACATATTTTGAAAAATTTTAATTTCCGCATAAATCCTATTACTTTAATTAACTCTGATTAATATAAGGTTATTTAGTTAATTAAACGGCGGTCGTTTCAAGTACCATAATATTCATAACCTCCAATGTATTTTTACTAGAAAAGGTTTAAAAGTAACCCTTAGCTATCTCGATACAGTTGCTTCTTGTAGAAGAATTGCACTTTGCATATATGTTCATTTGCATTTGATCATTATGGACTAACTTCTTATTTATGTGGGGGATTGTTGGATTTTAGGATCTAAATCCCATGAGGTATAAATAAGAAGTAGGTTGGAGAAGAAGAAAAGGAAATGAGAAAAAAGTGTGTACATGGGAAGAAATCTCACAAGGACAAATCAAGATAAGGGAGAGAGTATATAAGCCTTCACTTTACTCCTCTAAATTAAACCCTTAGGCCAACCCACTTTTGTAGAGGGGGTGGGGATGCAGGTGACCCTTGGTCCATCACATGTGTGTGCTGCCCGACCCAATTTGATTCGGTTCACACAAATACGCACACATCTACACAGAGGCATACAAATTTAATTTACTATGAACCGCTTCTGTTATGCACGGGTATAACAATGTGATTTGCTGTCAAACCCTTCTGGTATGCACATGTAATGAAATTCGAGTTTCCCTATTCAAATCGAAATTACCTTTGATTTGTGTTTGAAATTCAAATGTGGGCTTTAATTTTACAATTACCTAATTTTAGGATCTGGATTTCACATTTTCTACTCACAACCACCTTTTTCATTTTTCTCTAACTAAACATTTTATTTTCCCTTAATCCATGTTCCCTTTCCATGTTTACCAAATAAAACACCCCTCGGTTATGCCTTTTGTAGGAAACGAAGTCAGGCTATGTATGATCTGAAGGAGTAAGATCTGTAGAGATTATGCTCTCTGTAAAAATATTCCTATATAAAAGAGGTCATGTACCCTTCTACGACCCAGATCATACTCAATCAATACCAGAATTTTATTTATGAGAAATTCATATCGTCATATCCAAATCTTCTTATAAGCATATAAGCTGTTCATGTTCCCTTCCAATTTTTCTTCATTCTAAATTCCTTGTACCAAACGGGCTCTAAGAATTTCACTGCCAAAGGAGTTACATCTCAATTAACATGCTCCAAGTACTGCAAAACTCTTTCGGCACAACAATAATTCTTGCCTTTTGAGCATGATGGCTAAAAGTTCTTTACACCAGATAAAAATATTCAAAAGCCAAATAAATAAACATATAGACATGCACTAGGCTGACATTGATATTTGGCAATAAAAAAAGGGAAGAAACAAAGAAAAGAAAAGAAAAAGGAAACGATTTACATCCTCCGCATCCGTCTCTCACCTAGAATTTATATCCAAAAAACTAAGTCATCTTTCATACTTGGGAGTTGGAACAAAGGGCTCGAAGAGTTTAACACATGGATTTGAATCATATTGAAGAATATCAGCGGCTCGTTCAAACTCTTCTCTGAGAACTTTGATGCTGGATTTGTCTACTACTCGACCCAGATCATGAGATAATTCAAAAGGATCCTCTATGCATATTAAATGCCGATCATTACCAATCCTTCTTGTCCAATCCTTTTCTCGCTTACTACAGCCAAAAATAAAATAGAACACCTAAGTAAGTTTGATATAAAGTCTTCCTCCAATCCCAAGTTTTGATTTTCGAACAAAACAACTTTTCACAAAATGATTTATATCAATAAAACATTTACGTCCTAACAAAAGCCAGATTGGTACGATCAAATACAAGAGAGCGCCCTCGACCCTTCAAAGCCACCAAAATTAAACTGCAGGAACCCAAAAACATTTTTATTCCCAAGTAAAACAAGAACCAAGAAAAAGCCTGACTCTTGAAAATAGTCAAGATTTTTCTAGTTTTTTAAAATTCTTTTGCCATAAAAGACATAGCTTTTTCAGTACCCGCAAAGTTAAATAAAGGCTTCAGCTCAGAAAACAATATTTAAAAAACCAACCAGCCAACAAAAATACAACACTCCCCTGTGCTCTTACCTGATTATGTTTCCTGTACGTACAGATATAACAGAGTCAGCATAATCATGGCAGTATGCCCAGTAAAAGAAAAATCCCCACACAAGTTGAGCAATTGTTTCCTTGTTATGACGTCCAAAATCACATAGTTTTTCAACTTCATCAAAGTAACCACATTTTATATCATCCACAGTCACAGAGTATGTGGTCTCCATCTCCTACATAGACGATAAAAAAGAAAAAAAGCCACTACAATTAAATACAGAAATAGCTGAGGCACAAAGTATATGCAACTGATATAGATAGGATGTTTCATAGGGAAGACTGGAAGCGATGATCTGTTCAAGAACTGCGAGTATATTATACAACAAACTATTATTTGCCACACTAATATAAAAATAGAAGGGAGAATTACAATCAGGTCACAAATAAGGAATTTATTTTGGGACCTATATGCAATTCTCCCAAAATAAGACCACAGCCCAGTGCAGACTTCATTTCGCTAACAATATAGTTGAGAACAAGAACCAAACCAATAGACAAAAAGATCCATGTGACAATTTACTAAATACAAAAAAATTTCAACTATTCCCTATCTCAAACTTCAAACCATATTTGGACAATGACATTTACTCACCACCTACTTTCATTTAGGCAATTCAGACCAATTTGACATTATTCCAACTTGCACATATTCTAAAATAATTACGGGTCAATATAATGTTTGGTCTTTATAGTTTATCCTCATTTTGGTGTTGATCTCTATAGTTTCATACTATACGTTTTGGTCAAATAGTCCAGGTTCTTGTTAAAATATAAGGACTAATATTTTAGATAGAAAAATCTTGAGGGACCAAAACTTATAGTTTGAAATTACAAGAACCAAAACCAAAATGAAAACAAACTATATGGACCAAATATTGTATTGACTCCATAATTACTCAATACCTGACTCTTATTGATATCTAACCAGATATGGTATTAAATGTTTATCTATACTATGGCATTTAATATTTTTTGACATAGAAGATTAAAATAGTGGCTGATGTTGTGATGAAACTGGCGCTATAAAGGGCACAAGTGTCATGCTCCAGGAGCCATCTGTGGACCATTGAATTGAAACTGAACTAACAGGAAATCTTTACTTGGATGCTTTTATCCCCTAAACTTAAAAGAGTTAGACACAGATTTAATCCAACAGTCCAAGCAATGCCACCAACAATTTTGCATACATAAAACTTGAAGCACATGGTACCCCATAGACTTGGCTGAGAACATAATGTTTGATGCTTCAGTATCATCAACTAACAATCCAGGAATAGTTAGAGCAGGAAAGCCACTAAAGAACATCTGCTTTATTATTTAGCAGTTTATCACATGTAAAAAATAACCAGTTTCCATAAGCATGATTCATTCGAATTGGGTTCAGAATATAGTATAAAGAAAACCATCAAAAGATTTAATGTATCTAGATTAAAAAAGCCTTTTTGGAGTACTTAACGTACATTACAACAATAAAACTAAGAAAAAACCCATCACCTTTTCAAATATGATCTATTTCAATATTTTTACTTGAATATGTTGTTATAGAATAATAATAAGAATATGAAGCCGTTTCTGTTATTTTGTTAGTAGCTGATAGCCATTGGGTGTAGGTAAGGATCATAGGCTATCAATAGGATCGTCAATTGTATTTCTAGTGTGTGCATTGTGATAAACCATAATGGATTGATTCACTGTTCTAGTTCGTCTCATCCTCTTTCTCTCGTCTCTCCTCGGTCTCTCTTCTCTTTCTTAAATCCTCTCTGTTTCTCTCTCCCTTTCCTCACTTTCTCTCTCTTTCTTATTCCAATGCACACCATAAGTCAAAGGATATTAGTTACATCCAATAAAGTAACAAAACTCATATATCTGATTTTATCAGGCCATTTAGCTAGCTGACATGTCTGAAGTGACGATGAGAGATCAAAGAACAGTTTAAGATAATGCTAAGGTAGACAAAATCAGATCATAGTTCCTGTTAACAAAAAGTCTTATGTTAGGACAGAAATTACTGCATAAGCACTCTATTCCACATGATAACATCAACATCAAGGAAGCTTGTGAATAAATGACAATATATAGGGACTACGACCCATTTTTGACAAATCATGCACCTTCGGATTATTTATTTTCCTTACAAGCATTGGTCCACCAACCACCTTGATAAACTTAAAAAGCCTTCATGGGGGGTACTCCTAATATGTAAGTAGCACTAATAAAGACTTATTTATTAAGGTTAGACCCTGACAAATCTGGTGTATGGCAACAAATCAAAACAAAAAGAACATACCTGTAAGCATGGGAGGATAGCAGGTCTCCTCATTTGTAAAAAATGAATGCACATTAAAACATACCTGAAAATTTCCAAAATTTTGCATCACTTTGCATGCACTTCATTTCTTAAATAATATCATTAACCATCTTCCTCTCTATATTTGAAAAGCAGCTTAAATTAAATTAGATAAAGGTCAAGTAGAAAATGATAGGGCTTAGCACAAGTATAGCATAAAAAACTACTAACGCATAGCTGGACAAGGTCCCTTGGTAAGTTTCATTAACTCCTCTTGACTTGGCCCAATGTTTGATAATAAAAGCCAACTGCCGTAGCCTTGCATCTATTTGTGCATAATCCCGAAGAAGCTTTGTATTTACTACAGCCAGGAGATTGTTAACACATATGTCACAGGAGATTCCTGTCAAAGGATCCATGAGCTTTACTATAGGAACCCTGGCACGCGTCAAAGCCTGTATATTTTATGAATGAAAGAATCAACTTAAATTTAAGGGAAATCAAGCAAAAGCAGCCAGCTTGCTTGAAGAAAAGGACCCATACAGAAGAACATTTGAATCATACGATGGAAGAAGTTACATTTAAATCAACAAATGATTGTTTAAACATCAAGTGTTCGACAACTAAAACTATGCATTATATATATATATATATAGAAATACAAGTCACACATTAAAAATATTCTGATTATGGTTTCTTTCTCAATTTATGGTTTTTTGATTTGATTCCACTGACTTCTATTCCAACCTTCTAAGTGTTTATTAGACATTGGGCTTCCTGATTTACTAATTCTCTTCTTTCTTCATTTTAATTCTTCCCCTTCTTATTAGAGTTTCAAAGTCCATAATTACGCTTAACAGTCATTAATTTCTAGTTTTCTACACTATCCCCCCCCCCAAATCTCACTCTCACTCCTAATCTGACTGACGATGGCTCTTAATTACAATTTTTCATTTGAAAACTTCCATGGTTAATGAATATCATCTCCTTTAATTTTCTTTTCTTTCTATTCTTTGCTTCTTGAACTTGATTAAAAAGTGCACCAAAGGCCATTCACACAACACCATGAAGGTAATTTCTTGAACCAGGAAAGGCAGAAGAACTACATTTGTGATCAGACCTAGGAGTATTGCAAGTTTTTATTTAATAACAAGGTAAAATACAATCATAAAAATTCTTGTAGTCGAGATGGATAACTAGTCTACACAAAAATAACAAGATCAACCACAACAATAGCAGCAAGCCTCATCCTACTAAGTGGGGGATCTGCTATATAGATTGTACGACTGTTAAGCTCTATTAACAACCAAATCTATATATATATATATATATATATATATATATAAAGATCTCATCCATAACTTCATTGAATGTTCTTTTTTATCTTCCTCTACTTTTTTTCAAAGGACTCTATACTGTCTAATCTACCCTCCTTAATAATGCCTTCAACAGCCTTCTTTATACACGTCTGAACCACCTCAAAATACTGTGTACCATTTTCTCTTCAATCGAAACCACATCAACTCTTCCCATATGTGTTCATTACAAATCTTAACTTCTCTTATATAACCATACATTCATCTCAACATCCTCATCTTTGCTACCCTAACTCTGTACTTTTGTTGTCTCTTTAAAGACCAATATTCATCATTGTATAACATTGCTAGTCTTATAGCAATTTGAAAATTTTCATTCTAAGCTTATTAAGTACTTAAAATTAACAAGATCATTTAAACAAATTGAACAAATTAAGCACAAATTATGCTGAATGCTCAGCACACCTTAGAGTTCAGTTACATAAGCATGTGCTATTTTCCCACCTTGACATGAATAAACTAAAAAAAACTACACAGGATTTGAATGAAATTAACCTAAACATATTTGTTAAGTAGATGACCAAGCATGTCCATCAATGTCAGTAAACACAAACTTAAGTGTCTTTGAAAAGACACGTGGACAAGTTAAAATGACTACATTTGTGCATATCTTCTAAAATGTGAAAGATTTAAATTTTATCGACCAAGACAAAAGTCAAAGCCATTGAATTCCCATATGCAAATTTCCAAGCAAGCATGTCTGTGAGAGCATATCCAGAGATAATACGCAATTGTAGCCTCTTTCTTAAACTACATCTATATAAATATCAAGTTAACAACCCCAGACTCTTAATAAATGAATTCAAGTCTTCTCACCTGCACATTCTGTAGATTGTCTGATTTTAAAATATCAGCCAACTTCAATATAATCTCAGATTTGTCCATGGCTGTTTCCTCAATGGCAAGGCAAACATCAATGTCACTTTTACAGACACCAAATGAATTGGCACATGATCCATAGAGATAAAGCTGAGCTTTTGGCCATTCCTTACTAACTAGTTTCTCCAGTAAAGTAAGTAATTGTTTCTGCTTAGCCTTTTCTTCTTCAGGGGGTATTAAGGACTCATAAAGTGCAAGGAAAGGAACAATGAGACTATTTATGTCACCTCGGCATGTCATCAGTCTTTTATACATTCTCACCCGCTGGCTAAGGAGCTTGTGACCCCTTGAATCCGATCTGACATCCTGATAATAAAAGCTGTGGATTATGATAATAATACTTAACATTTCATTGCAATCATATAATTACTAGCTATCATCCAACATGCCAGTCAATTCATATCAATTCGCATTAATATTAATGATACTGATAAATACCATATAAACCTATGCACACCAATAGGTGTCTAATTAAGAAGTTCATCAATCTAAGATAGTGTCCATGAATATTTCTATGAAAATGTTTAAAATTAGAAATTTCACCAAGATTTCTACCTAACTAGATAATAGATTCTCAAAGTCTTTACCAAAGATCCCATCCACAATTCAGTTATTTAGAGTTATAACAACCCATAATCCATATCCATACCTATTATAAAAGATGCAAAAGGCAAACACATCGATGCAAAGCAAAATAAAAAAAAAATTCAATTACTAACCTTCTCCCGAGTGCGGCGCTGCCTTGAGCCTGAGGTATTCTTGTCTTCAGACTCATCCTCATTCAACAAGGATTCAACCAATTGCTCACCAAAACCACTGCCAGAGTCAATAATATCCTCCTTGGACATACCCACCCCGTGATATTTATCTCCAACACTATCTAGGACAATTTTACTCTGGAAATTGTTCCTAACCTCTTCAATGTTCGATCTTGAGACTGAGTAAAGGTTGCTGCCGGAGGGTGGCCCAGGCCGATCTAGCTGTTCAGGAAGACCCGCTTCACTAGATTTACTGCCTCTTCTGTTTCTTCTTTCTGATGACAGTTTTCCCACTCTTTCTTTCTCAGTGGTCACATTCTCGTATTCCCCACTCAATGCACCAGAATTAGCAGCCTCCCTACCGTCATGAATATCTGAACCCCTTCTTCTAGAACTAGGGCCCCAATAGCCTCTTCCTTTGGGCTTGTTTGAAAATCCTGATGGCGGCTGCCTTGTTTCAGGCCTATAGTTACCACCATGATAGTTATTTCCCCGGCCACTACCTCTGCGGTCCTGGTCACGGGCATCATGATGTGGATTCCCGACCACATTCACACTTGAATTCGTACTAGAAGCCGCTTTGGGATCCAAATGCACATTTCTATCTAACGCATTAAAGCTTCTGCTCAATCCTGCTTCCCGACCAGTGCCAACATTGAACACAAGATTGAGCATAGAATCCCCATCGGACGATACTTCCCTACTTAAAACATCACTTGGTAATGAACCAAAGTTCAGCTTATGTTCATGCTGCTTCTGCTGCTGAACAAAAGTATCAATCCTAATACCACCAGAGGGATCAACTGGAAACCCTAATCTTCTTAGATCATCGCCATGGGCGACTCCGATGTTCCCCACAGGAATTGGATTCCCAGGGAAGTGATCCACGGGGAACCGAGGAGGAGGGAACAGGTTGTGGGGCAACCCGAAGAAATTTGGCGGGTAATTAGGAGAGATTGTGTGAGGCCAAGACGGAAGATGAGGTTGGGGATCACGCCCGTTACTCGACCACTGCGGCATGATGGGGATCGTAGGTCCTATGGCTGCCACGGCGGGATCAAGCGTCAGTGATTGTTGCTGGTGCTGGAGTGGCGGCGCCGTCAGTGGTGGTTGCTGCGGAGGATGCGGGTGATTAGGGGGCCTCTGGAGAAGAGAGAGAAGAAACTCTCCACCATTGTCAGCCGGCGGCAGCGGGGCATCTCCACCGCCGGTCATCCCAAATGATGCAATGTCAGTTTCACTTTTCGGTTTCAGTAGTGAAGCTAGTGAGAGAACCAGCCGAATAAAAGATGGAGTTATCGTTTACGAGAGAATTATAAATTTTATTTCTTTCAAAATCCTGCTTCTGTGTTGTTCATGAATAGAAGTTTTGCTTTTGAGTTTTGAGTGATATGGATATGTGTATATATAGATCCGCTACGTAATTACCCACTCATTATCTAATTCAATTCTAATCTTAGTTACTATTAAATTTTTGTTTCTTTTTTATTAAAGAATATTTGAATCTTGACTTTCTTCTAATATAAATTAATCCAAAATAACTTGTTACTATGAAATTTCATCACTTCTTTTGTTTTGGAAATATATTTATCCTAATTTAATAATTAATATTTCACATAAATGTTGATTTTGTTATAAATCTGATGGAATTCTAGAGAGAAGTCAGAGAGAATTCTAGAAAGATGAAATGATTCACATTCAAGTCACATGAATAGTTATGGTAGACCCATATTTATAGAAGGATGCAAATAGTAAATTACTATGTGTGGTACTATGCGCGGGTCTCATATCATCTTGTAATATTTGGAGACCGGGAGTCAATGGATATCCACATAATCAGTATATTCATAACACTCCCCCTTGGATGTTCATTTATGAATATGCCTCGTTAAAAACTTTAACTAGGAAAAACCCAGTGGGATAAAAATCTAGCCAAAGAAAAGAGTACATCATTCATTGATACATTTTCTAATGCCGCCTCATTAAAAACCTTTCTAGGAAAACCCAGTGGGACAAAACCTAGATAAGGGAAAAAGAGTACAGTGTGTATCGTCTCCCCCTCTTGATTACATCAGACTTGCTTCCCCTGATGACTACACTACTTCAATATCATTCCGAGCATATCATTCTTTCTATTATCAAGTAATCTATTATTTGTTATGGAACAATAGAAAACGCCCAGTCTGATTGTTCATTGTATATCTACAAGTTCTAAATCTTTCAAGTAAAATCATAATAATCTTTTCATAAATATACATGTGCATATAGAACTTTAATAAATGTTTATTCAGATAATGATGATATATGCACTATGATTGCTTCATGCAATAAACTTATTTAATTGATTATTCTCGAGAATTTGATGCTCCTAGCATCTTAAGTCCTTCAGGGACTTATGCTTCTGGCGCCTTTTGTCCTTCAGGAACATGTGCTTCTGACACACACTAATATATTGTAGCTCATGATCCTCATTATCATTCATTACAGCATATACTATCATATAAACATAAATATCATCAATGTCGACTTCATTTTCGGTCCCATCGGATTTCATTTATAATTTATTAAGATCTCATTATATTCACATATATTAGGTACCTGGGTCTCTTTTTGGACCACAATATTCTCTTCTATTAATATCTCTACAGGAGATAGTTCTTCTAGAGCTAATTACTTTTTTTGATTATCCTCGACTTGATCATCTATATTTTTATAGCTCCTTTTCTCATTCGAGAATTTTTATCTTTGGAACCGATGGACCTGCAACGCTTCAGGTGTGCTTTATAATAATTCATATAGGAGCATTTGCATTTGGGACATGTGACTTTGTCACTTTCTTTAGGTCAGTAAATTCTTCTGGCATTTGATTAACTAAACTCTGCAACTGAATTATCATTTTGAACTTTTAGTGCACATTTCTTTGTACGAGAATCAATATAAGCCAATGATAATTCATTCCACTTTATCTCTTTACCCAATCTGCTTATTTTTCTCCCCCTCATCTAATCATGCAGTGTATATCCATCATTGTGCATTGTAGTGGATTAATAATCATTGTACATTCAAAACTTTTAAGATAGAATTAATCTGGCTCCTGACCAAAAGCCAATTTTATGGGGAGAATTCTGTTGGCTTATATAATTGCTGCAAATATACACATATAAACATTGTTCTCATAGTCATTGATTTACTCATATATAATTTTTGGATCATTTGATCTGGAAATTGCGCGCATAATATATTGCAAACTTCTGGTTGCAAACATTACTGCAAACTTTGCAAACTTATAATATCACATATAATCTTTCAATTTGATATATTTTCAGAGATCCATTTCCAATAATATTTTTATTTGAGAACATGCAGCTATACGACTCGGATGATCAAACGAGTCATGCCAACTTCCATATAATTTATCATCAAATCTAATATCCATTTTTGGGGAATCAACACACAAACATTCACAAAGGAAATCAACACACAAACATTCACAAAGAATTATCACACAAATATTCATAGAGAATTTCACAAAGAATTAATACACAAACACTCACACTTGATATAACAATCTCCCCCTCAAGTGTGAGTTCGTTAAAATCAATTCATGTAATTTCCATACAATATTTCATATATGATATCGATTTCTACAGATATCATTAAAATTCCACAGATTTCACATTATCAATGCATATTATTCTTACTTCTGGTAATAAAATTTCTATTTTCTAGAATCGATAAACATATATATATTATTATAAAATACAAAATCATCAGATGTATCACTGTAGATTCACGAGCGCAACACTGTGTAATCACAAATGCATCACTGTGGAATCACAGGTGCAATATTGTATCACTGTGGAATCATAGGCGCGACATTACATATTGTCATATACATTTGAAGTCAAAAAGGCTCTTGAAAAGGTTCTACACAAGAGCTTTATAGGGAGCAGATCTGCAGAGATTCAACAGGACTACGCAGATCTGCAGAGATTTAACAAGATTTAATTCAGCTATAAATAGAGGAAGGCAAACAAATATGCCTCACAAACATTCAAGCATCTGATAACATTAACTACCAGATACTCACTTATCATTTTTCCTTCTAATCGTATATTATTGCAATGGCAGGTCCAAGCAATTATATCCCAGTTTCTGATACATCAGACATAGTTTATCTTGATGCTTTATTGTATGATGATCAGACAAACTTGTCATTTTCTTCTTTACTATTTTCTGATTCTTTAGACACGTTTATTCCTCCTTCTACTATTCCTCCTTCTGCTTCAAATGTACCTACTTCTCCTCCAAGAACAAATGTTCTTCCTCAATCTATAAGGATTGAAGATGCAACTGAAGCAGGTTCATCAAGGAGGCCTGTTAAAAAGTGTAGAATTATGGCAGAATTGATGGAATCTACCAACCCAGTTCAACTAATAGTGACAACAACCAGCCAGCCAATAACGATCAGCCAGCAAGCAATGACTAGCCAGCTAGTAACAACCATCGAACCAACAATAACCAGCCAGTCAACTATAACCAGTCAGCTAGTGACTACTAGCCAGTTAGCAACTATTAGCTTATTGGAATGTAGTTGCTGTCATGTTTTACAGGAGATCATACATACCAAAGGACTTCAATATCATAGACTTGAAGTTCACGGGAGGAGGATAGGTGTGATTTCCCATGCTATTTTATATGAAAATGTACAGGATAAATCTTACAATACTGACAGGCTTCCAATGTTTGATTTTATTAATAAAAATTTTGGAGAAATCAAATATTTTCTCACACAGTATTGTATAGATTTACAAGCATTAGAATATAACTTGGTGTATGATCCTGTATTAGCCTATTATGAGGTCCTTTGTGTTGGTTCAGAATGGACAAATAATCCAAATGAACCCCCGCGGGAGTTCATTTCAAACCAACATTGAAAATCCATTAGATAAAGGAAAACAACCCGCGGTTAATATCCTATATGATACTTCATCCCTTAAACAGGGTGAATTATATAGGTTAACTATGGAGCAACGAGAAAGAATAAAGAGAACAAGCTCCATGATTTAAGAAATTATTTTCACTTAACCTTTGATGAAGTGAGTAAACAATTAAATATGAGTACTCACACAATCCAAAAGATTTATCAAAAAGAAGGGTTAACAGAGTGGCCATACAAAAAACTTCAAAAACTTATGAGGCAGATCTCGATATTAAGAAGAGCTTTGCCTCATCTAGATCTCGAATCAAGAAAAGGAAAAGAAGAAGACATTATATATCTTCAAAATGAGATGATTAAGCTTTGTAATGGAGTTGTACCACGTGCTATTGATCTTTGTTGAAATAATACTGTCTTTTGTTTAATCATTTTGTTTATAAATATTCCTCTCTTATATCCACAACAATTGTTATAATCATATAAAACATAAAATAATAGTAAAATAGTCATAATCATAATTTTATTTATTACTTCATTCATTTCTGAAAATGAAGTTGAATAAAATTCATGATCCATAACTCACTGATCTATTTGATCATGACAAGAAATTAATCCACAAAATTTCTTGATTTTATCACAATATTGCTACTGCAATAGCAAATTGGATATATTTATTTATAATAACAATCATGATCATACAATCCCTTGTCTCATAATTTGAGTGAGTATGTAATGCCAAATATACAATTTTGAGGCCTTTATACAATTGATGGCATACAAAATTTATGGATCAAGTCTTGTTTCATAATTTGTCTCTTGGTTTCAGGCTAACTTGCCTCTTGGTTTCAAGTCAATTTATGCCTCTTCATAGTCTCACGCCAATTTATGTCTCTTCATAGTCTCACGCCAATTTATGCCTCATATTTCTCAAGCCAATTTATGTCTCATATCTTCATGGCATTTTGAACTTATGATACATATGACCTTTAACAATTTTTTCGTCAGGATAAATATAAAATATAATCATAATAAATTAAATAGATGGAACCCACTAATATACATGTATATATTAGTGTCGTTGTCATAAATAATAAAAGGGAGGGGGATATATATAAAGCAATAAATAAAATAAAATATAAAAGGGAAGGGGGAAATAAAGCAGTAAATAAATAAAAATAAAAGGGAAGGGAGATATAAAGTAGTAAATTATAAATAAATGAAGTCCACTACATTAGTGTCACCACCATGAAAAAATAAATAAAGCAATAAAGAAATAAAAAATAAATTAAATAAATGGAGCCCACTAAATGTCGCTACCATAAAAGATAAATAAATGTAAGTCGTGGAGGGCAGAGGCTACTCAGGAGTTGGCTTAAGATTTAGTGGGGGTGGGAGCGTAGGAGTCACCGGCGGAAGTGGATGGGTGGAGGAAGAAGAATATCGATAAGAAGTATAAAAAGGAGAAGGAGGCGTTAAGTTGTTATGGTTGGTTATGTTTCTGGGTATTGATTGGGTTCATCCTTGCTCTTTAGGATTGGTGTTTTATTTGTTGCAGATTGTTGTGGGTGAGAATTGTGAGGCTATGATTGAAGTTGATTAAGAGACTTGCAGAGAGAGAAAATGAGGACATCTCTCTCGGCAACCATGAGGACGAACGGGGAAAATTGAAAAAGCAATAAGAAAACTGAGAATTCTAGAGGAATCATCAAAGCCCATGTTTGAAGAACGAGAAAAGAAAGAAGGACATGCTGCGAAGAAGCAATTAGCCGAAGGAGAAGCCATCGTGCTAATAACGTGTTATAAAACTGAAGGAATTCTAGAGAGAAGTCAGAGAGAATTCTAGAGAAATGAAATGATTCACATTCAAGTCACATGAATAGTTACAGTAGACCTCTATTTATAGAAGGATGCAAATAGTAAATTACTATGTGTGGTACTATGCGTGGGTCCCATATCATCTTGTAATATTTGGAGACCGGGAGTCAATGGACATCCACATAATCAGTATATTCATAACAGATTTTATATGATAAGATTTTTACATCAAGAATATTCTCATGCATTGTTTGGTATAAGGAGGAGAGGAATTTCGCCCTCCCACCTCCCCTTATTTAAAAATAAAAAAATTTATAATTAAGCCCTCCTATTTAGAGATTTGGAGAAATATGGGATGTTTGTGTCATGCTAATTCTGGAAAAATCAATTATGATACTTAAGTTTATACCAAAAATAAATAACAGCTTATACCACAAAAGTGCTTCTCTGTAATTTTTTTTTTCAAAAAAAGAAAGAAATTATTTAAAGGGTTAAGGTGCAAAAATGCATATGTACTCTACCCCATAGAGTGCCCAACACCAAATTTTTTTTAGGTACAAAAGTATATACATTGTTATAAAATAGGTGCAAAAATACCCTTTGACCTTTAAGTTTGACCTTTTTTACTTTCAAATGTACAAATACACATATACTTTGGCAAAAAGAGCGTCCAACACTAAGTGTTTTGTTAATTTAATAATTTTATTTCAATTAAATAAAAAGTATTATTTTTCTAGGTATAATTCCTAAGAGACCAAATTTTTTATTTCCATAATTTATTTTCTTTTTTTAAATCCTTATTGATGCAAACATTTATATTACATAATTAGAAAATGAAATAAAAATTAAATAATATCGATTGAACAATTATTTAAATAATTTTTTGTTCAATTTGTTAGATCAAAAAATTAAAATTATTTTTAATTAAATATACTATTTAAAATATCAAATTTTAAATTCATAAATACTAATTTATTAATTATTAATTATAAAAATTAATAAGGATTTAAAAAAAGAAAATAAATTATGGAAATAAAAAATCTGGCCTCTTAGGAATTACACCTACAAAAATAATAATTTTTCTTTAATTGAAATAAAATTATTAAATTGAAAAAAAACTTGGTGTTAGGCGCTTTTTTTTGTCAAACCACATGTGTATTTTTACACCTTTGAAACTTGAAAGTAAAAAAAGTCAAATTTAACGGTCAAAGTCAAACTTAACGTTCAAATGATATTTTTGCACCTAATTTGTAACTACGTGTGCATTTTTGCACATAAAAAAGCACTTGGTGTTAGACGCTACTCGGAATAAAACACATGTGTATTTTTACACCTTAACCCTTATTTTAATAGATAGAGAATCTATAATAAAAATAATATTTCAACTAACATATTTTTAAAAATTAATCTTTTCATTTAAAAGCTGACAATTTAAAAAAAAAAAAAATCAGTTCAAACCGTTTAAATCCCACCCAAACTTTCCAAACATAAAGAGCTTCCACTACTCATCTAGAGGAAACCGGTTTCTCTTAGGATTGCATTCTGTTATTTCTTTCTGCATCGTGATGCTACCACTCGTGTGATGCTTCTGTTTAACAAAACATTAGTTATACCCCTTAAGTCAAATTTCCCAGTCTCTGGTCTATAGGCATGGGATCATATCACAGAATCAAATTAAAAAGTATGTATATAAAAATTTATAAATTCTAATTTATCATTATAATAAATCATACAAAAAAAATTTTATTATAAGAATTAATATGAAAAATTTACTAGTGCGTGACATAGATGCATTTTAACCCTTAATAATAATAAAATAATAAATGTGATCATCTATATGAACGACTTCACCTATGTTTTTTCCTCACAAATAATCATATGGTCATCATAAATAAACATTTTTTTCCAGAAAATCTAATTCAGCATTTACAAGTTAATAAAATAATTATATAAATATTCACAATTATCACCGTGACACATTGCATCAAATTAAATAATAACCATCTTCAGCGTTGCCTTCCCCAAATCAGTTAGGCGTTCTTAAACCTTCCTGCTCCGTTGGCGCGCTCTATCAATAAGGATTGTTCGGCCGTTGCTTCAATCGTTAAGGTCAGTTTCAGTTGCGAATTTTGTTCTTGCATAATCCTGATTTCTTTTCCGCATCAATACTGGGTTTTGACTTTTGAGACTGACTCAATTCTCATGCCCCTTTGATATTGGGCTTTTATTTCAGTGCTTCAATACTGTGAGCACAGTGTTGGTTGGAAAGAAACAGTGTGTGTGTTGTCTTATTGTCTTCTGCCATAATGGCTTCAGAATCGCTATTGGTTTTACAACCGTTCGGACCACAAGACCTTTGTTTGTATGATGCCTTTCTAAAGAGGTTGGTTATCATGTATGTCTCAGCAGAGTAGAGCAACATTCTTCCTCCTTGTGGCCTCTTATTTGTGGGTGGGTTATTTCTTAGTTCCTAGTAGGTTGTGGTGGCATTACTTCCATTGATTCTTTTGTTGTTTGTTGATGTGACCTTGAACTTAACCTCGCGCCATCACATTCTGGATGTGTCGTTTGTTCCATCTCACATTTGTACAAGCTTATTTCTAGGGAGTCAGTCAAATTTATCAGAAGTGTTTTTGTTCCCCTCAAGGTTTTAATTTTGTAGAATTTAACTCCCCTAATTTTTTTGAAGAAAAAATATTTTTAGAGTATAAAAATGCCTAGAAGACCTAGAAGGCATAGCCAACATCTGAAAGTTCGGCCTTTGACATTCTCTCATTTGGCTCGTTCAATAGCTAAAATAGCTTCAACTTCTAAGTTGATAAGAGATGCCGACCTCTTACAAAATAACCAAGTCCATTAAAAGATTTGTAGTATAATGAAACCTATATCGTTTTTTACAGAATTCATAGTAGATTCAATAAAAATAGAAACAAAACGAAACAGTAATAGATGGGGGGAAGTTTTTCAAAGCAATAAAACCAAAGCAACACTGAAACAGATAAGGAAATTAATCAAACTAAAAATGACTAACCCAGAATCAGGAATTCCAAAACCTTCATCAGACTAAAATAATTTACCAAACTCGTGATCGATTCTAGACAAACTAAAATCTCTGCGTTTGTCCAAAAATTCCCTCGATTGAACAATCGTGCAGAATATATTTAAAACAGTGGTGTGTCACCGAGCGATCACACAGTAATTACTTAAACCCAGTTCGAATTGTGTCATAGGGATAAATCGATATTAGTTTTTAATCAAAAACTCAATCCAAATCCAGAAATCAAATCCGATAAAAGAAGGAAGAAACGAGTTTAGGTGTTACCGATTAAGCGTGAGTCCTCTGGAATATGGAATTCCTAATTCATGGGTTAATCAGAGAGGCTTAGCCGAACATGGCTAGGCAAAATAACGAAGAACAGACGAAAAACGCGAAGAACAACATCTCAGAGAAATTCAGAAGTCTCAATTTGATTTCCAAAAACTGTAAAAACGTAAATGATAATATGTTTGTAGCCCCATCTAATTTTCCTTATACAGGAAAGATGACTGAAAATTAGGAGTCCCCTAATAATAGGAAACCTCTAATAAAAAAGGAAATCTCTAAGAAATAGGAAACCCTCTAATAAATGGTTTTTTATTACAAAATTCGGGCAAAATAAAAATCCAACAAAATGCATCTATCTTTAGCTCAAATTTCGTCTATCTTCTTGTTTAAATCAGCCTTCCAAATCTTCATAACAATTGTAACTCTCTGAATCATCTGAAATTTGAGACAAGAATGAGGCTAATTCAATGTCTGATTCAAAAGTTATGGTTAAAATAGTGAAGCAATGTAAATCTGGAATTTTATCATTAAAATTAATTAACTTCCATTAAAAGCCCAAAATCCAAATAAGTATTAAAGGCTATTGTTTATTACTAAATAATCCTAGATTTATTACCTAAAAGATACAAATAAGTGTATCAAATATTCAATTATCACAGGTCTAATAAAAAATCTTATCCAAGCGTTTCAAGTAATCCGTCTATAGAGTAATGTACAATTCATAGTCAGTCGATACTGATTGTTTGCATAATTGCACCCTAATTTTTAAGTCCTTATCTTTAACCCACTAACCAGGCAATGGGTTTGCTAAGCACGCTTTGGAGGGGAAGACAGAGCAATCTGAGTCATCCGATGAAGAGTTTGAAGTAATCATTCATATATGATATGATTTATTGTGGTTAAGGTGTTTAAGTGAAATTTGGGGAATAACTGACAAATGATTAAAGTATGATTTCTCTGTCTTTGAAGGGTGTCGTCCAACCAGACTTTTCTTTCTTTGATCCTAAACCTGGTGACTTTCATGGAGTAAAGAACTTGCTCCAAAATTACCTGTATGCTAAACAATTTGCAGTTGTGACAAAATCATTCATATGGGATTTGAGTGGCTTTGTAGACTTCATTTTGGAACAGACCACAGTGGGCACTGTTGTGAAAGTAGAGGATGATGAGGATGAGGGGCTTTTTGCAGTTGTGACTGCTCTGAATTTATCGGGATACGGAGTAACTGACTATAGAAATTATTAGTTGCCATGTCTTATTATCACCACATTATCTTTTGGCTGGCCTCAAATGGTATTACGTGAAATCATCTTTACTTCCATTATCTCATCCAGTTTCTTTTGCATTTATGGGCAAATGTTTTCCAGACCCTTACACTATGTTTGGTTTGAGGGAAGGATGTGGGATTTGAGTGGGAGGGAAAGTTGAGAGAAAAATTTTCTCTCATTTTTACAAAATTGCCCATAACAAATTTTTAATATTTTTAAAATATACTCTTAACAAAAAAAAAAATTCTTTTCATTAATGACAATTTGGTCAATGTACTTCAAAAAAAAAAAATTTCCTCCCGCTCCCTTCCACACCTTTCCCTCAAACATAGCCTTATCCAATTTACCAGTTTGGTGATTTGTTATAAGTATGAAATGGAAAGCTGCCTGGATCAGAAAACTCATGACATGTTTCTTATTTAAGACAAGACATCAAATTATACCATGTGTGCGCATGTGTATGCGTCTGTTTAGAAAATTAATCCTTAACAGCATCATTTATTTGAGTTGTAAGCTGCAACGTGCCAATTTGATGTGTGAATGGCACAGCATTTCAGTACTTGCAGAAGCTTGACTATGTCCTTTTTCCAGGAGCAAAAATGCATTGTGGAACTCAAAGATTTCCTACTTAAAGCATGCAAAGAAAAGAGCAGATTTGATCAATTGAAACTTATTTTGGGGGAACAAGCACATGATGTGGGCCTTCTGGTGTCCCAGCGTGTAGTGAATCTTCCTCTCCAGCTTTTACCACATCTTTATGATGCCCTTTTTGATGAAGTGTCGTGGGCGACAGAAGATGAGGTCAGATGTTGATAGTATTAGATGGGTGAGGGCCGTATATATTATTCAACTTGATCACGAGAGACTAACTTTGCTCAGGGTACTTATAATGTATTGTTTGCATTTTTTGTAGCCAACAGAGGTTCAGGTGCTTCGAAATTCCTTAAAGTTCAGACATTATATAATATACAGTAAAATTTACAAGGTACCCTTCTGTGGCTTCTCCCTTCTACTCATTGTCTTCTTCTTATAGTTACTCAAGAGTTTCTGATTAAGTTCATTTTCTTATTGTTTACTCTTATTTTTTCTTGATGTTTCTCTTTTTGGCTGAAAGTAAAAACACAGCAAGAGATTGCAGAGCAGAGTAGAAAACTGAACAATGATGATGATGCAATAATATATATTAAAGCCTGAGAACGAACTTTTCACAAGGTACTGAATTTCGACCCCGTTGTGTATTCCTTTCCCTTGCATTACTGACTAGTTTCTAAAATTTATCACAGTTGAGCTCCTGGTTTTTCTGTTTTCCATTGCGAACTTCTCAGCCTGAAACTCGTGAGGCAAGTAGTATGATTTCTGATATGATGCTTACGTTCTTAACAGGAAGTTTCTTCTCTCCTAGTTTTTATGGCATGCAGTTAAATTTTCACCTGGTTTTATTTGGGGTTGGGGTATATGGGTTCCGTGGGTATTTTTATGGAGTGATTGAACAGCCTATTTGAGTTAAGCTTCATTCTCATCTTCTCTAAAATCTAAATTCGAGGATTAGATAGGAATACGAAATTAACATGAGTAAGATAGAGTGCAAACGAAATGACGTAGTACAAGTTATTGGAATCAATTTTTATGCTCTCAACGTAAAGAATTTTAAAATAATTAGAATTTTAGTTTTATTTTCTTGCTTAAATTACCCTATAGCCATATCTTCAGACTTCAGTGCTTCTGAATTTGATATCCATGTTAGAATTTAGGATGAAATTCCATAGGTTATGAATAAGAAGAAGGATGGAAAAGAAGAAGAAAAGTAAGAAGGATTGTGTGTGTAGTAATAAGTCCACATTGGTTAGTTGGAGAGATGTTGTAGGGTATATAAGCCCCAACTTTGTTCTTACTAAATGGGCTCTTGGGCCTACCCACTTTTGTAGAGGGGTGAAGACTTAGGCAACCTTTGGTTCACCACACGCGCACCGTCGTCTGGCCAGCTCGAGTCTATTGCGTGCGACGCCCGCTCGGTCCGGTCCGCGCGAAAAATAATTTTTTGAATTAAATAATTTTTTTTTTAATTCTGTTGTGCCTCTCCGACTTTCTTTCCAACCAACGACTACATACAATCCGCTTAGCTCCGTCTGGTGCGTTTGTTTGTGAGACGCACCAGTTCGCCGGCAACAGACGCAGGTCGCCTCTGTTCGTTCCGTTCTGGTGTGTCTTTTTGCACAACGTACCGGTTCGCAGCAACAGACAAGTCCATCTGATCGTGTTTTTTTAGAGTCTATACATAGGGGCCCTTAGTCACAGAATTTTATTATGTTTTTTCTGGATACACTCTTTCTGCATATACATTCTGTGCATTCCGAAAGCAGATTTGTTAGATTCACTTGGGCTTCAGACAGACAGAGCCATCTTTCTGGAGACGAATAATCCACTCTATTTTAGGAGGTAATTGCTCAGAAAACCTTCGGCATCCGTATTGAGGAAGCAAAATTGTCTTAAGGACACAACGAAAAGTTGGGCCCAGATTTATGCATAGTTCATAACCATATTCGGCAGTGTTGTGAGTCCGTTTATAGCTTTTTCATATGATACAGACTTGTTGTATGCTCTCTGTATGTTATATTTAGTTAATACAGATTGTTGTTATATTATTTTGTTTAGTGTATATTCAATTTCTATCTACTCAATACATTAGAAACAACATTCCATGTTTTGTCTGTTACAGCTACAGGTCAATGGGATTAGTCATGGCTATTGAAGTAGACAAAATTCCGACATTTCGGAAAGAATTACATTCTCTTGTAAGTAATCCTTGATGCGAACCATGAGGTGCCAAGATATTGAATAATGCAGTCAGACTTCTAATTCATCCTGATCTGACCATGGTGCCAAATTTTAATGGGTTAATGAGCAATTTGATCAATAAACTATTACCTCAGGAGCGTCTAACACAAATAACTTTTAAGTAGACCAAAAATACCAAAAAAATTTTAAGACGTGTAGTCAGCACAACGCCGTTAGAAAAAAATAACATCTGTTATCTAAGGTGCAGATTGGCCAACAAACTTTTATTCCAAAAGTGCCCAACAGAAAAAAGTTTTACTCCAGGAACATTTAACACAAAAAGTCTATGTGCAATCTACACAAAATCCGACTGCTATAAATCCTTTCCTGGACCCCCAACAATGTGCATTGGGGTTAGAAAGAATGAATGCAACAAAAAAATCATAAATTATATTAATTATTATTATCAGTTATCTGATACAATTATTGACTATATATTTACTCTTTAAATTAAATTTTTATTGTTGTAATTCTTTTCAATCTTTTAGAAATATCACATATTTATGTGCATATAATATGTATAAAAATTGATATTTATGTGCGTAAAAATATCACATAATTTATAGGCTACTTTTATTTATTTGAATATGTCCTTCTCTCTTGTCTCTGCTGATAAAGGGATCGAATTCATTTATATTTTTGCCGATGAAAATTGACATACGACTGGTGAGATTAACATACTATGGATTCAAATTATTGTCGGTTAAGTAGGTATTCTAGGAGCATTACTTTTAAAAATGGAACGAATGCTTCTGAATTTTTTTGGGCAACCGAAAGCTCCCATCACATTAGCTATTCCAAATTGATAATAAATAAAACTAAAAAAATTACTCATATTATACGCACTTATATCAATAACTAAAAAATCTCATTAGCCGTATATCAATTTTTACATATATTTATATACATGCAAATATGTGATATTTTTAAAAGATTGAATACAATTACTACAACAAAAAAATAAATTTAAAGAGTAAATAATACAATATTATAGTCAATAATTGCATAAGATAACTGATAATAATAATTAATATAATTTATGATTTTTTTGTTGCATTCGCTCTTTCTAACCCCAATGCATATGGTTAAGGGTCTAGGCAAGGATTTACAACAGTCGGATTTTGGGTGGATTGCACATGAACTTTTTGTGCTAAATGCTCCTGGAGTAAAACTTTTTTGTGCTGGGCGCTTCTGGAGTAAAAGTTTGTTGGTCAATCTACACCTTAAATAATAGACGTTATCTTTTTCTAACGGCTTGTGCTAACTGCACGTTTCTAAAAGTTTTTTGGTATTTTTGGTCTACTTGAAAGTTATTTGTACTGGGCGCTCATGAGGTAATAGTTTATTGTTCAAATTGCTCTTTAATCCAATTTTAATAGAGTAGTATTTTTTTTCTCTGCCATGGGTGTGAGTCACTTTTAAGAATATACGTACTTACTCTTCTACATTATACATCCTGATGTACATCAATTTTCTCTTGGAGAAATGAACCTAAATTGATCAATTGAGATCACCCAGTTTATTTATGACCGTTTTTGTTCACTTTTATAAAATATATATATATTATTTTCTTAAAAGGACATCCTATCTTTAAAAAAAGAAGTAAAATGTGAAGACGATGACATTTTTATAATTATTTGGAAACAATCTAACATATTAAATGTCCTTATAGTTTTTAGGACATAAAAAGTGTAGTTAAAACGTCCTAAAAAATTTTAAGACATAAAAAATAAGGCAAAATGCAGGAAATGAAAAGTGAGGTGCCAAAATGAAACACTTTTGGCATCTTAAAATTTCTTTGAGACGCTAAAGGTATAACTTTAGTTGAATATCTTCTTCAACACATAAATAAATAAAGTTAGTTTTTATAATAATTAGTAGCAGGCAAACAACTTTTTAACAATTTGCGATGATTGTTATACATAGTAGTAGTGGTAGTTATCTTAGTCATTAGTTTGAATATGTTTAATTGTAGCTAGGTTATTTTGCAAAGAGACTGCATCTCAACCATAAAACTATTGATTATATTTTGTTGCAAAGAAATTAACTGATTTTAAACTTTAGTATTTTTATTCATTTATAACAACAATCATTGCTGAAGTGGAGTGCAGTTGCATGGTTTAATTGACTGATGTCTTTTCCATGTAAGTTAGAAACTGTGTCATATGCTTATGTGGTGAAAGTTGCCTATTAATATATAAGAAGGTTTTTGTAAGGGATCGTAGGCAGCAAAAAATATAGAGTAGTTTGTAAAAAAAAAATACCCTTACCAATGCCCCAACTTATATATATATATATATATATTGCCCGAAAACTAATGCCCCAACTAACTATGTGGCTACTTGCATTAATCACTTTCCCTACTAAAGACTAAAGACTCAATTATGCCTCTTTCTCTCGTGACTTTCTAATCCATATTTGATCCCTTATTGTATGTTTGGTTTAAGAGAAGGGGAGATGGGATTTTTACCAAATTATCATTAATTAGAATAACATTTCTTTTTATTGAAAGTGTATTTTTAGAATATTAAAAAAATTTCATAGGTAATTGGGTCAATATGAGGTAAAAACTTTCTCTCCCCTCCCCTTAAGCCAAATAGTGCCAATACTTTGGTTTACAGAATCAGAGGTAATATAATGTAATGATGCTTACATAAATTTTTTTGGTTCATTATTAAAGAAAAAATGATGCATGTGCATAAAAACAATTTGTTTGGATTACATCGTTATAGCTAGAGAAAAAAGTATCCTTGAAAACCACATATAAGTGTTTGGGTTCATGGTAATTTTTACAATTTGTGCAGTATACCTATTGGGTTCATGGTACTTTTTCAATATTTAATGGTAAAAATAATATGTTGTGTACATGTTTGGTTCATGGTAATTTTTTAATATTTAATTGTGGGAATATTATTTGATGAGATATTTTAATATTTTTAACGGTGAAATATCATTTTTTTAATGGGGAATATTTTTTAATTTTTATATTATTAATTAATTTTTTACTATTTAATGGTGATAATTATTTAATATTTAACAGAGTTTATGGGTGGGTACTTTGGCCACTTTAAAAAGTATAACAGTAATACTGTTTTTTTTTTAATACTTGATTACAACATATTTACATCCTCGTTAATCAGTTCTAACAATGTAATCCTTTTTATATTACATAAACTCAACCAAACATTTCAACCAATCTATTATATTATATCATAAGTATATATATAATATGAAATCCAACTAGGGGCTGTTTGTTTCCCGTGCAATTAATTGGTGTCGACAATAGTAGTTGGTTTTGGTACTTCCTTGTTCCCTTTCCTTGAAGCTTTTTGTAGAGTTTGTCTTGATCCTTGTGAGGGACCACCGATCTTTCCCTCCCTCCCTCTCTAACTCTTCACACATTTCATCTACAACTTTCAAGCATCTGCAAAGTATCAAGCCAGGATCAGGTCAAATGATCATATCGATATTGATTGCTTAAGGAGATCCTATGACATTTTTATTTTTAATATTCAAGTATATAAAGCGGCATGCCCCAAGAACCATTAGTGGGTTTAATTCGCAATGTTGCCTTAAGGCTAGGACAATTAAAACACTACCAAGTGCATCAAGTTCTTTTAATTAATTAATGTCAATGCTTGATTCCATATCTTCATATAAGATTATTAGGAATTAAAGGACAATTAAAAGCTACTTTCTTAGAAAAGAAGTTTCTTTCAGTTTATCCTTCACATAGAAAGAAACACCAATTCTTTGCAGAAATCTCTTTTCATCAAGTTTTTTCGAGTAAAGGAAAAGCCAGGGTTAACCCCAAGACTGCGTAAGCCAACTTACAGAGGGGAAATAAATTGATTGCTGATGCTATTATAGAGAAAGATCGGGCAGTGTGGCACATGACACCGACGGTGATTCTCATCTTCATATGGATCTTCTCTTCAATTCTTTGTTTCGACTTGCAAGTCTATATTGTATCTAATTCTTAGCCTTAGTTTGAAAACATCAAAAAAAATGAGGAAATAGCTGGCTAGGAACGAGAGAATATTAGGAGGGAAAAGAGTTTTCCTTTAAATTAAATATCCTTTCCTCCCCAGATTTTTCTCCTTATCCAAATACAGGTTAGTTCCAGTTGATCACTCTTGAACATCATATGCATATATATAGTAGAGATCTTCCTAGCCACTACAAATACATGCATTGATCTCTTTCCATAGACGATAGTAGTATATCACTGCAACAAATCCTGCGTGCGTGTAACATTTGCCTTAAGAAATAAACAAAAGGATAAACATTATTAATTAACTCCAATCCAATAGCACACTTTCATCAACAATATAATCTTTAATCCACAGGCATTGGAAAAATAAATGCTAACAGATTCACTATACAAGAACCGCAAAGAATGCAGTACAATTCATCCTTCACCTAACATTCTAGCTTTTGTGATTAACCTTAACTCCACTGTCAACCGCGTACGTAATAAATGAATAGTTGGACTGGGAGCACATAATTTTACGCCCCCCCCCAAAAAAAAAAAACACAAACACACACACACAGTATATAATACTTGAACCTGGTTTGGTCTCTCCTTATAACCATTGATATATATATCTAGTACATACTGATCGCATATATAAATCCTGGTTTGATTGGCAACGCATTTGCTATCATTATATCCAAGACCTTAAAATGTGATCAGTAACGTTATTCCCATCTTTCTGTGTGACCGATGCAAGATTATGAAGTTTAGAGATAGTGGATATGAGAAGTTGCCGTTAAATAAGTAACGTCAACTTCTATAAATCTTATGAGTTTATGATAATTTTATCCATATTGATTGTACTAATAATAAAAATAGAGAGAGAAGAAAAAATAGAAAAATGTATTTATCTATAAATGAGGGTAAAGACGTTGAAAACTTACTTTATAATCATTAAGCTAACTTCAAGTTTCTTGGTATATGTAATTTAATTAAAATAGACTTATAAATAGGACCACCATTAACATTAATATTAATGTGAAGTGATAAAACCTAAATCTGGCACATTATTCACTTTAAAATTACTCCTCCTGATCAGTGACTCTCATACTCACTCGTATGTGCAAATTTAAAGTACAGCACCATGAAACATGAAATAGCACTACATTTTGAGGAGTGATGGATGCATAGCACCACGATACATTTCAACCACAACATTACCAGAGATGCATGCGGGGTATTATATATGCACGTACGGCTTCTTCTTCATGCATTTATTATATATATTTAAAAGAAAGAAATTTAAATAGCATGTTCGACCTGAAAATCACATAGTGGAAGTTACATTTGATGAGGCGTACGACATAAACTTGCGGATATGATCGCGCAAAGCTTGTGCTTTAGCGGGATCAAAGATCTCCACCCCATGGAACCCATCGTCCGTGAAATGGGTCAACACCTCCACTCCCCGTGCTTCCAGAATCTTCGCCACCTCCTTCTGCTTGTCCACCAGAGGGTCCCCGCCGTAGCCATTCAACAAGCACCTTGGCAGCCGTCCGATCTTCTCCCCGTAGATCCCATCCCCCTCCGTCGGATTACAGTACTCATGGTCCCGGTCGGCGCCAAGTGGCAAAGACAGGGCCCACATCAGATCATTCGCCGGCAGCGGCAGCATGCGATCGTTCATCAGCCTCAGCTCCGATGCCGTCCTCTGGACGCCACCAAAGTAAGCCGAGTTTAGTATCAGGCCTTGGATCTTCAGCGGAGACAAGTCAAGATCGGTGGCGCGTAGAGCAGCGAAGTAGGCAATATTTGCTCCTGCACTACTTCCCATCAGGAAGCACTTGGAGAAATCCGCGTGGTCTTTCAGCCAGGGGTCGGATCCGCTGGGATCCCGGGCTTGGTTTCGGACCCACTCAATGGCTTCGACAGCGTCTTCGTAGGCAGCTGGAAGACGGTGCTCCGGTGCGAGGCGGTAGTCGAGGGAGACGACAAGGGCGGGCAAACGGGAGGCCAAGGCGGTGCAGGAATCATGAAAAATGGAGGAGGAAGGGTGGTAGAAGATGAAACCGCCGCCGTGGTAGTAGATGAGGAGGGGGAGTTTTGGGGGAGAGGGAGGGAGAGGGTCGGGGAGGAAGATGCGGAGGGAGGTGTTGAGGGAGGCGTTGAGAGGGAGGTCCTTGGAGGTGGGAGAAGGGGGCACGGTGGGGATGGGTCGGAGTCGGGTGAGGGAGCCATCGGGATTGGGTTTAATGTTGAGGAATTGGTAGGGGTCGAGGGAGGAAGTTGTATCGTGAGGAGCTTGGTCGGCCATTGTTGACAGTAGAGCTAGAGAGCGAGCTGGTGAATGCTTTGTCATTTATGTCTCTTCCCTTCCACAACCACAAGTCCACAACTACCTCAGCCTGCCTCATTAAGCGCACAAACACTGCCACTTGCCATCGGTTGACTTGAAGGGGGTGGGGAACAACCATATTGACTAAATTATGATTAATAAAAAAAATCTTTTTTTTTTGTTAAGTGTATATTCTGATAATATTAAAAAAAATTTATAAGCTATTTTGTAAATATTTTTATAAAAAGTTTATCTTTCATCTTTTTCTTCTACTCTCTCTCTCTTCAAACCAAATATAGTGCTAAATCACCGTCATAAATTCAACCATAATGATTCATGGTTGTGCAGATGATCGATGCACTCCCTTTACAAGATGCATTAGTATATTTAAGAAGGGCACCAACTCAAAATAATAATAATAATAAATAAATAAATAAAAACTTAACAGCAAACAAACATCAAACAGCATAAATTTTTTTAAGGGAAAAGATTATACTTAAAGTTTGTAATGAGGGGCACCTGCCACCATATTGTTAAAGTCTCTTTCAATTCTGCTAGTTCAACTGTTAGTTAGGCCCCATATTTTTCAACATGCCATTTTTATTTCACATTTGACCGGACCAGTCACTCCTTCGTCCTCCTTCTCATGGATAAAGTTGGGAATCAGGGCTGACCCGTGAAGGGCCAGGATCTAACAAGGCCGGCCTTCCAAGGCTCGGAGTAAGAAAAACACCTGTTTTTCAAAGCCTGGCCTGAGAGCACCAGGGCCAAGGCTAGCCCGCAGGACCCGGAAATTACCATTCCAAATTTTAACTATTTTTCCTTCACTTTTTTTTAAAAAAATATAATTAGTAAATTATAACACAAATCATTCAATAAATAAGTATAGTCACTAATTTATAATCAAAAGCAAAACTATGCTCACAAATAACTCACATAAAACATAAAAAGCATATCACTAAGTGACATTAGTACGATGACTATTATTGTCGTCATTTTCGTCACTATTATCGATTTTAACGACATTTGATTGTTCTTCACTTTGAGTAGTAACCTCTGGCTCATGAGTAAGAATATCATGAAATTCTTCTCCTGTATCATGAACACATCCATAATCTTAACGATATTTGATTGTTCTTCACTTTGAGTAGTAACCTCTAGCTCATGAGTAAGAATATCATGAAATTCTTCTCCTGTATCATGAACACATCCATAATCTTTATTTGCAACAAATAATAAATCAAATCATAAAATTAGAGTATAGTTATTATGTATTTGTAGTTAAATGGATACATAACTCTATAACAAATACAATATATATATAAATTAATAAATTCAAAAGGAAAAAGAAAAAAGAAAAAGCTACAGTTAAAAGGGCCTGCGGGACCGACCCGATGGACCTGGCCCGTTTTCCCGGCTCTACTCATGGACTAGTGAAATGTAAAATAAAAATTAGGGTGAAGGTGCAATATTACATATAGATTTTTCCCTAAGGTGCATTCAGCACCATGTGCTTTTTGAAGGAACAAAAACGCACATGAGCTCTCAAAATAGGTGTAAAAATACCCATATCGTTAAATCCCTTAAACAACCGTTACTTTTAGGTGGGCCCCACATCATTTTTTTTAAAAAAATGTCATACTTTTTTTAGTTCCCAAACTGTCCTTCCCTCTTTCCTTCCACATCTGGACCTTCCCCTTCTCGACGTTTCAAATCCCATTTTCTTCTTCAGATATGAATCTCTCGGATCGGCCACCACTTCTAAAATCACCGACACAGATTCGTCACCTCCACCAGCTCCTTCGACTAGAAGGAGAACACCGTCGTCTCCCCCGTCGATTTGATCAAACACCACGCTAGAGGCTTCTTCAAGACTAGTCGTCGAATGCTCCTTCGCCCATCGGTTGATTTCACTGAAGGTTTCTGCAAGTCGAGCCTTGCCGTCCGCTCCTCCGCCCATCAAGCATGGCCACATTCTCCTATTTTCAATTAAAGACTTGTGGGCTAAAAAAATTTCTGTCGCTCTGCACAATTGAAATCAGCTTTCACAGGACACTCCATCCATAGTTACCAATTCTATTTCTTTCTCTTTTCGCAGTTACATACCCCCATTAAGAGAAAGTTTGAATTTTTCCCCCCTAATTTACTCAAAAGTCTTGTGGACTCTTTTTTCATGCTCAAGCTTCATAGTTTTCTTGGTATAAGTCGATAAAGACCCATTTCTCTCTTTTCTTTCTTCTAGAATATGCCAACAATTGAGATCCAAGTCCATTCCTATCAAAATGCAAGATTTTGTGGAATGCACAGTATAACTTCCAGGCAACAGGCTATAAAAAATACTTTGTTTTCTATTTTAGTAAAATGAAGGAAGTAGTATATTCAGTTGTCTAAGTCTGTATGTTGAGTAAAGCTGAAATATGCAAGGAAATGGAGTAGAAATGGAGGATAGGTAGTTTTGCTTTGAGAAAACGCTATTAAAAAATCCTCACATGGCAGACCATGAAATTGTCTTTTAAGCTGTTTATATATTTTCCTGACAAAATAGATTTGACCTTGTTGCTCCATTTTCTGTTTTTCCCAGTTTGGATTTGAAGACTATTTGAATTTTATTCACTGGCGGATGAATTCCTAAAATCCTGGTTGCAAGAGCAGGCCTGTCGAGCTCTTCCCTGTATTTACATTTGCCCAAGCCGAATTGAAGGACTAGGAATCGTTGAATTTGTTGTTTCTAACGTATAGAGTAGGTAGAAATTGAATATGCAGTAAACAAAACAGTATAACAACAATCTGTGTTTAACAAAATATAACATACAGAGAGCATACAACAAGTCTGTATCATATGAAAAAGCTATAAACGAACTCACAAGACTGCCGAATATGGTTTTGAACTATGCAGAAATCCGGACCCAACTTTCGTTATTTCCTTAAGACAATTTTGCTCCCTCTACGGATGCCACAGGTTTCTGAGCAATTGCCTCCCAGGATAGAGCGGATTGTTTGTCTCCAGAAAGATGGCTCTGTCTGTCTGAAGCCCAAGCGAATCCAACGAGTCTGCTTTCGGAACGCACAAAATGTGTATGCAGAAAGAGTGTATGCAGAGAGAAAAGAACGTAAAAAATTCTGTGACTAGGGGCCCCTATTTATAGACTCCAGAAAAACACGATCAGATGGACTCGTCTGTTGCACGAACTGGTACGTTGTGCGAAAAGACACACCAGAACGGAACGAATAGAGGCGACCGGCGTCTGTTGCCGGCGAACTGGTGCGTCTCACGAACAGACGCACCAGACAGAGCTAAACAGGTCGACTGGTCGTACGAACAGACGCGAACAGACGGGGCTAAACGAGTCGTATGTAGCCGCTGGAAAAAATCGGAGAGGCACAACGGAAATAGAAATAAAGGATTATTTTATTCAAAAAATAATTTAATAAAAAATTATTATTTTATTTCACACGCATGGACCAGACCGGGCGGGTGGCGCGCGCGCATGTGTGATGGACCAAGGGTTGCCTAAGTCCTCACCCCTCCACAAAAGTGGGTAGGCCCAAGGGCCCAACTAATAGGAGCCAAGTTGGGGCTTATATACTCTCCAACTTCCCTTCTCCTAACCAATGTGGGACTTAGTACTACACACACAATCCTTCTTATTTTTCTTATTCTTTTCCATCCTTCTTCTTATTCATAAACTATAGGATTTCTTCCTAAATTCCAACAATCCCCCACATGGATAAGAAGTAAGTCCATCATGACCAAATGCAAATGATCATGTATGCAAAGTGCGGTTCCTCTACGAGAAACAACTGCATCGAGAAAGGTAAGGGTTGCCTTTGAACATTCTCTAGTAAAAACCTATCGGATATACTGGTCAATCAGTGAACGTGCTGTCTTGAACTGTTGACCTTTTAGTGTATACCAAGACAATAGGAGTCACACAGTTGCTCCTCTAGTATCGTTGGTTCTCATGCTGTGTCCATTTTGGCCCTGGACACCGCCTGGTTCTGCGAGTGTTCTAGAGAATCGGCCGTTTTAAATTCTCATAGAAGCGGCCCACACTTCACACTCACATAGGTGATTCCTTGTGATGTAACTCAATATACATCATCTGAACACATCAGATTAAGAAACCATTAAAAGCTTAAAAGCTTACCCTTATATATATGCACTGTCTTGTCTAAGAATGAGTATAAGTTTAAAACTCCACAGTGTTAACAGTCGATCATCACTTAGTTGTCTCTTTGAACCTAGTTCATGGGATCTCCACTCTTCTAGGTAGAGTTACCGCAATAATCAACAATGGATCGGCCTTAAACCCATTCCTTTGGACAATTTTCTAACTAACTTTCTAGGAATCCCTTTAGTTAATGGATCCGCTATATTCTCTTTTGATTTCACATAATCAATTGAGATGATTCCATTTGAAAGTAGTTGTCTAACGGTATCATGTCTACGACGTATATGTCTAGACTTACCGTTGTACATGACATTCTTGGCCCTACCAATAGCTGCTTGACTATCACAGTGTATACACACTGCTGGTACCGGTTTTGACCAATTTGGAATGTCCTCAAGAAAATTATGAAGTCATTCAGCTTCTTCACCAGCTTTATCTAATACAATGAATTCTGCTTCTATAGTTGATCTTGCAATGCAAGTTTGTTTGAATGACTTCCAAGACATAGCACCACCACTAAGGGTGAATACATATCCACTTGCGGATCTTGTGTCATTAGAGCTGATGATCCAATTTGCATCACAATACCCTTCTAGCACTACAGGGTACTTCTCATAATGCAAAGCAAAGTTTTGAGTTTGCTTTAAGTAACCCAAAACTCTTGTCATAGCTCTCCAATGAAGCTCATTTGGATTACTGGTAAAGCGGCTTAACATGCTTACTGCATAAGCAATATCAGGTCTAGTGCAATTCATAACATACATAAGACTGTCTAGCACTTAAGCATACTCCTTTTGCTTTTCAGCTTCACTAGTATTTCTCAACAGTCGAAGACTAGAATCTATAGGATTCGACATAGGAGTTATGTTTAAACTCTTGAATTTCTCAAGAATTTTAGCAATATAGTGTGCTTGCGATAAAGCTAACCCATCAGGAGTTCTATGAATTTTAACTCCTAAAATAACATCTGTGAGACCCATATCCTTCATGTCAAACTTACTGGTAAGCAATCGCTTAGTAGCTTTAATCATTTGATTATTACTACCTGTTATCAACATGTCATCTACATAAAGACATACTATGGCAAACCCATTTTCAGTAGTTCGAACGTAAACACACTTGTTACATTCATTAATACTAAAGCCATTTGATAACATAACTTCATCAAATTTCGCATGCCATTGTTTTGGGGCTTGTTTAAGTCCATAAAGGGACTTTATTAAGCGAAAAACTTTCCGTTCTTGTCCTGAGACAACAAAGCCCTCAGGTTGTTCAAGATAAATCTCTTCCTCTAATTCACCATTTAAGAAAGCTGTCTTTATATCCATTTGATGTAACTCTAACCCATTCAATGCTGCTAATGCGATCAACATTCGAATTGATGTAATTCTTGTAACAAGTGAATAGGTATCAAAGTAGTCTAGGCCTTCACGTTGTCTGTAGCCTTTTACTACTAGCCTAGCTTTGTACTTATCAATAGTGCCATCTGCTTTCATCTTCTTTTTAAAGATCCACTTAGTTTCTAATGGCTTATTGCCAGGAGGAAGGTCAACTAATTCCCAAGTGTGGTTTGACAGAATAGAATCAACTTCACTATTGATAGCCTCTTCCCAGAATGGTGCTTTAGGAGAACCCATAGCCTCTCCATAAGTTCAAGGCTCATTTTCTAACAGATAAGTCAGAAAATCAGGCCCAAAGGATGTTGAAGTCCTTTGCCTGGTACTACGTCTTAGTTCCTCCTTTCCAAGATTATCATTAGTCACAGTATCCTGAGATATCACTGTGTTATTATTATCATTATTATATTATACAGAAATACGTTTTCAAAGAACGTAGCGTTCCTTGACTCAATAACCGTATTCACATGGATATCTGATACATCAGACTTATAAACCAAAAAACGATATGCACTACTATTACGTGCATAGCCAATAAACACACAGTCTACTGTCTTAAGTCCAATTCTTAACCTTTTAGGTTTAGAAATCTCAACCTTTGCCAAACACCTCCACACTTTCAAATATTTCAAGGAATGTTTCTTTCCTTTCCACATTTCATATGGTATGCTTTGTATCGTTTTATAAGGCACTCTGTTTATTAGAAAGTTGGCCGTTAGAATGGTTTCCCCCTACAAATTTTGTGGTAAACCAGACTCATTTAATAATGCATTCATCATCTCTTTCAATGTCTGATTTTTCCTCTCTGCAATCCCATTTGACTGCGGAGCATAAGGAGTAGTTGTCTAATGTATAATACCAGATTCTATACAGAATTCCTCGAAGGGGCCATCAAATTCTCCCCCACGATCACTCCTTACAATTTTAATTTTCTTGTTAAGTTGATTTTCAGCCTCAGTTTTATATTGTTTAAATGCAATAATAGCCTCATCTTTATTATTAAGCAAATACACATAACAATATCTACTGCAATCATCAATAAATGCAATAAAATATTTCTTATTACCCCTAGATGGTATAGATTTCATAACACATATATCAGTATGTATTAAATCTAACAACTCAGTTGATCTTTCAACAGAAGAAAAAGGTAACTTAGAAAATTTTGATTCAATGCATACTTGACATTTATCTTTATTTGAACAATTAACTTTAGGCAATAATTCTAAATGAATTAATTCTTTAATTGACTTATAGTTAACATGTCCTAATCTTTGATGCCATAAATTAGAGGACTCAAGCATATAGATAGAATCAATATTATTATTAGTAGCACCGTTATTGGTGACAGTCATTACATTAACTTTGAAAAGGCCCTCACTAAGGTAACCTTTTCCAACATACATATCATTCCTAGAAAGTATAAACTTATCTGAAACAAATACAAGCTTAAAACCATTCTTGCTTAAGAGGGATCCATAAATCAAATTCTTGCGAATGTCAGGCACATGAAGCACATCATTAAGTGTCACGACTTTTCCAGAAGTCATCTTCAACACCACTTTTCCAACACCTTCAACCTTTGAACTAGAAGAATTTCTCATATATAGTTGTTCATCTTGCTTCGCAGGTGTATAAGAAGAGAACATCCATTTGTTTGCACAAACATGTCTGGTGGCACCAGTGTCCACCCACCATTCCTTGGTATTTCCAACCAAGTTACATTGCATTACCACTGCTGAAAGACTCATATTATCAATCATATCAGTAGTATTATCAACCATATTAGCTTCGGTGTTCTTCTTCTTGAGATTCTTTGGCTTCTTACAATCCTTAGCACGGTGGGCAAGCTTCCCACAATTGTAACACTTGCCTTTGAATTTCTGACCTTTGCTAGGGCCTTGTTTGGATGATCCCTCATTAGAGCTTTTTCCGTTTTTTGGACTTTGGACCATCTTCCACAATGTTGGCCTTTGAAACTATAGGGTTGCTACCAAATTTCTTTTCAGAAATCTTGTTGTCTTCTTCTATTCTCAATCTTACAATCAAATCTTCAAGTGACATCTCCTTACGCTTGTGCTTGAGGTAATTCTTGAAGTCTTTCCAAGAGGGTGGTAATTTTTCAATAAATGCAGCAACTTGGAAAGATTCACTAAGAGACATCCCTTCTGCATGAATCTCATGCACAATCAATTTTAGCTCTTCAACTTGACTTACTACTGATTTAGAGTCAAGCATTTTGAAATCCAAAAATCTGCCAACTATAAACTTCTTCAAGCCAGCATCTTCAGTTTTGTATTTCTTGTCTAGACTCTCCCATAGTGCTTTGGTTGTTTCCAAAGTACTATATACAGTATACAATGTATTATCCAGACCATTGAGAATATAATTCCTACACAAGAAATCAGAATGCTTCCAAGCATCTATCGCAACAACCTTCTCCTTATCCAACGGTTGTCCTTCCTCCAATTTTGAGGTATCTTCAGTGAGAAAACGAGCCAAGTTCAACGTGGTTAGATAGAAAAACATTTTCTGTTGCCATCTTTTAAAATCGTTTCCGTTGAACTTCTCTGGTTTTTCACCATGTAATGGAGCAGGACCACTTAGGTTAATCAGATTGGTACTTGTACTTGCCATTTCTGTTGTTAAAATAGAAACTTCGATTAATCCACAAACAGTATAATAATAATATTGACAAAAACTAAACACAGATTCAATTCAATACTACTATCAATGTACGAAATCAGCTACGATATAAATTTGCTATACAATGATTTCAATATCAAAATTGTCTTAAGATTGTTGTTTCTAACGTATAAAGTAGGTAGAAATTGAATATGCAGTAAACAAAATAGTATAACAACAATCTGTGTTTAACAAAATATAACATACAGAGAGCATGCAACAAGTCTGTATCATATGAAAAAGCTATAAACGAACTCACAAGACTGCCGAATATGGTTTTGAACTATGCAGAAATCCGGGTCCAACTTTCGTTGTTTCCTTAAGACAATTTTGCTCCCTCTACGGATGCCACAGGTTTCTGAGCAACTGCCTCCTAGGATAGAGCGGATTGTTCGTCTCCAGAAAGATGGCTCTGTCTGTCTGAAGCCCAAGCGAATCCAACGAGTTTGCTTTCGGAACGCACAAAATGTGTATGCAGAGAGAAAAGAACGTAAAAAATTCTGTGACTAGGGGCCCCTATTTATAGACTCTGGAAAAACACGATCAAATGGACTCGTCTGTTGCGTGAACTAGTACGTTGTGTGAAAAGACACACCAGAACAGAACGAACAGAGGCGACATGCGTCTGTTGCCGGCGAACTGGTGCTTCTCACGAACAGACGCACCAGACGGAGCTAAACGGGTCATACGAACAGACGCGAACAGACGGGGCTGAATGAGTCGTACGTAGCCGCTGGAAAAAATCGGAGAGGCACAACGGAAATAAAAATAAAAGGATTATTTTATTCAAAAAATAATTTAATAAAAAATTATTATTTTATTTCACACGTGCGGACCGGACCGAGCGGGCGGTGCGCACGACTGACCGAACTGAGCCGAGTCGGTCGGACGGACGGCTGCGGCGGCGCGCGCGCATGTGTGGTGGACCAAAGGTTGCCTAAGTCCTCACCCCTCCACAAAAGTAGGTAGGCCCAAGGGCCCAACTAGTAGGAGCCAAGTTGGGGCTTATATACCCTCCAACTTCTCTTTTCCTAACCAATGTGGGACTTAGTACCACACACACAATCCTTCTTATTTTTCCTCTTCTTTTCCATCCTTCTTCTTATTTATAAACTATGGGATTTCTTCCTAAATTCCAACAGAATTCTGAGTCGATTTAACTTTTCTATTCTTGTCTGCTTTTGCATGTAGGTAAATGTAAATTAGGATCTTCCTCCAAATCACGTTCCTTCGCTTTATTCTGCTCGAGATTATTCTCAAACCTTGCAAATCCTTTTCCTCAGTATCTCCCCTGTTTCAAAGATTCTGGGTTTTGTTTACCCAAAAAACCAAGAGATTATTCTAGTCTAAATTGAAAGTTGTTTACTTTATTCATCAACTGTTTGAGAAAAATGACTGTAGAAACTAGAGCTGATGAACCCAGTGGACAATTTCTTGTAGGAATGTGTGTTCTTGCTGTTGACAATGACCCAACTTGTCTCTTGATGTTGGAAACTCTCCTTCACAGATGCCAATATCACAGTTTGCTTCCAATGCTTTTGATGCCCTTTTCTTTTACTCTTAAGTCTTAAGCTTAAGGATATGTGTTTTCATGTGCTTTGTTTTTCTAGCTTTTGTGATTTTGTTAGCGTTTCTATGGGAAAAAAAAAAGAATCTAGTGGCATTTCTGTTAGATTTTGTGATTCTATTAGCATTTTTGTTTTCATGTGCTTTGATTTTCTAGATTTCATGTGCGTAGGGGTATTATGGTATTTTCACATTGCAATTAATGTCAGTTAACGGTGATGGTATTTTTGCTTCTCCAAAAAGTATGTGGTGCTGAGCGCACCTTAAGGAAAAGTCCATGTGTAATATTGCACATTCACCCTAAAAATTATGACATGCGAAATATTGTTGGGCCCAATCAACCAGAACTAACCGAATTTAAAAGAGACTTAGGTAGTGTTTGGAAATCTTTCAAAACCTAGGTTTTAAGATTTATGAGATAAATATGTGAGAGGAGTTTTGTCTCGACTTGTGTAAAACCTAGATTTTGACATGTTTCCAAACATTACCTTAACGTTATAGTGCCAAATGCTTCTCATTTCAACATTTATGTATATTTTTTGCCCTTAGAAAATCTTATGGTGCCAGGTACCCTTACCTATAAGTTTATTGTTCAATTTTCTCATTTGCTATTGTTCGGATTCATACACATAGTGGAATGAAATTTATTCAATAAATTACAAATCCCAAGAAAATAATCTATCAACAGTGTTTAAATTGGATTAGTCATTAGGAACTGTACCTATGCGAACTCGTGGGCTAACTCCTTCTCGCTCAATCAATTTCGAGGAGATGACTTTATGAATCCACTCTTCTACCGGTATTTATACCGAACAACTCTCCAACACGAACGGTAGTGTGTTAGCACCTTCAAGCTTTTCATCTCACGTCTCTCTTCTAGGGTTTCTTTGCTTCTCTTCAGTTCTCTTGCGTAATCTGATTACTCACAGTTTAAGGGTATTTATAACCCTAATGGGCCACATTAAATATTCAAAATCAATCTTAATTAATTTCGAAATTGAATTAGAAATTAAATTTGTCATTTAATCCAATCTATTTATTTAATACAAAATAAAAGCCAACTGATTTAATTTATCTTCATAAATTAAATCTGACATATGATATTTATCTTCAAAATCAAATCAAAGATATGATATCTATCTTCAAAATTCAAATTTGAAATATGATATCTCAATTAGTTTTAGTTATTTAATTTATCAAATAAAGTAAATACAAAACTAATACAACATAATAATAATAATATTATTATTATAATATATAATATTATATATATTCTCCCTAGATAAAACATTGTATTCATTGAATTTTAAATATATCTTAGATTCAATAAACCTAGACATTATAGCTCGTGTTGGACTATTCTTGAATGGGATCCTGTAGGCTTACATGAAATTGGTAGCGGGCCGACACTATACCAGCCCACAAGTCGTAAGCAGCCTCTAACAAGACATTACGATTACCCAACTCATATGAGGATCGATGATACGTCCTATCATATAACCATGTCATGTCCCTTTTGTCACGTGATAATTTGGTCAAGGATGAAGTATGGATAGTATCATCCTCCCGTTCTTGACCGTTACTTTCTCGATTTTTTGAGCAGTCTAACAATTGAAATAAAAACTCCTTTCTATCGTAGTATGGTCATACATTTCTCAAACTCACTCATTGAGGGGCCCAATAATATCTCTTTACATATGTGAGGGACAAATCTCATCTTGACAATTCACATACCTCTGCATTAAAAACACTAATCTCGATTGAAGCCTTTATCATCACTCAGTCAAAGGTCAACTTTTGACTAGGTCAAAGATCAGGGACTCTCATGTAAGAATCCTTGATGATCTCAGGTTAAAGGGCATTGTGGTGTGGTTATACATGAGAGAAGCTTATTACTTAATCTATACAGCTTTCTCATAGTGTCTCGGTCCAACACCTTGTACTCTTACAAGTGCCTAAGATTTTGATTAGTATATCCATACCTCATCAAAGTCATATTGATCTTATTTCATCTTTACTCCTACATAGATGATCGACCAAAGACATTTAGGACAATCTTTATGATATATCCAAGGATACAATCATCATAATAAACATGCAAATGATATGATAACAAAATGGAGAAATACTTTAAAAATAACAATAATGTTTAAAATACAATTATTAGCTCTTAAGGCATAATTTCTAATAGCTATAACAATAATAATATGACTACACCCTCAAGTCCTCAACCATGACTTCTTTTCGCATTCCAAATAAAAATCTCATAACTTAACATATAACATAGGGCTGATCATGGATCGGACCAAACCGGGTTTGGTTCCCAACCCGAGTTCTAGTCCAGGTAGGTCTTCAAGTTGGACAAGTCAACCTAATTAAGATCCAATCTAGTGTAGCACGAGCTCAAGCTCGGGCTGGATTAGACTGATCTAGTGGACTGGTCCAAGCAATCCCAGACCTATTTGGGATATATATATATATATATATATATATATATATATATATATATATATATATTGCCTTCTTTAAGAGGCAATATTTCAACTCTTTGAGGTTTCACTTGACTTCTAAAGGTTTAAATTTAATCTAATAAGACCATAACAATACCTATAATCAGGAAAAACACATTACAAAATATTAAAATCTAATCATAAATCCATAACAATTTCCAATAACATTGAATAAGAGTAAAAATCAACCACAATCAAGATACTTTAATACAATCCATAACAATCAAACATATTATTATAACATCCTTTTGAAATCGCACCTGTCTCAAAATGTTAATAGAGATAACTCGCCCTTTTAGAATAATGCAAGAACAAGATTATGAAATGACCTCAATTCTTCAAAAGCTGGGTAACCCTCTACTTTAATAGAGATCGAGAGTAGATCTATATGACGAGTGAGTCTCATTTTGATGATGCAACTAGTGAGGTCAACGAAATGACCTTAGACTCTTCATCTGGGAAAACGCAGGTGAGGCCGATAATTCCACAGTTCAAAATGGTGACAGAGCAAGAAGCGGACTACTATAATCATTCTTGTGGAAGAATGACAAACATTTTCATTGATCTCATCCACATCCTACTCCACATATGACTGCCCTCACAAGATTGCAAATAAAAGATTATCATATGGACTATTCCCTGACAAAATTTCTCTTTTTCAGAACAATTCAATACAGAAGAGACATTGTTACGTCTCAGAAGTTTTAAAGGGTAGTATGTAACCAAGGGTTTGGTTGTTAAAGTAGTTAGCTCCTCTTATAGTTGGAGTTACAAGTTTGACTGAGAAGCCCACTTCTCATTTTCACATCCATCACTTCTTTTTCTCCCCCTTCATCTCTTTACAAACACACTATTTGCGTTCACTACTTTAGTAAGCAGCTTCAGTATGGTTAGCTTAGCTGAGAAGGAGTACCCGCGGTTGAACTTGAATGAAGTTCCTCTAAATCCTCTTTTGTAAGTCTTCATACCATATATAGTATAAAAATACCTCCAAACTGGCACTGTATGAAGTAAATACAAATGGGAATTCAATCAGAAAGGCAATCCCTTTCCGAGATCATCTTTCCTGAATCTTGTTTGTTATTTGCAAAATGGAAGACAAACAATGCATAATTGCTGCTAGGAAAACTAAAATCATAGCTTTTGACCATCATAAAATATGTCATGACTTATCGGGGTCTTCAGACTAGAGAATGCAAATATCAATTAGTAGTATAATTCAAAATGGCAACTTTCCTAACCAACAGAATGAAGCTATCTTTCTCGGAGGCCTTGTAATATCCGAACTTTTCCATGCATTAAATTTCAATTTTCATGGATGGTCCGAAGAGGGGTGGCCATTGTGAGGTCATAATATTTGCCAAACTGCTTCAATTAAATGTTTCCAATTATAAAAACTGAGACTGAAACAACCACTTGGGTTTCATGTGTAGTTAGAAATTAACTGGAATTAAAGCATGAAAAATCTGCTCTTTAATTATTCCAAGGACTCAAAGTATACGAACTAAACGCATAGAGTAGGACCCAAGCACTGTGATGATCAAATGAAGATCTGCTACTTCCCTTTTCAGGGACAGTGCATCTTCCACTTTGCCCAAATACATCATCATTACTTGTAAAGACAGGAATGGGGCCACTATTTGTTGCCTTCATTGAAATTTATGGTCACTTTCATAATGCCACTTTTAAAAAAGATGAGAAAAACAAATGCATATATGAATAACAATTGCCTGGGTCCTATGTATGCACTAATGTCATGAAAATCAGTTTTACTAGTCGTTACAGTCACAGGGCACCAAGACATATATTCTCTAAAGAGGGCCAAATGGCATCAAAAGAAAAAGAAATGTTCCATCACCTTTAGCAAGTCTTTCATTTCATAAAATTCAACAAATTGTGGAAGCAATTAAGCAAAAGATAAAGGAGGCTACTAACATGGTACTCTCAAAAAGTTTACCCGGATTAAAAAGTAAGTGAGCATTATGTCAGACTAAATATTCAAATAAAAGATAAAAGAAGCAAAATAAGGAAAGATACTGGTATATATAGGGAAAGTAAATTACAATTTTCTTTCCCTCTAGCCGCATCAATTTCTACAAATTGTGAAAGTTAGATTTAACCTACAACCATCCACACTTCCATAAGTTAATGATAATGACAAGTACTACGCAACCAACCAACTCACCGAGCCTTCTTTCGGGACTTGAACGGAAAATTGGACGGCGGTGATGGCGAAAACTCAAAAGGTAAGTGAGGTGGCTCAGCCTCACCAGAAAGCATGCCTACAATCTCTTTCATGGTAGGTCGCTTTGCTGGGGATCTCTGTAGACATAACAAGGCAATGGTGATGCAGAGCAATGCCTGCTCCTTGTCTAATGAATGAATGGAAGGGTCTATAAGATCCAAAAGCCTCCCACTGTGGGCAAGTTGCCGAGCCCATGAAATGAGATTAGCCCTTTCAAATTCTGACATTGGTGATGCTGTAACTTGAAGAGGTCGTCTTCCTGCTATCAAAACCAAGAGCAGAACTCCAAAACTGTAGACATCACATTTCTCAGAAAGCTGTCCACCGCCACCGTACTCGGGAGCAATGTAACAAACAGTGCCTCTCATACTCGGCGTGCTGCTAATTCCTCCACTCTTGGCTATATCCCCACTAACCCAATCCTGGCTATTTCTTCTGCCATTTCTGAGCTCACCGCTCAAACCATCCAACCACCAGTCAATGCTTCCTCTGCTACTCTTGCTTTTCCTCTTCTTCTTCTTCTTCTTCTTCTCTGATACCATTTCATCATCTTTCTGCCACCATGATTCCCCAACGTAATTCGAATCCAGACTTCTTTTTTTCTTCTTCGAGAGCTCCTCACAGAACTCCTCCTTCCACCATTCTCTGGGTTTTCGGTTTTTCTCCTTCTTCTTGACTTTTTCCTCATCTAGTGATGCCCACCAATCCAATCTCTTTTTCTGCTTCTTCGACTCCATTTTCTGGCCCGGAGAGCTAGTCCCTGCGGTGCTCGGAGACGCAATCCATTCGCTTTTTGGTCTTTCCTTCTTAATCTCACTCCCGATCCACTCCATCACATAGTCTTTCACCCGGCCCGATTCCGACCCTCCTCCATTGTCCTGCTTCCACCACCAGTCCCTGCCCGAACCACCCTTCTTCCGATTATTACCGATCAAATCTTTTCCACTATCAATGCTAAATTTATCAAAGCACCCTTCTGAGACGCTTGCTTTATCGACCCCCGCCTCTGGCGACAGCGCTAACGTCGTCTCCGGGGAAGCCTCAGAATCCAAAATCCTAATCAAGCAACTCTCTGGCGACCGATCGACCACTGCACTACCTTCTTCAAAGCCAGTTGTGACGCTCTCCGCTTCTTCCAAAATCGACCCATGGTCATCCCCCAAGTCCGCAGCCCCATCCTTCTTCTTCGCGCCCTCTTCTTCTCCCCCAATTTCCTCCACCATTTCCAGATCCTCCGTTTTCAACCTAGCAAGCCCAAAATCCCCAATTTTCGCCGAGAAGTCGGCATCCAGCAACACATTACTTGGCTTGATATCCCCATGAATCACGGGCGGATTACAATGATGGTGAAGGTATTCAAGACCCTTCGAGATGTGAACAGCAACATCGAATCTCTTCTTCCACTCCATAAGCTCCTCGCACTTCCTATCCAACAACGCATCTTGTAAACTACGATTCGGCATGAGTTCATAAACCAAAATCAGTTTTCGGCCTCGTCGATCAGAAGAGTAACCCAGAAGAGAGAGTATGTAAGGAGAACTAAGCTGGGAACAGAGAGAAAGCTCGTTGTGAAACTCGCGCTCGCCTTGAAGCGACCCCGGGGAGTCCATGAGCTTGAGAGCCACGGATAAACCGGAAGGCAGGGTAGCCTTATGAACGGAACCAAACCCGCCATGGCCGAGCTTGGTGGACGCAGAGAAGGAGTTGGTGACACGTCGAAGGAGAGAGTATGAGAAACGGCGATGCTGATGACTGTGGTTATAGTGGTCGAATGGTGCTGTTCGGTTATAAGAGAGTTTGCGGTAGAGGAAGACTATGATGAAGACCATGAGGATTAGGAGAAGTAGAGCGAAACCAATAACTCCGATGAGGATTGATTGGTGGCGGTGGTGATGGGAGGGTGAGGCCGTAGGTATGGCCGCCGCCGGAGTTGGTGGAGACGGTCGTGATGGCATTGCTGTGTTAGGGGAAAACGCTAGCCTTTCATGTGGGTGTGGGAGCGAAGGCCGCTGAACGAAGGAATGACACAGAACAAAGCGCCGCGGATTGACTAATAACACTCAATCTCTCACTGATAAGTAGAAAACTAGTTATAATAGTATCTTATACAAAAAGTACCAAAATGCAAAATGGTATTAAATTTTTTTCCAGCATAAAAAAAGTGATTTGGGTTGATGTGGAGGTTGACTAAGCGGTAAGTAATTTGTCACAAAATGTAAAATAAAGAAATTTTTTTAATAAAATTTATTTACTATTAACATAAAAAAATTATGATGCTCATAATCCTCTCCTTGCATGTTAAACTATAATAATTATAATTATAATTGACAGTGACCAAAATTTTAGTTTCATGATCTAGTTAGATGTAAGAGGAAATTAACATTTAACTAAATACAGAAAAGAAAATTATTGGGAGATAAGTAAAATATTGCAATAACAATAACCTCTACACTCTATACAATTCTGAAAAGTCAACTTAAAGAGCAGAACTTAGTTATTCATAAATCCCAATTTCCTAGTATTTCTTTTGATTGGAAAAATTGCTTGGATATTTTTTTTATAAGACACTTAAAAAACATCTTTATTATTCTTTTTACAGTACATCCTGTAAATTATTTACTGCAATTTGTCTTCTTTACCCATGTTTAATATTACAAAAAATAAGTCTCGAAGAATGAGAGAGAGAGAGAGGAGAGACGAGCCGAAAGAAAGGAGCGATGAGCGACGAGGGGAGGGATGGAGGCGGAGAAGGAGACTGTGATGGTTGGAACGGTGTCTTCAGTAGTGCAAAAGTTCTAGAGAAAAGGAAGCCGGATCCAAGACCAGCCACCTCACCGATGAGCATTTAATACTAACTCCCTTAAGGAGAGCGATGATCCGACGTCTGAGACATCACTGTCCCGAAGAGGTAAACTCTTGGGAGATGACAAACCGGTGACAATGTCAATCAAAGGTTTTCGTACAAAGAAACTCTTGAGCCTAGACGATTCTAGTTTTTTGGAGATCAATATGTCAATAGTGTAAGCGCTCAGTGAGTGGGTGTAAAAAGGGTAAGGTGCAAAAATATATATGTGATTTATTCTGAGAAGCGCTTAACATTAAATGTTTTTTTTAGGTGTAAAAATATACATGTGGTTACAACTTAGGTGCAAAATACCATTTGACCGTTAAGTTTGACTTTTTTTTGCTGATTGGGCGATGATATGACATTTTTGCACTTGAGTTGGACGTTCTTTTTGTCAAACCACATGTATATTTTTTTACCTTTGAAATGTCACGTTATCACCCAGTCAGCAAAAAAAGTTAAACTTAACGGTCAAATGATATTTTTGACTTAATTTGTAACCACATGTACACTTTTGCATCTAAAAAAAACATTTGGTGTTGGGCGCTCCTCAAGCTAAAACACATATGTATTTTTACACCTTAACCTTGGAAAAATTACTTTGCCAGTTGAAACAAGAAGCAAAGGAGAGGAATAAATGTGAATAGAGAAGATGACTAAGTTGAAGAGGAGGAAGAAGAGGAAGCCGAGGACTGGAGAACAACTGGAAAAATACCCTGAGATAAAAGTGACAGTGGAGGAGTACGTGGCATGTGCAAGCCATATATGAATTCCCTCTTTGTTAAGATGTTGGGGAAGAATTTTGGGGTGGGATTCATGCGACAGAGGATGGAGAGAATGTGGAGTCCTTCTAAGTTGCTAAAGGTTACTCCTACTCTCGTTGGTCTTTATTATAAGGCACCAATTGCCAACATTTTTTTGTCCTTATTATGAGGCACCAACTGCCCCTAACTGTTTGATTTATTATGTTCTCCCTATTTTACCCTTATTTTTATTACTCATCAAAAATTGTAAATTATCATCAGCCCACTGTAAACATATACTCCAACAAGCTTGTTTCTTAGGCTGGAGGGAGAAATGTTTAGTCCAATCAGAATGTCATAAATTATCATGCTGTGCAGGAATACTTTTTCTTTGATTTTTTCATCTCCAATCAGGCAATCACTATGTTTCTCTCTCCCCCAATATTGAAGTTTCATTTTTCATGTTCCCGTCTCTGTGTATTCTCTATGTCTTCTCTTCCCCTCCTCCTCTACCCATTAAGTTTTCATTTTTTTGATAGTTTCGACTCTGTCTTCTCTTCCATTATTTCACTTCTCAGCCATCTCTCTCTTTGTACTCATTTCTCATCTGCTTTGTACGATGGAAAACAGTAAATTGATGAATGTAGTGCTAAATCTCTCATTTCTCAAAAAATAGAGGAGAAAAGAGCTTCAAGTTTTGACTGTAATGGTGACCTCTTTAATTTGGTTGTGGAAGACTCTCTTGAGCATGAAGAGCATCGAACCTGTTCACTTGACCTAAACCAGTTACCGGAGGAAGAGGAAGTGGAGTCGAAGATGACGAACATGGTTGATAGTTCTAATGAAGTCATTTTAGATAGGAAAGACCACTCTCAGTTTGATGTTAACAAATTTCCAGATGATGAATGTGATGAGGATAGCAATACAGAAAAAGAGCGAAAGTGATTCATAAGGTCAATGTTGAAACTTTTTTTTCCTGATTTTTATTGAATGTATGTCTATGTTGGAATTAAGAATCAGATAAATGGTTTCTGGTACATGATGATGCAGTTTTGTGTTGGTTGTTTTTTTTTTTTTTTTCCTTTGTTGAAGTGATCATGTAGTGCAATGAGATGATATGCATTTCACTGGAAGAATTCTTTTCCATTCTAGATTATCGTTTTCATTGAAAAAATCTAAAAGGGGGCGGTGAAGTTTGCATTTTACACGGTGAGAAAGAGGGTCATAAAAAGAATCATCATAATCATATTCTAGGATAGTGCATATGAAACTGTAAGTTTTTTCTTAATCTGATTGCATCAAATAGATTAGATTTAACTTTAGATAATAGAGTTGGATACTATAGCGAGCAATGGTGATGTGGTTGGTGATCCTAAAAGAAACCTTGTAATGCTTTTTATTTTTTCTTTGTAATTATTCATTTACCTTAATGAAAAGAGATACGCGTAAAATAATGTTGTAACGAGCAATGGTGATATCTCTGTGACTACATTAGGTTGTTACAATAGTTTTTTATTAATGTAATTTTGAAAGTAAAAGAAATTGCACCAGTTATTATGAAATGTAGATTAAAAAGAATTTCTTAAAACATATTAAAACAAGGCACACATCAAGGTTTGAAGGCACAATTGAGGCACCTTAAACATTAACTTCTCCTAAGAATGCTTAATAAAAAAAAAAAAACGTAATTCCAAATGGTAGCAGATTGCAAGAAGGCTTTAAAAATAAGTTGACCTTTCATCTTATACAATCATACATCAACTTCTCTAAGTGTACTAACATGGCCTCTACTATGGATGCATCACACTGCAATTGACTTGGGAGTCGTCCTTCTCTTTGTAGCACACTTTTGTATCAATGTGGAAGTTCATACTTATTGGAACCTCCAACCTTCATAACTTCTACCATAGTTGCTTGTAAAGTTAAGAAGACTTTATTTGTTTCAAATGATGATAGATTGTCATAAGACTTCTTCACAACACTAATGAGATCATCAAGAGTATTGGGTGCTTCCTTGTGTTGTAGTGCTTGAATTTCATTAAAATAACCTAGATCTAGCACATTTAAATCAGGAGAGTTTGGAGGTTGAGACATCACATGAATGTCAAATCCACTCTCACAAGCAGCCCGACGAAGCTCTTCATCATTATCATTTACATGACATGTAGCATTATCTTGTTGTATGATAATTGTTTCCCCTACCGTATCCCTTAGCCATTTGGCTTTTATTGCGGGTAACACCAAGTTGCAAAGAAAATTTCTGCACACTTCTTTGAAGAAATTGGTTTTGTCATCAAAGTGCCTGCCTCTCTATTAACACTCCTTCTCTTTATTGGCTCATAAGTCACAAGAGGGAAAACCTCAATCTTACCTGAAAAAGTTTCATTACCTTCGATGTCAAATCTAGGTCTTGCCAGAGCAACCAAGAACATAACTTTAGTAATGAAATTCTTATTTTTGCATGTCCGATGTGGGTCCTCCTCACTAGCTCCCAAGTAATAATTCTCATTCTTTTTTGTCATGTAGAACTATTTCTCATCAATATGTATTATGTTAAGCATAGATTTAAATGTTGGAGAATTCGGTATGCTATGATCTTCAAGCATTGATAAGCAAAACCGCAACCGAGCAATCATGTTTTCATTTGTTAAGAAGGGCTTTAGCATATTAGTGTGATGTCTTATAACATTGGCCTTCTTCAATCTCACAAGGGACGTTTTGTTGATATTCAATGCAAAGGATAGAGATCTCAATATGGTAATTTGTCGAAGAGGAACCTCATGTAGGTGTTCCTCATCGAATTGAACTCTCTTATGTCCACAATTTTTAGTTCTCCTATGAGATGCTTCTCTTTTTTCCTTTATTTGTTGCCAAATTCGTTGAATATCTCTTCTAGAGACACAATACATTGAAGCTAGCTTCTTTGTTGTACCTGGCATTAGAATCTCATCTTTCATTGAGTTCACCGACATATGGCCTATGCCTTTCCGTTCTTCATTTGTTAAAAATTTCCTTTTTCTACATGGTGGGGGACATGAATTTCCATTTCCATGTTGTCTTGTCACATTAGTAACACAAATACATATATGACACGATAGCTTATAAAACACATGATAATAGTTTATTTGTACAGATTTTTTATTTTTATTTGTATTTTGTTTGCATGATGATAACATTTAGAATACAAACATGTTTTAGACTCCAACAAGCACTAAATCATATACAGTTCAACCTTCGTTAAAACTCACTAAATCATGCACAGTTCAACTTTCATTAAAACTTGACATATTATCATGGGGACTTTTATCATTATTTTAATAAAGCAAAGTACAGTATGTCTTATGCTCCCAGAAAACAAAGGCGCAAGCAAACAAATGTAAATGAAGGCCCAAATATATATATATATATATATAAATCAAATTTATCAAATTCAACAATAAATACTTGTCCATCCGAAGCACAGGTATATGAACTTTCTGGTTTTTTTTTGGGGCCACAAGCAAAGGTGTTTCATATTAGTAGGCTTTTGACTTGTATATTGTTCATCATGTTTATTGCTGCTGTATACAAAATGACTCCTAGACACCATGTTTAATGTTTATTCTTCATATTAGTAGGCTTTTTACTTGTACATTGTTCATCATGTTTATTGTTGTTGTAAACAAAATGACTCCCAGACACCATGTTTAATGTTTATTCTTCATGTTAGTAGGCTTTTTACTTGTACATTGTTCATCATGTTTATTGCTGTTGTAAACAAAATGACTCCCAGACACCATGTTTAATGTTTATTGCTAGCGCCTTTGCTTTGTGGGAGTTTGACGTATATGAACTCTCTGTTTTTTTTTGGCCCACAAACAAAGGTGTTTCATATTAGTAGGCTTTTTACTTGTATATTATTCATCATGTTTATTGATGCTGTAAACAAAATGACTCCCAGACACCATGTTAGAAAGATAGTGTCATACCTCTTGGTGAAGCTATCTCTGTATATATGCTTTGTTCCTCCTCAAACTCCGTTGGATCTTCATTCAAGTCTGGTAGGGGAACATCATCATCGCCAGTCATTTGGATTTCATTCAAGCTAGGCAGTGAAACATCATCGCCATCATCATTATCACACATACCTTCTATGTTCAAGTCAAGAGGTAAGTGAGGAATTAAGTTCTCTGTTACTTCTTCACCAAAACAGAGCATGTTTGAATCACTCAACACCACTGCATCTTGATTATGTGAGCTTGGGCAAATATTTGAGTCCATAATCTCATCCATTTCCTCTTCCCAACATGGCTGTACATTTAAGTCGAAAGATACTTGTGTTTGGTCATTCATGGGAGCAATGAATATGTCTTCACTCAACAATGACAATTTGAGGTTCAGTTCCATTTGAAGTTTTGTTCTGCTTCACTAAAAAAAAAAAAAAAAATTGGCGCCATTTCCAATATCATTTGAGAGGAGCTTCAAAAAATTTAATACAAGATACTCCAAAAATATGGCGCCACTGTCAATATCATTTGAGAGGAGCTTCAAAAAAATTTTGCTCGAGATACTCCAAAAGTATGGCTCCACTGTTAGAATCGTTTGGAGTTCCTGCTTGCGTAGACGTTGCTTCGAAAAAGGAATAGGAATGGGGAGAGAGAGAGGGGAGCATGTGAGAATATTCAAACACTAGGCAAAATCTAAAAATTAATATTTTTAAAATTTATAAAGCTGCGCATTAAGGGTAGAAGTGAAAATATTTATTAACTGAACACTCATTTATTGTTTTAACTGCCCTTTCTTAGTCTAAGAGAAATAATAGTTGGGGCCTTATAATAAGGACCAAAGGGAATATAAGTAATGGATCCTTTATTGTATTAATTTCAACTAAGGAGGATAGGGACTATGCTTTCCAAGAAGGCCCTTGGATGATAGCTAACCATTGTCTTCTTGTTCAAAGGTGGAGGTTGAATTTCAATCCTTGTAAAGCATACTATAAAAAGAAGATAGCAACATGGATATAGCTAGCCATAATTTTGATTACTTCAAATTTTTATGCCAAAATGGTTTTAATGTTAAAATATCCCTTGCTGTTTTAATGGGTTTTAGACTTTTTGGTGATTGATTTTTGCTTGATATTTCTCCTCTCCATGGTTTATTTTTGGGGTTTGAAAACACTGTACTCAAATCAGCCGAGGGAGGATTAGAGGAAGGAGATGAGATGCAGTAGGGATGTGAGGTTGGAAGAAGGCTAAGAACGAGTTCGAAGAGAAGGAGGGTGATGTTGCGGTTGAGGGACAGTGGACAACCACAATTAAAAGAAACCAATGGTCTTGATGAGATTCTAAGAGATTTTGAGGCAAAGGCTTCTGAGACAATCTGCTCCCCTTGCCCCCATCCTCAGTTATCACCATTGATTCCCTTACCTTGTTCAGTTGCCTCTCCTATCACCCCTAATTTCTTGCTTCTTTGTCGCCGCTGTCGCTGTCGACTCTGCTATCTTAACCTTTACAAATCTAGCAATTGTTGCAAGTGGTTCTTTGTGTTTCAAAATGCAATATCACTTTTAATTAACAAAATTTTTTAATGGGTTTATTTTAACTTTAAAATATAAAAATGATTATATTAATTAACAAAAATTTATGTTATGGGTGTGTTTGTAATAGCTGGGGCAAAAATGATTTTTCTTAATTATAATTTTTATAAATTTAATATTAGATAAAAGTCACATTGTACTTTTTTTTTTTTGCCCTTCTATCATTTTGTCTTGTCTTGTCATGGCTCTCCCTCCTTCTTTCTGTGCGTGTTGTGTTGTAGTTTTTTTTTTTGTAAAAAAAAAATCATCATAAACTTGATAGGTGACTTCGGCAAGTGCGTCGGTCATTACAAGTAATAAAGTAGTGAGAAAATATCGTCCCACGAGGAATAGTACTTCAATCACTAATTCGCTATTTTTGCTTTAGTTGGATGAATTGAGTAATAAGAGATGAATTATAACTTATCAAGAATTTAAGGAATTTAAGAAATATCAAGAACCCAAGATCAAGAATCTCAACAACGATTTTTAAAGAAGATAAACAATCAAGAAAAACGCAGCTAGGGCTTAGAATTCCCCTATGCTCCTCCAAGAATTTGAATTGAATCCTTAATTGATTATTATTCCTATGATTGACGATCAATTCTCTAAAATTAAATTAAGTCTCAATGTCTTGATGCTACCTTAGTCCATTATTCTTACAAACAACCTAATGTCTTAGTATTGTTTGGAAAGATCATATTTTAAACCAGAATTATAAGATCGCATAAACTCGTAAGCCTATGTCTAGGTCATACAACTTTATGATGAATTAACGGTTCAGGTTAAATGCACCAACATCTCTATTGTCATACATCAAACTATGAACAATCTAAAAGGTGATCAGTCTTCAAGAAAGCTTTAAGCAAAGAAAATTCATTCAATCAAGAAAATCAAGATTCAATCAAGAATCCAACCAAATACTTAAACTCGCATAGGGTTCATCATAGCCCTAACTACAAAAAGAAAATTAGCCAAGCATGGCTAGATTAACAAAATAAAGAAGAAAAAATGAAGATAGATGAATGGTTCTTCGGAGATTGGGGAAAGTTGATCTCCATAGTTGCTTTGATCTTCTCCTTCCAACGCCGTCAAGTTGTTTCTTGTGCAAGAAGTTCCTTTTCTTTGCTAGGGTTTCCTCTTTTTATGTCTTAGGTCCAATTGGGTTTTCAAATATAAAAAATCCTTAATTTTCCTTCATTTTTCAGGCCTTGAAAACTTTCTAAAAATTAAAAATAAGTTTTTTCGCACTTCTTGCACCCTGGGCACCAAAACCCAGCAATAGGCAGAAAGTTGGCGCCCTGAGCGCCAACTTTGCACTGAGTTGGCTCCCTGGGCGCCAACTCCTCCTGGTCAACCAGAAAGTTGGTTTCTCTTATTGACGTTCTCCTAAGCTCTTCCAATTAACTTTTTCTTGTGGATAAAAACCTGCAAAACACCCGAAAATACTCGTGAGGGTATGTCTGACATCAAATCCATGTTTTTTTACTTATTATTCTTAAGCTTTTTAATTATATTAGATCAAGTTCATGCTCTATTTGTGCCTTAAAACATGGTAAATTTACTGCTTATCAACGCCTCACCCCCTATTTCTTCACTTCGGACTGTGTGTGTGGGTGTATATATAATATATATACAATTGTTTTTTAAAATGGTAAAATTCTAACGTCTCTCATGTACAATTGTATGATGTCTGGTTACTCCCTCGGCCCCACCATCCTTTTTCCCTCTCTATGCTTTTCTGATCAAACTTGGATTTCTGGGAAAGTTCACTCCCTCCCCCAGCCTAGCCTAGTCACCTTAAAACCTCCCCTTATTTTTTCTTTAATGTCAGTCAAGTTTTTTTTAAAAAAAGAATTTAAATAATATAAAAAAAACTGACACCACCTGGCGTCAGTAGGTTTGACTGGCGCCACTTGTGGCGCCGTGTCAGATGGCAACACCAACTACATTAGTCTGATAATATGTTTGAACAGTGCTTTATTTTGATATTTTTTAAAAAAATCTTTCTTAAATAGGTAAATTTCCCAAGGGTAGTGTGATAATCTTAGACAAGCCATTTGACTTTCGTAGCTTGGTATCTGAAGCGCGTGTACACAATAAAGATCCATTGAAGGAGATATTGCTTTCATTAGTACTCAAAAACATCATTCATAAATGATCTCAGAAGAATAATGGCATGTTTAATCCCCAAACATACATAGGGATTTAGTTTCCGCTTCAATCAATCTTAACGGAGAGGACTTATTCATGATAATCAAGCAAAATAGATTTTCAACCCAACACTGCCATATACAGAATTCTCACTATTCTTAAACAAAGCAGATCACAGGAAATTTTGGATGATCTACTTAACCCATGACGCGGAGTAACGGCCAGTCTTGTTTAAGCCCAACCATTTCAGATGAAGATTCTACGCCTTTGGGATGTGCAGCTATTGATGTCTGGTTCTTCAGGAATGGCACTATATATTTTTTCATGTCACCAACTGAGATCTCCAGATGAGTTCCTGACACGTTAATGAATTTCACTTTTCCTGCTTCATCCAGAGTTCTTAAACCGATCCAGTCTTCCCTATAGAGCTTAGTCTGTGAAAAACAAATCACGATTTAGATGATTTCAGGGAAACTAGACATATTCGACATGCAACGTGTTTTGGCTCAGCGGTGCCAGAATTGTCTCTAATGCAAAGGAGACGAGTTAGTATTTTATTTGAAACATTTGAATCCTCTATACTGCTGCTGCTGAATCCACAGAGTGTTTTCTCGTTTTCATTAGGATGTGGAATTGAAGCTTCTGTATACCAAGTAAATTAGAGTTCCATTCTTAGTTAGTATAATGATTCAGCCAAAAGCATCATCACTACATCCATTATGATTTAATCAGAAGTAGTGAGAGGGGGTAAAGTTCAAGAGGTAGGGTGTTATGGTACAAATTAATTATTGTGTTGGTTTAGAACAGTTAGCATCAGAAAGGGTTCCTTGAGGCTATATATAAGGGTCCTAGACCATCCGCAATGGCTTGTAAATGAAATAAGTGACTTGTGAGAAAAATCTGTACCAGAGAGGCTTTCGAAACTTAATACAAAACATCTTTAGTTCAGAATAACGGAGATTTAGGGCTTTCTAATTTAATCATGTAATTTTAGAAGAGTTAGATCATGCATATAAAAAATATATATACACACATATACGCATGGGCAGGTGCGTGTGCGTGTGCGTGTGCACACACAAGTGATATAATTATCGAGCCAACACGTTTTAAAATGAAGACTTGAATTCTAGAAAATTAACACAACACACGAGGTATATTAGAATATCTTAGTATATATAACATACTGGGAAGTGGCAACAGGTATATTCCAGATACGTGATGGCTTAAATTACCTCTTGTGCTGGCAAAACAGGATCAAATGCACCATCTGGATAATAACCAAACCATGATGTTTCTCTGGGTATCAAAACATTGTCTTGCTCAAACTGATTCACATGCAGGGAAGGTAGAGACACCATGGGTGTATGCATATATATATTGTCCAAAACGAAATAGACAAGAAAGGCACAACAGAGAAATTCTTACTCACCATTATGAGAACCAAATTTTCTAAGCTAGCAAACCGTCGCTTGTATGTGTAATTCTTCATATTCATGATTTCATTATTAAGCTTTGGAAGAAATTTACACCCGTTGATATAGGCAACAATATCCTGAAACAAATGTCAAAAGCAACTTAACCAGCAAATGATGATTTTCATATTATGTATTGAATGAAGCATAACAGATTAGGCATTAAGATCTAATGCTTTGAATAACTGTGATGTTGTGATCAAGAAAATATCACCCTCAAAAAACATACTTATTAAGGTTATACTCACTGTAGGTATTTTAAGGTAGTTACTCGGCGCCAGGTGTTCCTGCAGTAAGAAAGAATTTGGAAGGAAAATAATAAAACATTCATTTTGAATTCAATCTTAGTAATTTTGTTATTAAACTAAACAGTGAAAATTAACAAGTGGAAACGACTAAGGAAAGGAAAGTAAAAACCTGGACAAAGCGACTGTAGATCTCCAATTCGATTAGTTCATCGAGAATAATGCATAACTCCTCAGACTGGGGAAAATGTATATGTCAGACAATGTTATAACTTAGTTATTGATCTTTGAACTTGACCAAACCAAGTTCTGCAACAATATTTCAGGGTGATACACGTTACATGGAATAGCAATACAAATATCTCAGTTATTCTGGTCCAAAGATATCAATACTGAAAAATCATACCATTTAAAAATGCTTACACACTCCAAAATACCACACATTCCTAACCAATTGATTATTCCTAGTGTTTTCATGACAGATTGACGATATTGCAGTAAAGATAGCGTTATCACATGGATGGTATTACTTTGTACAAGCACTTAAAACGTTCGCATTACTAGTTTGTATCTGATTAAGTACCTATATATATTTACTATACTTTTGAAATGAACCATCCTTCTGAGATTATCAAGTGCTGTGGAAGAACAAATATGTGGGAGATTGAGTTCAACCATAAAGCACTTACCCCACAGAACGGAATAGAAGCAGTACCAGCATGTGGTCCAGCGAGTGATATGAAATTCTTAACCTGATTTACATCCGGAGAAATGTTAAAACAAGATTTTTGAAAGAAACAGAGTTCTCGAGTAGAGAATAAACAGAAAGAAGCAATGTCAAAATAACTTCTCCCCGGAGATGTAGAAGTTCAATATCATACAGGCGGTCCTTCATCACAAAATTCAACAAGCCCTCGACCAATCATGTTGCCCTGTGAACCAAATGAGGCTAACAAGTGATCAATACAGCAAAGTAAGGAAATTTATACACAGAAAAGCCATTCTACCACTATGTTAAGACCATAAATACTAAGCAGTCCAAACTATAACCTATCAATACTAAATACATAACATACTTTTATTGAGCTTTCGGAAAAATAACGGAGCTATCTTTAAAGGATCAAAATAGGGCTTTTATCTACCTCCTGTATTTGATATAAGAGCTAATTGGATAATTGAAGGGTTTGATTTGGTCCTAAATATAAGATCTCAATTCACTTTGTTTCTTTGACCAAAAAAAAAAAAATTCACTTTGTTTCTCAAATTTATAATTTTCTCCCAAAGTATCCTTATTGATTGCACTACATATAAATATAAAGGGGGTTCCCAAGTAACTCCAATGCACATGAATGATTAAAGGGAGTAATATAGGGAAACCAACACACATTTTTGTTACAAATAAGTAACTAAACTAGATTCCTTAATATATATAATTTATAAATTAGTTATCTAACTCTTATATTAAGGAGCGGAGGTAGTGTTTGATTTTGTAAGAATATCTATTGGTTCTATGACATCCCTTTATCTCCCCATTATTAGTTAATATTGTAGATAGATTGCAGAAATGAAAAAAGAACTTATGTATCAGCTGTGTATCTCCTTCTGAGTCTTTTCTGTTTTGTTTTGTTAGTCTTCTCTCCTTGTCTATTGTAAGTTCAAGGTCAAATGAGTTCACTTCATTGCTTACTCGCCTGAGAAAGTCCAACGATATTGTAACCCTGACTTAGTTCAGTCATCTTCTTCACCTATGGATAAAAACAAAACCTTATTTGGAAACAAATTATATTTGAACCACATGGAGTAAAACTGGAATCTCTTACCAAACATGTTCACTACCTCGTCACAGGCAATAGTTGTCTGCAAGCATATGGAGTATACAAAAAGTTACTTGACTGTGAGATGCCTAACATTGTAAAATGGAAGCACGAAAACTCAGCGTCACCTGTTCCATTAGGGGCATGGTCCAAGAATCCCATGATCCATCTCCGATTTTTCTACAAAGAGATGAAGTGCAGAACTGCAGATAAGTAATTCAGAGCATATCGCATCCAACATCTATCTTTCAGGTTATTCTCATGGAACTTTATTCTTCCGATTACTGTTAGCTTCTATTTATTTTTGCAACTATTCTGTGTGAATTCATGGGAATTCACTGGTAGGAGAGCAAATTCATTACAGTCACAAATTAACACAATTTGATAACATTTGTTGAATCCTCTGTCTCAATGATTGAAGTTCAGCTATATCGGGAAAGACATCTTCGCACCATTTTTCAACTTTTAAATTTACTTCCACCTGTGACGGATTGTAATCAAGGCAACTGACCTATTGACCCGTGAATTATGATTATGGACTTCCGATCAGATTAAAAAGTAAAAATTCTTAAATTATTAGCATACATGCAGTATCCTTGGGAACCAGACCAGTTGCTTAAGAGCTCTGTGAAGTGTTTGACTCCTCGATTCTTGCATTCATCTCCAAGGCCTGGCAGAAGTACAAAGAATCAAAACTTTATGACAAGCCTACATAAAGAATGTTCCTTCTCACGCGACCTTTATGTGACAATAGGGTCTAACATATATGGCCACTTTATACCAAGCAAGCATACCCTTATGAGCCTATATTAAATCTAGAATGAAGAAATCACCCATCTCTCTATTGCTCTCTACACACACAGTATAAAGTGGACCATAAACCATGCAGAAACAGATAAAACTTAGTAACAAAGCAAAGGATTGAGAAACAAAATAGTTACCAGGCAAAACTATAAAGGGGATAGACAGTGCCGAGGATATGAATGGGAGCATACAAAGCATAAAGACGGGAAGTACACGTGGATTACCCATTAAAGTTTAGCTATAATTGGTACAGCTATGAGATTCTATATTTAGCTTTCATCGTGGAAATTCTGGGCATATATTGGCAACGCGCACAGAACAGACTACAGAGTGATAATCAATGGTCAAAGAGCTAACGACCTTTCTTCCATCCCTGAGTCTACTTCCGAGCCAGTTCGCTACGCACGTGACCGTTGACAGACTTTACAAAAAAGTACAGTAGCTTTTACTTCCAAGTTTTGAATTGAGAGGTCAACTTGTGTGGAGAACTGGGAAATGTGTTGAGATCTTGTGCCAGCCAATTGTCCTTCTAAGGTGACAGTCTTGGATCGCATATTAGGCAACGTATCAAGTCATCAGGCAGTTCAGAATTAGTTGCCTGGTTAGTAATGTCAATGCACACGTGTCATTGAATTAGTTAGCGCATTCGCTAATAGTTGGGGATTAGATTTGAATTAAATATAAAGGAAAATCTTTTAAAAGTCTCAAGAGAACCAAAACAATGTTAAAAAAATTCAAAGAAAATTCTGATATCAACAAAGTCGTATTGACAACTTTTTGGAAACGGAAAATAATTTGAAGGACATTTGATTAAAATAATTGTAGCTACCATGAAGTAATATAAAAATAAATTTTTTCCCAACCAAAAATGTTTTTCCCTCTTATGAGTCATATCCATTAGGGAAAATCCCTAATAATTTTTTTTAAAATATTAAAATACAAAAAATTATTTCGAATATTCATAATTATAGAAAAGTGTGATGCTCAATTTCTTTTTTTTAATTAAAATAAAAAGGCCAATTATATATATATATATATATATATATATATATATATATATATATATTATTTCTTAAAAAAATTACCCCTGCTGACCACCCCCTCCATTGGAACTTTTGCGAACGACCAGGGACACCAAACCCACCCCCGCTGACGGTTGAAGCTTTAGTGGGAATATTCTTTTGGGAATAAATATTACCAAAGTTTTGCACAAAATATTGGTAATCATTGTGCCAATAAATTTATAACTTTCGTTTTTCAAGTAAAAAATTCACTTACTCTTTCGAATCATTCACAAATTCAAATAAGAAATTGACAAGTTTAAATAAGGAATTCGTAAATTTAATTTTAGTAAAAAATCCACTTACTATCTCAAGCCGTTCACATGTTTAGATAAGGAATTATTAAGTTTAGATAAGGAATCCACAACTTTGTTTTTAAAACAAAAGTTCACTTACTCTTTCAAGCCATTCATAAATTTGAATTAGGAATTCACAAGTTCAGATAAAAAATTCACAACCTAAAAAAAACGCTAAACCCTAAAAGTAAAGTTATCTCAACAAATTAATACAATGAAAAATTTTGATTCTCTAAAATAATATAAAAAGGATTAGAGCATTTAATTTGAAAGAGAAATTAGGTGATTTTTTGTCCAAAAAAGGGTAAGAATTATGTAAATAAATAAGCTGCAACGTTCTTCATTATAATTTTGTGTGTCTATAATTTCCAGAATTTATAACTTTGTTTTTTAAGCAAAAATTCACTTACTCTTTCAGGCCACTCACAAATGTAGATAAGGAATTCACAAATTTAAATTAGGAATTCGCAATTTAAAAAAAAAAAAAAAAGCTAAACCCTAAAAGTAAAGTTATCTTAACAAATTCATACAATAAAAAATTTTGATTCTCTAAAATGTTATAAAAAGGATTAGAGCATTTAATTTGAAAGAGAAATTAGGTGATTTTTTTTCTTCAAGAAAAGGGCACGAATTATGTAAATAAATAAGCTGTAGCGTCCCTTATTATAATTTTGTGTGTCTATATTTTTCGGAATTTATCTTGTATGTCTTTTCCAAAATTTATTTGATATGTGGAGACAACAAATATAAGAAATCCGGCTATTTATGTGTGCACTAAAGGAAACAAGTGGATTAATGATAGTTTTTTATTTTAAACAAATATATACGAAAAATATAGTTATTATATTTTTTATATTTGTTGATTGGGATGACTTAGTATTGTAGGAAAAGTTGTGCATGATAGTTGGCATCAAAAATCAAGTTAGAATGTGGGTGTCGAATTTGCAGTTTTTATCTAAACTTTGAATTTCTTCTATGAACTTGTGAATTCTTTATCTAAGCTACAGTGAGTGATTTTTTTCCTTAGAAACACAAGTTGTGAATTTATTATTTAAATTTATAATTTCTTTATCTAAACTTATGAATTCTTTATCTAAATCTGTGAATTCTTTATCTAAACTTGTAAATGGTCTAAGAGAGTAAGTGAATTACTTATCTAACTCATGTAGGATTTATGGTTTACAATTATGATTTGAAATTGTTTATTCAGTGGCAACAATTTTAATGTTTCGATCAGCAAAACTAACCAGGTTGTGTATTGTAATGATAGTAGTGCTGGAAGTATTTCGTTGTACTATACTCCTCTTCTTATCATCTACAGGCAAGGGATGGAGTTCTAATTCACAACCAGGTAGCTAAGCACGCAAGATCTGCACACTTTAGAAAATGTTAGAAATGAGCTTGTGAAAAATACGGATGAGTCAATTAAAGAGCGGAAATCCATTTCCCCGCTTCATGTTTCAGAACCGGACTCGGCTACTGAGATTGCTGCAACCAATTTGCAGCCTGCTGTTCAAGGATGTTCCACTTCGAAGTCAAATCTTTTGAGGAACCAAAGGAGGAGAAGGCGGAAGTCGCTCGCTGAAGGGTGATTCTGGGCACATCTGGTTACAGCTAAATTTTAGAACAGCACTTTTTGGGGGGAACTTTTCCTCATTCTATTATCATCTTATAAAGATGCTAGTTAATATTGTGTTTTCTTGCTATATTGGAGTTTATTTGTATATGATGTGAATATGAACTACATTATTTTTTGAAGGAAGTTTATGCCATCATATTGTTATGACCTTAAACGATAAATGCTAACAAATAACACAGATGAAATGATCAGAAGATATAACTCCTGTATAATGGCTGATATAATTCAATGAGAATGATTGAATAACATCATAAAGTGCATCAACAATAAGAAATATGCTAGAGTACGTGATAGGAAAGAATAACAGAAAGAGAATATAGAGATGGTCCACAGAGAGAAAGAGAAAGAATACAATTCCCAAAATATTCCACACCCTCTAACGGTCTCTCTTGTCCCTATATAGCTGTCATGCCTTTAAAAAAAGTGTTTTTTTTTTAAAGCTATGGGAGATTTTAAAAAAAAGCAGCATTTTGATTTTTTTTTTTTTGTGACACTTGCTTTTTTTAAAAAATATCATCTAAACACATAAATTAATTAAAAAAACATTTTTTTTTGCATTAAAAAGGTACTTTTTTTAATGAAAAAAGCCCATCCAAACGGGCCTCAAATCTCTCAGCTTCCACGTTTTCTTCTTGATCCTTCTACTCTTCCTTGTGGGCTCAGGCCCTACTTTCTCAATTAAACCCGATTTTGCTATTGGGCCTTCTATCGACTGAGCCAAACCATCTCTTACCATTACATTACCCTCCCCATCAGATAAGACCTTGACCTCAAGGTCGAAATTGGGATACAAGGATGATAAACTCTTAGCCTCTTCCCAAGTAGGCTTTGCTAGTCCATCCCATTGCACCAGGCAATTGAGCAATCCATTGATCACTATCCTGAACCACACAAGACTTCAAAACTTGTACTGGGGTAGCAACTGGACCCTCTGGAACAGATAGTAAGGGGAAAGGAACCACCGGTGATGGTGAATTAGAAAACACAAACCACTTAAGCAACGAAACATGGAATACCAGATGTATCTTAACGTCTGCAGGCAACTCCAATTTATATGCAACCTTGCCAATGCGCTTGAGAATTGTAAAGGGTTCAAAATACCTCAAGGCGAGTTTTTGGTATTTCCTCAGTGCCACAGAATGTTGCCGATAAGGCTGTAACTTGACCCACACAACATCACCCACTTGAAACTCAACATCCACACGCTTCTGATCAGCATATGATTTCATACAAGCCTGTACCTTGTGAATATTATTTTTAGGTGTTGCTAATAAGTAATCTTGTTGATAGAGCTGTGTATGAACATCGAAGGATGTATCATCAAGAGAGGAATGACGAAGAATGGGAGGAGCATCCCGGCCATAAACCACCTTAAATAGAGCCATGTCAATGGAAGTCTGAAAAGATGTATTATACCAATACTCTGCCCATGGGAGGTATTTTAACCACTGTCGCGGATGATCATAAACAAAGCAATGCAAATATAACTCTAAACACTTATTAAGTGCCTTAGTTTGTCCATCCGATTGTGGGTGGTAAGCTGACGTATAACATATCTAGGAGCCTAGGAGTTTCATTAGATGTTTCCAAAATGCAAAAGTAAACGCTTTATTCCTATCAGAGACGATGGCACGTGGAATTCCATGAAGCTTGACAATGTGGTTCACAAAAACCTCAGCAACTTGTTTGACTCGTGAAAATTGGCAAAGAGTGGAATGAAATGACCATACTTAGATAATCTATCCACCACTACAAAAATAACCGAGTTACCATTCACAACAGGGAGGCTGGTAACAAAGTCCATTGAAATGTCTTCCCATATATGTGATGGAATAGGCAATGGCTCAAGCAAGCCAGCAGGATGCAAATGTGAAACTTTAGCTTGTTGACATATGACACAATGTCGAATAAAATCACGTATGTTGGCTCTCATGTTATGCCAATGAAATGAGTGAGTAATGCGATAAAACGTGCATAGATACCCAGCATGTCTTCCAATCTTTGAAGAGTGAAATTCAGTAAGAATATCCCTTATAAGCTCTCTGTCCTCGTGGGGTACCACCAACCCGTGGTGCCAATACAATTCTCTATGTTTGAGTTGGTAGTTCTTGTTGACCAAAGCCGCTGTAGCAAGCTACTCCTTAAGTCTCTAGATGGCAGTTGAGGTCCTGACTCATTCATATGCAGAGTCAATAAAAGTGGTCTGCATCGACGAAATAGCCATACGAAAGACATGAGATAATGCATCAGTTGCTTGATTGTGGTGCCCTAACTTGTATTCTATACTGAATCGATAGCCCAGTAATTTAGGAAGACAGGCTTCTTGTTCAGGTGTCTGTATAATCTACTTGCCCAGGTGTTTAAGGCTCACATGGTTTGTGCAAATAATGAAGTAATGTCCAAATAGGTAATGCTAGAATTTTGCCACAGCCTCCGTAATTGCCGTGAGCTCTTGAACATATACAAACTGCGCCTGCATTCGTGGAGACAACTTCTTCGAGAAAAATGCAATAGGGTGCCCTTCCTAACTTAATACCACATCGATACCTACACCGGAAGCGTCTATTTCGAGAATGAATGGCAATTGAAAATTGGGAATAACAAGAACCAGTGCTTGCGTGATTGCTGACTTGAGAGCTTCAAAAGCTTGCTGCACCTCTCTTGACCACTCAAATGCATTTTTGGCCAGCAAATTGGTTAATGGGCCTGCAACTTGGGCGTATCCACAGATAAACCTACGATAGTACCTATTGAGCCTAAGAAATCCTTTGAGTAGAGTGACGTTGTGAGGTACAGGCCAACTCTGATTAGCCAACACTTTGGATGAGTCCATCTCTACCCCTTTTTCATACACAACGTGGCCCAAGTACTCGATACGGGTTTGCCCAAACGCACATTTGGGTCGCTTCGCAAACAGTCAATGACCCTGAAGTTTGGCTAAAACCAGTCGAACATGCTCCAGGTGCGCTAGCCATGACAGGCTGTATATGAGGATATCATCAAAGAAAATGAGAATAAATTTGCACAGGAATGGCCGAAAGACTAAATTCATCAAAGCTTGAAACGTGGCTGGCGCGTTTGTGAGACCAAACGGCATTACCAACCATTCATAAGAGGTGTGGTGTGTTTGGAATGCTATTTTCTTGCAATCTGATGTCTTCATTAGTATTTAGTGGTACTTGGATCAGAGATCAAGCTTAGTAGAACTTCGATCCATGTAGTTCATCTAACAACTTGTCTACTGTGGCCATTAGGAAGGCATCTTTAACCGTAATGGCATTCAAAGCCCGATAGTCGACGTTAAATCGCCATGTTCCATCTTTTTTTTAAACAAGAATCACGAGCGCTGAAAAGGGACTGATGCTTGGTTGTATCAAGCCATTCCTTAATAATTCTTCAACTGTTTGCTCAATTTCTGTCTTCTGGCTAACCGGATATCTTTATGGTCTCACTTTGACTGGCGTTGAGTTGGGTACCAGCTCAATCACGTGCTCACACTCTCTAACAGGGGGCAAGCCTTGGGGCGTTTCAAACATTGAAGCAAATTCATCCAGCAATTGAGTCAAGTCATCAGGAATTCTGGTGCTCGCTGAATTTCCTAGTTCCACTGGCTCCAAGAAAAAAAATTCAATAGATGCCTCTGTTTGCCATATCCTTGTTAAGTGATGGTATTGGGCTTGCGTAGTTGAATTTCCCCTGAATCCCTTCAGTATCACCCAATGTCCCTCCTTGAAAACTTTGATAGTGGACGTGCTATGATCGGCCACATGGGGACCTAGCGTTTCTAGCCATCCAGCTCCTATTACCATATCCACTACAACTATAGGTAGCACTAGCATAGTTAAGGATAAAGTATAACCACAAATGTGTACAGGGATATCTCTCACCTACTGATTGGTACATAAAATTTGTCCAGTACCTCCTAAAATCCTGACCTCGTTGGTGTACTCTACCATCAGACCCAAGTGCTACACTATTCGTGGGTGTAGGAAGTTATCCGAGCTTCCACCATCTAGCAGGATTTGAACGTCGGTACCCATGATTGAACCAGAGAATCGAATAGTAGCAGCCCCTGGAGTTCCATTAGCAACGAGGACTAACAGGTGATGTTTAGTGTCGTTGACCGTGGGAGTCTTTGTTTCTGGTTCAAGTTCAAAAGGATTGTCTGGTTCATCGTCTCCTATCATTATCATCAACTATTGTTTTTGTGCATCGATGCGTAAGGGAAAACTTTTCATCGCATGTATAACATAGTCCCTTTTCTCGTCGTATCTACATTTCTGCTAGCGTCATGCGTTTCAACGGCAGTCGGGTCGGAGTGGGTAGTAATGGAGGTAAGTTTGTCTTACCGCCTCCACTGACCATCGAGGATAATCCACTAGAACTTAGTGTTGACTGTGATTGCCCTCTACTCGAAGTATTAATCCCTAAGAAATTGCTAAACCCGTGAGTTTTTTTGGTGCCTTGCTCCATTTCATCGCCTCTGCAAACAACCTTGCGAGTGTCATGGCTTATAATACCGTGCCAAGCTTCTAAATGAGTACATCGCGCCGTAAGTCAGGCCTTAGTCCCCCCACATAGCAATCCAATAAGGCCAATTCAGGGATCTCGGTGGTTCGGTTGACTAAGGTAGTAAACTGTGAATTATAGTCTTCTAGCTTACCTTGTTACACTAGCTTGAAGAGTTGTGACCTTGCACAATCAAACTTGGATGGGCCATACTGATCTTCTACTACTTGGGCTAATGCTTCCCAATGTGGTATTCGGTTTGCCTTCTCCAACATTTGAAACCACGGTACAACGTCACCATCGAGATGGACCGAAGCAATAACCAGGCGTTGAACGTCGGAGACCTCGAAATATTTAAAGTATTGTTCTACCTTGAAGATCCACTATAACACATTAATACCATCAAATTTGGGAAAATCCAATTTCACTTGTCAATTCAACGTGTCGAAATAGGTTCCTTGTTGGAAACTGAGTGTCAAGGACTACGTATCCGACTTAGAGGTGGAGCTCTCTGCCTTCTTATCCAGCAAATCTAGCTTGAGTAGTACAACCTCCATGAAACTCTCTAATCAACCAAATCGAGTTTTAGCGCCTTCCATGAATTGATTCATTCGCTTCTGCTCTGTTTCCATGATGTCACTCGTCCGCTTCTGTTTTGCTCGCAGCTCCTTCAAACGCGTGTGTTCAGCCATAGAGTTTTCTCAACGAAAGCACCAAAATGTTATGACCTTAAACGATAAATGCTAACAAATAACACAGATGAAATGATCAGAAGATATAACTCCTATATATAGCTGATATAATTCAATGAGAATGATTGAATAACATCATAAAGTGCATCAACAATAAGAAATATGCCAGAGTATGTGATAGGAAAGAATAACAGAAAGAGAATATAAAGAGGGTCCACAAAGACAAAGAGAAAGAATACAATTCCCAAAATATTCCACACCCTCTAACGGTCTCTCTTGTCTCTGTATAGCCATCATGCCTCCAAATCCCTTAGCTTCCACGTTTTCTTCTTGATCCTTCTACTATTCCTTGTGGGCTCAGGCCCTGCTTTCTCAATTAAACCTGATTCTGCTATTGGGCCTTCTATTGACGGACCCAAACCATCTCTTGCCATTACACATATTCGATGGATCTCAATAAAATTATTGTTCGTCTTGCATATTTGGAGAATATTTCAAATGCTGCGATTATTTTGATTTTTCCCCGAGATTGTCGCAAGGATTGAAGTGTGTGTTTAAAACAATGTTATGAAAGCTATCACTCCCTTCCCTTTTATAACCAGCCTCCCCGAGACCCCGACTATTATAATTAGGCGAAGTGGGGCTTAAGGTTTCTAAAGCACCCAAAAGCCAATCAAGTCACACTTGGTAAGGAGAGAAATAGGTTCCAGCAATAACTTCAAAGGTAGCTTTGACAATCTGACATCCTTGTGTTCTACCGATGCGGCTTCAAATGCTATTGATAAGAGCCCCAACAAATAATTTTTAAATAAAACCCTTTAGGATATATAAAGAACCGACTTACATTGGAAAATCAAGCTAAAAATACATTATACACAACACTAATGCAAGAATATAACACAACAGAGAAAAGATACAACCCACCCACAATGACTACAATTTCCACATCGCAAAAGCTCTAGACAAAGAACATACAGGCTGCCAATCGTTCGAGGGGATTGGCTCTCCCTCCACTTCAAAGGCCTAAAGCCCCACAGCCAAGAATTCTTCTCCTCTTCTACCTTCCCTGCTCTTCTTTTATATCCCTATGAATACCCTTCCATTCATAATGAATCCCTTACTTTTCTCCTTTATTTTCTGTTTTTTCTGACTCCTAACCCCTATGTTTTCCATCTGACCACTGGATCCCCTTTTCTGCCTTTTTGCCATTCCCATATGTTCCTTTCTATATGTCCATGCTCCAGAAGGATGTTAGGTCTTATTAGCTACCAAGACACCCTCTACGTCCACTCCAATAATCAATGTCACAAAGGCCCCATCATTTTCATCGAGAACCATCCGATTTGATACACTATGTTGCACCAATACCGATACGTCGTTTTCGAGACGTTGCCAAAACGTGACATCGAAACGTGACTTCAAAAATACTAATATTTCGAGACGTTCCAAAACGTCTTAGTATTAAATAATATTTTCTTAGACTTTTGATATTACCTTGTACTTAATCTTCCATTGTAGGTGTTTAAGAAGAAATTTTGAAATTTTGGAGGGTCAGAAGTAATATTTTGAGAACGGGGGAAATTACAGAAAAGGTCTATAAAATTTCTGGGAAATTGCAAATCAATGAAAAAAAAGGATCAAGAAAATCCCAGAAAAGTTCCCAGATATTTTGGAAACTACATTTAATCCACACATAAATTTGAAAAGTGTTCAGTGTAGTCTCTCCACGAGCTTTTGTATCTTTTCAGTTGAGTCCCTAGGTTCTTCTTCTTTCTTTGAAACAGAGGCTGAGAAAAAACATAGTAGTAGCGCTGCAAAGAGAAAAAACACAGACCTTGAGCTTTGGAGAAAGGAACGGCGTGAGGGAAAGAGACGAAAAGTCACCACCATCGTCGAGGACTTCACTTCGTCACTTCCACCGTTGCGGCGACCTTCCATTTCACCGCGAACATAGGGAGAGATACATCCAGATCGCCCCAAGATTGTGAAACAGAACTTCAGCTGCAAGAGAGAGAACAGAATCCCAGAACCTTTCATCCTTCACCATTACCACCATCCTTACTCCTCATCATCGATTCCGTTGCTGGTGACAACGAATCCACCATTAAATAATGATTTAGTCGTCAAGTATGCGGGTATTACTTTACCGCTTTCCTATTTCCTTTTGCGGTTAATGTGTTATTCAACCGATTTGTATATTTGACGTCTCCCCGCGTTTCAGACGAATTCATGTTTCCGAAACGTTCCAATCTCAAATTTTTACGTTTCGGTGCTACATAGCTGATACATGTCATCTGATAGAGTGAATTATTTTCAAAGATACCTATCCTATTCAGGAATTTTACTTGTGATTATTCTTGAAGATTTTTACCTTGTATTTTGGGCAGTGTCTGATATTGGAAACCCTTGGAATAAAAAGGTTTCTAATGCTTGCAGGTAGCTGAAAAATGCCATCCTCCATGACTCAAGTAGTTCTGAATGACTAGGCAGGGCACTTATATTTAACTCCTGATTATCCTCATTTTTTTGTAAAAATATATATATTTTTTTATGGTATGATTGTCAAAAATATTTTCAATTACTCTTGATGAATGGTCTTTTAATTTGCTCTCTTTTTATCTAAGCCCAGCTGTCTGTACTGCAAATTGTGGTAGGTAATATTTAAGTTTATTTCCATTGCAGCATTGTATTACTTCTCTAGTACTAATTTAAATAGAATAATTTAATAAGATGATTACTAACAATCCAATCCATGCTTATTGGGAAACATATACATAGACAGATGAAATTGAAACTTGAGACATAACGTAGTTTGATTGATTGATTTAGGAAAGGCGATTCAAAGTGGTGGATAGCTTGCATCCCACGAGAGCCAAGAGAGTAGCTGAAGGGACAAAGAGAAGGTCAGGCACTGCTTTTATGATTTTAAGTTGAGGCAGAGACTCTCCTGCTCTCTTAGCCGCCATGGCTGCTGGTGGAGCTGCCAGTCCTGTCAGAATCATTGACCTGTCTACACTCCTCATGTTCACCTTATCCCTTATGAACTCCTCGAACACTTCTTTCCTTTTCTCGTCAGTTGCGGCTTTGTTCCATGCCTCGTATGCTTTCTGTTCCCTCCATACATGTTAAAAGTTAAAAACACTATTTTCTTTTTCTGTAAAAATTAAACAAGTCCTCTCTATTTCTCTAATCATGCTTAATGCAACCTTTCATTGAATGTTATTAAAATTAGAAGCATCCTCTTTTCTGTTTTTGCTAAATGTATATTTTGTTTCTAGATTAGACCGTATACAGTCATGTGAAAAAGAAAAAAGAAAAACAGAAAAGAACATTTAATAATGTCATTGAATGAGACCTTTTGGCTAACAACCTATCTAACGATTTGATTTTTAATAGAGTATAATGAAGTTGTATGATGCATGTAGCTAACTCCAACTAATAGGATATGCCACTTGTTTTTATAGAAAATTAATTTTGTTCCATGCTATAGACCCGTTATTGCCATATTTTATCGAGAGATTCAGTTTTTGAAAAATTTTCAAATGTCTACCACAACTTTTTGTGCATTTTCTCAACATTCTCTCTACACTTTACACAAAACATTCTAATTATGGCGCCAAATATGAGAAATGCATAGAAAATTGCAGTCAGAATTCAAACTTTATTTTTAGTTAAGGTTAATCCTTTATCTTGAAATATTTTTTTAGACGTATTTTATCGTTTACCCGACATCTTAAAACATTTTTACGTGCGTCTAACACCCTAAAAGGTTTTGTAGTTCATCTAGCACCCTGAAATATTTTTTGGGGTGTGTCCTCTAGTTCTAAATGCATTTAAAAAAAAATTTAAAAGTGTTGAATGAATCATAAAATACTTTAGTATTGGACACATATGAAAAAGTATATCAAGATATTGTGTAAACCATAATATACTTTAAGTTATTGGATACATAAAAAAAAAATACTTTAGGATATTTGATGAACCTCAACCCATTTGTTTTTATACCATGTTATCTTCAATATAAAAGGTTTTAACAACATTTAATTATCTACTAACTTTGAACAACAAAAATATGTGTGGACGTTGAGAAGCTATGGATTTTACAGTTTAGACAAAATATTTGATGATAGGGTAAAATTAGATCATGTTAGAACAAAAAAACAATTTGAGGTTAAAATTACTTAGTTTATTTTACTAAAAATATCAAATTAAATTATTTTATGGAATCAGAAAAGTTGACGAACTAAAGTTTTTAAAAAATTAAAGAGTAAAACTTTTTGAAGCAAAGCAAATATTAAACTGACCTCGATTTCAACAAGTTTTGGTACATCATAATGCCTGCCCGGGACGACAGAATTGATAGTGCTGCATAGAATTTACAAGTTAGAGTAATTAAATATGTGTACAGTTCTTATCAATGTGGTAATTATTTTTTTTATTGAATTATATATATATATTTTAAAATACATGAAATTTTTTAAAAACAATTTATTTTATACATTAATTTAATTTATTTAATTTTTATCTTTTTTTAGTGTACTTTATTTTTTTATAAAAATACTTGATATTAAACTTTATAATTAGAAATATGCATTTAGATTGGTAAAGAACAATCAGTAAAAAATAAAATAAAATAAAATTAAAATTCAGAATAAATTTTTGTTTGAGAAAATATTTTTGTAAATTTCAATAATAAAATAGGAAAAAACTTATTTACAGGTATCTATATTTTTACCCAATTTTTTTAATTTGGTACCACTGTAGTTTTTATCTTAATTAAATCATTAATTTTGCAGTGTTAATATGATTAGCTCCTATAACTTATTCTATTAGCATTGTTAGCCTTTGTACAAGAGTTAATGTTACTCACTAAGCAAAATTGAAGTATTTAATTGGAGAAAAAAATATAAGTACCTGCAAATGGATTTTTCCTAATAAAATATTCAGTAACCCACATGTGTGAGCTAGACTTTTTTTTTTTTTGTTCTTTTAATAATTTTCTGAATATTATATTATTCATTTTTCAGTAATGTCAATGTCAAAATCTGTCCGACAAAATAAAAAAAGGCCATTTATTTTTGTTTGGGGTGGGCTAACATAAATGATATGAAATAGTTTTGAGAATATGTTAATATAACTGAAGGTTGAGATGGTGAAATTCAAAGTAGAAGCTTACTTGATAATTTGAAGAAAGGCAATGTGGAAGTCATCAAAGTTGTCGATTTTTTCGTCCCGAATGAATTGATCGTAGAGTTTACGATATAAGATGCTCTTCCCCTGGGTTACTGATACTGCACAGATTTGCAAAATTAAATGAATATGAAAGCGATTAAGAAAGATGAAAATAAGAGAGATTTTAATTGGCTGCCACCAGAGCATCATATTATACTGAACCTTTCCCAGTCATGAGGCTCGCGACCGTTCCCATAGTATGATGATCTTACTTTTGAAAGCTCTGAAGTCTGAAGCAGAATGCCTATCATCAATCAACTTACATACATATATATAATAGGTTAGCTTAATAAAAGGGGGCAAGTATAACAAGAAATATGCGCATCTCTTTTGGTTGAGACGTGGAAGCAAGGAATGCTTTTTCATGCAAACTTCAAATAATATTATGTACTTTTCCTGATTCCGTGCTTGGAAGTTGGAACATGCATGAAGGGAGGCATATATGGACACAGTAATCTGTAATGAGTAATCGCAAAGATTCCAGTCTTTGAGTACATCTTATGACGCAAGTCAATCCACTATTTTGCCAACTGTTTTGATGTAGTGAAAAAAATATAATAGATCACATCTACCCCCTTAATTGCCCCAAGGTTTAAGTGAAAAATTTCTTGATGAGGATGGAAGCAATCACCAGCCACAAACTTGTCAATGTCATAACGCTACAGCCCACTTCTTTATTTGATCCACTATTCTTCATCATGTATTCAACACCTTCATGGAAGATACTTGAGCTTTCACAAAGGCAAGATCCCCTTTTAAGCTCACCCAATTGCCCTTTCACAGTGAGCGAACTCCAATTCATCTTCACCCTCTTAGGTCCCATTTGTTATGTGGAAAATCCACGAAGGAGAGGGAAGATTCACTGTCTTCCTTGGTGAGAACTGTTTAGACGCTCCATCTTCCAGGATCTTCTAGTGGCTGTTCATCTTCCTTCATTCATGGGAAGCCTGCTTCCCTCCATTTTCGATGGGAACCGATCTTCCCACGGAAGAAATTCTCAAATAACCCTCTTCTTCTTCTTCAATAGATATGTGTCTTCCTTTACTGTTGTCGCTACCTCCCCCTCCTCCTACAACCATTAATCAAAAGCCCCAATCCACACTCTTCTAAACATACACTGTTGCAACAAATCCTAACATCCCTTCTTCAACATCGAACTCTCCACCAACAAGCACACGTCCCATGACGTTGACAACAACGAAAGGGAAAATTGTCAGCATCACACACCATCACCACCAAACTACCACCATCATTCCTTTCTCTTCCTCTATTTCATGACTGTTTCCTCGATTTGAAACCTTTTTTTTTTTATTTGTGATGTGTTGGCAGTGTGAGGGATGAAAAAGGAGGGAGGGTTTTTTTTAGGGGTATTTTAGACATTTTAAATATTATATTTTAATTATATATTTTTTTAAAATTATCATCTTCCATTCCCGTTTCATGTCTACCAAATAGAACACCAATTTAAGATCCCTTCTAATCTTCACTTCCTTTCCTTTCTTAAAGGAATAGATAAAAGGTCTATATCATGTCAAGTTCTTGAATTTTCAACCTCACATCCCCGCAACATTGCTTGCTGGCGTTTTGATTGTATACCCATCTCATAAGGTAATGGCATGGAATATGGTTTATTTTGCAATCTGATCAACCACCATATGTAACATGTTTATAAATTTTTTCTGTAATGAAGTTGTAAGCGGAGCCACTGTGAATCAAGATAATAATGTCCTCTCTTGCAGGATGACCCCGAACCTTCATCCTATGATTGCTTCCAAATATTTAATTATAATTCCATGTGGGTGCCCCCTTCTTCAGTGCCCAATCCTTTTTCGTTGCTCTCCATCATGTTTACACCTTGCCCACCTTCGACTCCCCTGCTTTGATCTCTGTTTACAAGAGATAACAGAATAGGAAATTGCAGAATTCAGAACCATTACAATCAGCAGGTAATACAGAAGAATCCGCCCAAGTTCCAACGCAAAAACCAAGATTCTACTCCAACTTCTAATCCTGAGTTGTTGGACTTGCCAATAGCATAGAGGAAGGTAAAAGGTTTGGTACTAAACACCTATTTGTAATTTTGTTGGGTATTGATAGCGACTTCGGCAAGTACACCGGTCGTTATAAGTAATAAAGTAGCGAGAAAAAGATTGTCCCACGAGGAATAGTGCTCCAATCACTAATTCGCTATTTTCGCTTTAGTTAGATGAATAAAGTAATATGGGATGAGTTGTAACCAAACAGAATTTTAAGGAATTAAATAAAGAACAAGAATCCAAGATCAAAAATTTCAAGAACAATCTTTAGAAACGATAAGTAATGAAGAAAAACGCAGTTAGGACTTAAAATCCCCCTATGCTCCTCCAAATATTTAAATTGAATCCTTTATTGATTATTATTCCCACGATTGATGATCAATTCTCCAAAGTTAGACTAAGTCCCAATGTCTTGATGCTACCTTAGTTCGTTATCTTTGAAAACAACTTAATGTCTTAGTATTGTCTGGAAAGATCATATTTTTAAACCAGAATTATGAGATCGCATAAACTCGTAAGCCTATGTCTAGGTCATGCAACTCTATGATAAATTAACGGTTCTAGTTAAATGCACCAACATCTCTAATATCATACATCAACCTATGAACAATCTAAAAGATGATCAGTCTTTAATAAAACTTTAAGCAAAGATAATTCATTCAATCGAGAAAATAACGATCAATCGAGAATCCAAAAAAATACTTTAAATTCGCATAGGGTTCATCCTCGCCCTAACTACAAAAGAAAACTAGCCAAGCATGGCTAGGTTAACAAAAGAAGAAAAGAGATGGAAATCAGAATTGTTCTTCATAGATTGGGGAAGGTTGATCTCTACAATGGTGCTTTGATCTTCTTTCTCCAATGTTGTCAAGTTGTTTCCAATGCTCCCAAAAAAGTTGTTTTGTTTGCAAGGGTTTTTTCCTTTTATACTCAAGGTCCAGTTGTGCTTCAAATCCCCTCAAAATCCTTAATTTTCTTTCCTTTTTTTTGATTCTAGAAACTTTCTAAAAATTAAATAACAACTTTTCTACACTTCTGGTGCCCCGGGCATCAACTTTGGCGCCTTGAGCGCCAGTCTTCAGTAGGTTTCCAGATAATTGGCACCCTGGGCGCCAGCTTCCACTGAACTTCCAGAGAGTTGGCGCCCTTGGCGCTAGTCAGTAGGCATCCAGAGAGTTGGCGCCCTTGGCGCCAGTCAGTAGGCATCCAAAGAGTTGGCGCCCACGGCCCCAACTTTGGTGCCTTAGGCTCCAACTTCCAGTGAGCTTCCAGAGAGTTGGCACCCTGGGCGCCAACTTTGGAGCCCGACGCCAGCTTTTGCTTTTTCGGCTTCTCTTATTGTCTTTTCTCTTGAGCTCTTCCAGTTTGCTATTTCCTTGTGGATAAAAATCTACAAAAACACAAGAATACTTATGAGGGTATGTCTGACATCAAATCTATGTGTTTTTACTTATTATTCTTAAGCTTTTTAATCATATTAGATCAATTCTATACTCAATTTGTGTTTTAGTACATGGTAAGTTTACAGCTCATCAAGTATGACAGGTTATCAACTAGAATATAGCCCTTTGTGACTAAGTTGGGCGAAGAGGAGATACCTAAAAGTTTTCAGGAAGCTATTAATTAAAAATCCTAAGGATCTAGATAGTAGCAATAGTAATAGTAACTGCAAAACTCTAAGTAGTTACTAAAGGATTCATTCATTCTAAGGGAGGGAATTGACTACTAAGAGATATTTAACAAAGTTCAATTACAAATTTGGATTGCCCCACCAACTTTGCTATAAAAGATTCCTTTTTTAAATGAGTTGTAAAATTTTAAAATTATATAAAAACATATATAATAATTGTTAATTTCTAAATCTAACACGTAAATATTGATTTGTAAATTTTTTTTAATGGATAAATGAGAAATTTTTGTATGAAACTAGTTTGCCATGTCATTTGTAGTCTAACTAATTAAAATATAATAACTTGTGAGCTAATTTGACACCTCTTAAAGATTAGCTAGCATATTAATAAAATTAAAAGATTTCATAAGATTCATTTTTTCCATTACTTGTGAAATCTTAAGTAAGGGATTCAAATTTTTAAGAAAAATAAAAAATATGAAATACATGAGCAGGGAACTAGGATTAATATTAGTTAAGTTGTTGTATTTTAATTAGTCATACCACAGATAATGTGGCAAAACAGGTTCACACAAGAATTTCTTTGGATAAATTTAGGTCTAGTACCTTTTATTAGGTCCAATTAGCTAATTAGATTATGCCACTTGGATTATTTTTATACAAAAGCACTTAACTATATTAAACCCACATTTAAAAATTTCTAGTAATTTTTATCTTAAAAAGAAAAAGACAAGAGCTGATTAATAAGTAACAACAAAGCGCGTTCTCACTGAATCTCCTCCTCCTCCTTTTGTTCCCTTTCTTCCCTTTTTGTGCTCGGTTTCTCTCAACCCACACCCCTCTAGAATTGGTTTGCCTACCAAGTATATTTGTTTAGTAGATAGAGCTCATTATATTTGGACCATTATATCTGATTTGGCCGGTCCATATATGATTTTTTAAAAGTTTATATTTTTTAAAAAATATATTTTAATTAGTATATAATCTAAAATAAAGATAATCTTTTAACTACTATTTTTTTTAAAAAAGGGTTACATAGCAAGTCCACCTCGAAAGTATATGTCTAGGAGCAATGTTGTCCTCTAAGTTTTTTTAGTCTCAATGTCACCCCAAAAGTCTAAAAACATAGCAATGTTGCCCCTAAGTTAACAGTCATAACAGTCAAACGTTAGTTGATGACATTATGCTAATGTGGATTGTCAACGTAGCATCTTCATCACTTTTTTTCTAAATTCTGATTTAGAATTCAGATTTATAAAATAGGGGTGGCAAGATTTTTTTTTCTTTTTAAATTTCCTTCTTCCTAATCGCCTATGGTCACCATTGCTCTCACCCACCACCACCTCCCCACCCATTGGTGACCACAACTAAATTAGAACCTAACAAGCACGATCCAAATAATAGAGTTCTTAGACGATGATGCTATGCCAAGGAATTTGTACCATCTCTCAATTTTTTGAGATTCTCAAGAAATCAAGAAATTAAATTGAAATTCCAGTGAGTTTTGAGCGTCTCCAGATAAGCCTCAACCATCATCTCTGGCAACAAAACTCACTCACCTGTGGAAGATCAATGTGACAGTGCTTACTTGCCGCCATTGATAAATCTCCAAGATCGTGACCTCACTTCTCTCTCCAAATTTGTCAAGGAAAGGTAGTCGGCCAAGGAGAGAGAGGTCGTCAATGATAAAGGCTAAGGGTGATAGAGGCTGTTGTCTGATAAGACCACCGATGATGGTATTTTTGGCCGAGTTTGATTGTTGGGTGAGGGAGAAAGTGAATCAAAGAGGAGGATTTGAGCTATTTTTTAATTTTTTTGATCAAACTTGATATGGAGAAAAAAGGGTGGGATGAAAATTCATCATGGAGAATTAAACGTTTTGCCATTCCTAGAGCAATCCGACTACAACAATATCCCAAAAATGGAAAATAAAAATTGAAAAAACTAAGATAAGGTTTACTTTTCATATATTTTTCCAGCAATCCAAACAAGGCCAACCACAATCTAATATACTTTTTTAGCTGGGAATATGACTTTGCTTTGTGGTGCTGAATTTTGAGAAATTTATGAAGTAAAAGAACGGTCCTTGTTGAATCAGACACTGTTTCTTCAGAAGAAAAATAGAGCACATGATGATATTCTTGGGAATCTTGAGGTAGGGGATGGGAAAATTGCTTAGTTAAAAAGAATCCCTTGATTCGTCTATTAAAATTTCTTGGGGGGAAAATGGGACATGGATTTGAGCAAAGATGTTCGGCCTTTGTGAGTGAGTTTGTCTTCGGTCTGGTTTTCCTCAATGATGGTCTTCGATTTGAGCAAAAATCTGATTTGTAAATCAGATTTTAGGGGGAAAAAAAGTGACAAAGATGCCACGTAGACATGCCATATTAGTATAATGGGGTTAACCAATGTTTGATCGTTAAGGCTACTAACTAAGGGCAACATTGCTACATTTTAAGACTTTCAGGGTGACATTGAGACTAAAAAGACTTCAAGATCAACATTGCTCCTAAACGTATACTTTCAAGGTAGATTTGTTACTTAACCCTTTAAAAAATGATTTTTTATTTAAGAAATCACCAATTCAAAAAATTCAAATCTAGATGACCTAGATATTCTAAGCTCTCCCTACTGAGCTTTTTGCTTGGTAGGGAAACCGAGTCCCACCCTTTTATATCATGCCCCTTGATAATTCGACATTTATCATAGTGTATATACATAGCTCAATGGGTATAACAGAAATAACATAATATAATGATATAAAGTGCTTGATTGCATAACAGAAATCCTCACAGGGTTCGTACATATTAATTACAAAGTTCCAAAAATTCTATTTAACAAATACAGATAGCCAACAAAACTCTTGGTCCGATCCGGAACCATCAACTATTGATATCTGCTACCTTACCCTAGGAGCTGTATCTACTGTGCTGTTCACGTCCTATACTTAAGGAAATGTTTGAAATTCAAATGAATCTTAGAGTAAAATTTAACCTCACATAAAAATGCATACACATCACATTGTATTCAACCAACAAATGACACATTCAACATTCAAAGATTACATATTACATGTAGCACCAATTGCAAACAAAGGACCTAACCGATCCATTACCACAACGTTGGGTATTCATCTGGGCATCAACCCATATCATCTAAATGCAAATGAGATTTCTCGAATCAAGACCACTGGTCTATTAGGCCTTACTACCTAACACGTGTTCACAAAACATATGACATGAAGGTTCACACATGCATATAAAGTCATATATAGTATGTGAGAGAAGAGTTATTACTTGAACTCTTTGCCAACTCCATATCTCCACTAGAGTTCTTCTTGTTTTGCTTATCTTTTAGGCCAAGACAAATGTCAAATCCTATAATATTGGAGATGGGTAAATATTCAATCTAATCTTAATAATAATATTAAGATTAGTTCTACTAGACCCACACATAGAGCTTGTCCTTTTATTTTCATTAGTCGGTTATCATAAAATTGTAATATGCCCACACTTAGCTATCTAGCCCTTCAAGTCTCACTTATAAATTCCCAATTTAAGGCTAGTTGCAATTTTTTCAAAAAACATGATTATTTCTAGACTTAATAGCTTAATAGAAAATTCAGCTTTTAATTTCTTTAGAACTAGGAAAAATCATATCTTGGTCTATAAAACTCTAAATGAAGCGATTCCAATTCCTAATAAAAGCTCTGTAAATCTATTTCATAGGAAAAATGATCACCGCACCAATTTATGGCTGTATCATCCCCAAAAATTTGCAAACTACATACAACTTGAATTTGGAAACAAATTTTCCAATTTTTATGATTAAACTTAGAAAATTCATAACTTTCGTCATACACATCTAATTAATGTGTTCTTGGTCTCATTGTACAGATTAACATGTGTACTATCTAAACACCAAATTCATAGATAGGAGTGACTATTTGCTTAGTCAAAACTTTACACGAATATGAACTTCACATATGTAAAACAGAATCGTTCCAGTTTTCTTTGTCCAATTTGAAAAATTTTTAACTTGAGTTCTAGACTTCTGATTAACATGAGATAAGAGTCCTTTTAAAGCTTAATATGTTTACTATAGCATGACTAAATTTCATAGACAGGAAACTTCATTTTCTTTTTCAAAACCCCATATGAATATGAGACTTGATTCTGGAAAAACAACTCTTTCTAGTTTTCCTTGTCTAACTTGGAAAATCCATAACTTGGGTTCAAGATCTCTGATAAAGATGATCAGGAACTTGTATTAACTCTTTGGATGTGTAATATATCCTTACCAAATTTAACTAAAAAACTCAAACCTTAGCTTTTGCAATAGACATGCATATGATCCTTTGTTTTTCGAACAAAAAAAAAGTTGAAATAGAGGACATTCAACCTCAACCAAGGCTTAAAACTCCAAAAATTTGACACCACTCAACTCTACCTTGCATGCACAATTTTGGTGCTCCAATCCAGAAACAAAGAATCCCAAAAACCACCTCAAAACTGACATGCAAAGACACCATTAAAGCCTTACATGATGACAGAAACTTTCATCGAAAATTTCTCCACTTCCAACCACCCAATGACCTCAAGAAAAACACCTAATCTACCGAAATGAAGTTTGGAATGAGATTAGATCTAGAAGTCGGTTTGCATGCACAAAATTCCAATTTATTCGATCATCCGACTCTCTTTCCCTCTCTTGCCATTCTTGGCTCTCTCCCTTGTTTCTGTTTATGTTTTCTGGTTAACAAGCAGTAGTTCCCACACACGTGATGTGCGTGTACAACAATTTGATTACATGAACGCACATCCTCACCGTCCACTCATTCAAATCATTAAGAAATTGAATAAAACATAAATGGACATGAAATAAAAAAAAATTAAATCTACTAACACAACCTCATGATAGACATTTGCAAAAACATCAGTAATTATTTTAGCATATACTATTCCGGTTTGTTGACGTAGTTCTAGGATGCAACATATGTAGGCTCTTCATCATCTTCAATTCCACCCTAGAATGCAAGAGCAGGAAAGTACATGACATATTATCTTAGCAAAAGAATTTCAAGCCATTCTAGAGTAAAGAAATTATTATAGGAAAAATAAGCATAAATTCCCCAATTGATACCCAAACTACTAGAGTCCATTTTTTTGCAAAAGGTTAGAACTACAACTTGTCTGCCTCTCTATATGAAAGGGATATATGAAAGGGAACACTACACTCTGTGCCTCTTATAAGAACACAACAGGGGAATCAAAATTTCAATAAAGATACCAAGGCCTTCCCAACTCCCACCAGTGAAGTAATAGAATGGCACTTGAGGCAGGCATCAATACAAGCATACTCTTGAAAGAAGTAACTAAACTAATGATCATTTATAAAATAATTTTCCCTTATCTACCCTTGACCTTCAATCTCCTCCATTCTTTGGTAAGTTGAGAGTTTCAAAAGACTACAATAAGTGGAGAATTCAGTAATCTAAATTTTGAAATAATTGCCTTTATAGAAAAATTCATTGCTAATAAATTCTTAGAAAAATAATTGACATAAAAGAGAAATAGATTAATGTCTGAAAGAATTATAAAAAAACATCTTCCCCTTCTCTAGTGATGACTCATCAAGTACCCTTCTCTTATCTCTAACTTCACTTGACCATATGATAAGTTTTCTCTAGATTTGTGAAAAATAATTATAACTACACAGAACTACTTGATGAAGAATAAAGTTTCTCAACGTACATGCACATGCTTAAAGGGATATTCACTTGGACATATTATGTCAAGGAAAAAATTAGTAAATTGATCACGTTAGTAAACAGACACATTATAATAAGATTCCCACATAAAAGTCTTTTAGGAAAAAACCATAATCCAAATAAACAAAGATGAATGCATAATTCAAATTGATCAACTAACATTTCTTGAAGTTAGGCACCAATTCAAAGCTGACATGCAGAAAGGTAGCAAAAAAACGACCATAACCTTGTGCTGTTAAAAAATGTATAATGTTGGCCAACACCATAGTTAAACATTTTGGATCAGCTCACAATTTGAAAAATAGCCGAAAAAGTGCATAGTGAGACCTTGAGCCATCGAATTAGCGGGAAATTTTCTCTCATTCATGAGAAGTATGCTTCCCTCCATTTTCGATGGGAACCGATTTTCCCACAGAAGAAATTCTCAAATAACCCTCTTCTTCTTTTTCAATTGATTTGTGTCTTCCTTTGCCACTGTCGTCGCCGTCGCCTTCTCTCCTACTACTGTTGATCAAAACCCCCAACCCACAATCTTCTACACACACCGTTGCTGCAAAATCCCGTCGTCCCTTCTTTAACACCAAACTCACCACCAACAAACACACCATCCCATGACATTGACAATGGTAAGAGGGAAAATTGTCGGCACCACACAATGTCACCACCATTGTTCCTTCCTCTGTTTTCTGATTGTTTCCTTGATCTGGAACTTTTTTTTTTTTTTGTCAATTTGTGTTGTGTTGGCGATATGAGGGATGAAGAAGGAGGTATTTTTTTTTGTTAAGGGGTATTTTGGTCATTTCAAGTATTATATTTTAATTTTAACTTTTTTAAAATTATCATTTCTATTTCTATTTCATGTCTACCAAACAGAGCACCTTTTAAAGTTTCATTCCAATCTTTCCTTTCTTTCCATTCAGTTCCCTTCATTTTCTTTCCCTCTTCAAACTTTTTGTGTACCAAACAAGTCATTATACTCTCTTCAGAAAGCTACCTAGTCATCAAGCCACATAAGCAAAATTGATGGTGTTAATGTTACGTTATCATATTTAACACAATTAAGATCTTTATTAAATTACAAAGCTAACATTTTAGATTTGAGGTACTAAAATCTAAAATTTAAAATATAGAGACTAAAACCAAAATAATGCAAACTATATGGACCAAAAGTTATATTAACTTTTTTTTTTTTTTTTTAAAGACCAGCATGTGTGACTATGTACAACTTTCCTCCTTTTTTTGGGTTAAATTTTGGGGAAGAAACCAAAAATTGAAAAGGGTAAAATTTCGAAGCTGAAGCAGAAGTTGCAGCTGATATAACCCAGATTGGAGCAGCAAATTGTTCTTTTTGCCTAAAGATGTTTGCGGAAGAAGTACTCGCGGAAGTTGAAGCTGTGGAAGCCGTCTACGGCAGTGATTGCCTGGTCCTTGATTCCTTCCCTCCCCATCTCCATATCTCCCTGAAGCCTAGAACCGCTGATGTTTCCTCGGAGCAAGTAGCATATATTCTTTCTTTCTTTCTGCTTCTTCTTCTGCTCGGTAACTCAGTAAGATAACGAAAATCGTCAAGCTGATTGATAAAGAAGATATTGCTTCAGCATGGTCATGTTTTATGAAGTTAATGAGATGAGAAGTATAGCTTTGAAAAAGAAAAAAGAAAAAAGAAAAAAACGGATACCTCAATCTTAGCAGTCTGTTATATTTCTTAGGACATTGCTAAAATAATGTCTGCCTTTTTTCAATTGGATCGTCTCAACTCTCAAGAAATAAATTTTGTCCTAGAGCGAATGTGTGTTAATATTATTCTGTTTGTTGTTCTTTTTACAGTTTGTTGAAGCTATTATAAAGATACATGCTAGCCCACAGGTATGCTGCAGTTTTTGCATGCCAGTGACCATAGCTTAGAATGCTGAGTGTCTTTGAGTTAAAGGCATTTCATGCAGTAGCTTAGTATATTTCTTACTCCCTCAAAGTCATTTCCGATTGATGTGGCTATGTGAATAATTTCAAGCAATTTAATTTGGTTTAGTCTATAACTTGTCTTCTTCTGTTGGTCACTTGCTGCTTAGCTCAGTTTAGAATCGTTGTGCAACGGGTGATTTTTGAACCTGCTACTCAGCATGCACATGATTATATATACTTGGGACCTGACTTTGTTTATTTCTCGTCATAGTATCCAAATGAACCACCTTGTATTAATCTAGAGGACTGCAAGGGTCTCGATGAACAGAGACAGAAAGATCTATTGAATTACATACGAGACAAAGCTCACGAGCTCTCCCCGTGCTTAATGCTTGTGGCTCTCTGTGAGGTAACAATTGGATTCCTAATCCTGCTTGCCTTTTATTATGATATCATTTATGGTTTTAGTTCATATCTCTTTATTGCTTCTTTAGCAAGTCACATAAAAAATATATAAAATTCCATAGATCAATGGGTAGCAGCATCATTGCTTTGAAAAGTTGCCTCATAGATCAATTGTGAATGGTATAAAAGAATTCCACTTTCCTATTTTTGGAAGCTGTAATGAAACCATTCATGAGCATTCCTTAGCACAAGAAACTTCCCCGGAGGTCACCCATCTTGAGACTTCCCCCGTTTGAGCATGCTTAACCTTGTGAGACGTTAATCATCATGCTAAAAGCATATGCTGATAGCAGAGGCGCATCTCACCTCATCCTGCCCGATGTGAGACTTCCATGGCTTGATAGCAGAGGCGCACCTCTCCCCATCTTGCTCCATGTGGGACGTGAGACTTCCATGGCTTGATAGCAGAGGTGCACCTCACCTCATCCTGCCCCATGTGGGAATTCTACAGCTAGGAACCACCCATCTAGGTGATGCCCCCATTACTGACTGGGGGTCCACCCCTATCTCCCCGCTCATGGGGGCTGCCATAGCGGGATGAGGGGCGGGATAAGAAAAAGCTGACTCTGATACCACTTGTAATGCCCAAAGTGCCTCAGCACGGGAAACTTTGTAGGAGGTCATCCATCTTGAGTCTTCCCCTTGTTTGAGCACGCTTAACCATGTGAGGCGCTAACTATCGTGCTAAAAGCATATACTGATCGTAGAGGTGCACCTCATATCTTATAACCACCTCATTTTGCCCGATGTGGGACTTCCATAGCCAGGCTGTGACATTAATCTCTTGAGTTGATTTGGTTCTTGATATAACAACAAAATATCTATGATAAAAAAGTTAGAACTGACTCCCTCCACTTAAAATTAATGTGTCATTTGGTTCTGAAAATGGAATGGAATGAAAAAAGTGACTTTCTATATTAGAAATGTATTTCATGTCCTAGAATAAAAATAGTGAATGAATATACAGTTATTGTTAGATAATGATAATAGGGATATAATAGAGATTTCATATCTCGAATTTTGTGCGATAAATCCCTTTCCATTTCCACCAAGTTAAGCAAATGGAGCCTAAGCTTTAGTGCAAAGTATGTAGAGCACATGCTTTATCATTACTGAATCCTATGGGCTTTTTTCTATGAGGGTATGATATTGAGATTGTCAACAAGAGGCTATGAAATTCTCACTTCTGTGGTACTATGAGGCAAATTACATTGGTATATATTGATAAGCAAGGCTATGAGACAAAATCACAAGAAATAACAAAAGAAAACTAATGAAACTACTAAAGTGGAATAGCTAAGGTAATTATGTTATTTGTGATTTGAAACTAATGGACCTGTTGTTTTTTGGGCTGAGAATAAAGACAAAAGAGAGTACAAACTACGAAGGACCTGACAAAAGGAAGAGAATGAGAGTTGGGTGCTGTGAGTGTCACTTGGGACATGAGTGCGGTTGTAGAGGATAGATGGGAAAATGACAATTGTGTCCAAGTAGCAATGAAAGCTGTAGACAATAGGAAATTGCCTGGTTACAATGAGTAAATCTATCAGGTATTGAAGAAAACCCATGAGTTTTTGGAACACTATTTGTTGATAAATCCACCAAGGATTCTTGGTTTTTGTGAGAAAATTTGTTCTTTAAGTTCTGTAATGGGCATAGAACCCTATTTCTGGGGTTAGGAGGACAGGAGAGAAGCTCTTGGGTTCAAAGAACAGCCTCCATGTCTCTCTCCTAGGTCCTTTGAAAAAAAGCGATAATCTGGTACTTCAAGAGGAGAGCATAAAGAGAGACACAGATAAGAAGGGTAAGGACTTTAGCAAAGATGAGAATGAGGATTATTCCAAATAGTTTTGGCCGTTCAGCATCAGCTTGAACACTGAAATCAATACCAATAAGCATTCCAGCAAACGCTGAGCAGGCTCACAAGCCGCACCAGAGGAGAGATGTGCTTAATCATTTCAGAAACCATAACAGTTGTGATGAGTATGGACCATTCTCCAAAAAATCCCAAAAGAAACATCAATATAACATTGATCAACATAGAGAGGCTCCCATAAACACTGTTGAGAACCTGAGCTGGAATTGATTGAGGCAAGAATGGAATTAAAGTAACAGCCCCAGCTTCAATCATGTCAGAAATGAAACCAGCTGAAATTCCACAACCCTCCAATATCAAATAATGTTAGAGTCTTCTGGTAGATTTTTTTTACTTTTAATTTTCTGTGCACACATACCTGTAACAGCTGTGTGCTTAATGTAGAAGCCCAACCAATAGAGAAAATTGTAAGCCACTAGCTTAAGAAAAAAGAGACAATAGGCAAATGGAGCCACTCCAGTTAACACACTCTGCAGATGAATCTGAATGATCAGAATCAAGGAGTTTTGCTTCGTCTGATTCCCTTCCTGTTCCTTCTATTCTCCATCTATTTCCACATTCATTTTGAGTTTGCTTACAGAGTGGACAAGTCCCATGTCCTCCAGATTTATGAAAAACAAAAACACCGCAGAAGTCCCAAACCTGGATGAACAATGGTGTTTGGGGTAATGAAGTGGGCTTCAAACAGCAGTAAAATGTACTATTTCCAATCTCACATGCCACAGGAGTGGTTGAGGTAGCAAAAGGAGCCACAAGGATGGTTAGGAAGCTACAAAATAAATCTGGGCCTAGACACATGAATCAGGACAGAGGCTATGCTAGCAAAAGTAACTTCTTAAAAAGGAAACACCAAATGCGACACATAAAACAAGCTGGTAGAGACTTGGAATAGTGTCTAAAATGAACATATTAATGTGATCAATGGTAATTCTAGAACTTTTGAGCGTTTGATTATTGATACTGACTTTCAAATCCATCTTGGTAGAGGGAACTCCATTCTCTTCAGAAATGTAAACTTCCTGTTGGAAATCACATTCTGAGCATTGGATTATAGCCTGGCATCCAAATTACAGAATCATGGCACGAGAAGATAATCAATTAATTATCCCAAACCTTTTATTACTTACTACGAGCCTTGGATTTACTTTGGCAACTTCCACAGTTTTGGACAAGAGACCAAGGAGGGTAAATAAAAGCAAAAAAGAAAAGGGGGGTTTTTTTTTTTTTTTTTTGAAAGAAGGCTTTAGAAGTGCTAGATAGAACACTAATTAGCCCCTTACAACAAAAGTTTCATTGTTGACACCTAAACAAGACACAAAAACCCTGGATAGCCTCTATAGATGCTGGTGACATGTTATGGCCTTAAGGTAGAACGCTACCAAAGAGGACACTACATGCATCTTCACATGTCAGCACATGAGACATGTTGCAAGTTTCCTGTATGGTGCATGGAAGCATGTGCAATTGTTGTAAGAGGTCCAGTCAACTAGTGAATGCTGGTCAGTGGTTCATGGGGTGTTTAGGTCAAAAGGTTTTTTAGAATGAGGATTTAGAGTGTTTGTGAGGTGTAAGTGCCTGTGGATGAATAAGGCAAGCAACATTGGAAGCAGTAGCAATGAGTGTACTGTAATTCTAGAAGAAAGCTGTGAAAGCCTTAATGGAGGAGGAGATTGAGTTCAATGGCAAGCAGTGCTTTGAGGTACTGCAACTATGGCAGGAAACAAATTAAGATCTTGAAAGTAGGAAAAAATGGGATGATAGGAAGACAGGAAGAGGAGAGGACAGGAGCTATAACTTTTCTAAAAATGTGGCAAAAGCTCTGGCCTTTTAAATGCCCTCAAAGTTCTCTCCTAAGTACAGGCTCCAATACCATGTGAACAGGAGGCTATGAAATTCTCTAATGTTTAATAATGCAAATTGTATGGGAATTTATAAAATTAAGGAAGGCTACTCTAGTAGACAAAATTACAATAAAAGACATAGAAGACAAGTGAAACTACTAAAATATAAATAGCCAAGATAATTACAACTTTTACAATTTTAACCTTTATCCTTCCTTGTCTCAACATATTCCCAACTTTGCTCCAACCATCTTAGCTTTATATGCGGACATAAAAAACACCATTTCAACCCCGCTATAAGAGAATAATTAGGCATGTGTCCAACAAGATCTTTAAAGAAATTGAGTCTCTATAAATTGTATCTGGACCCCTCAGAATCTGATCATCATCTTCTAGTTAAAAGAATAAATTTGTATTTGTAGCATAGCACAATATCAATTGATGAGTGAAATGTGATTGTAGGAAGCAGTGGAAAAACTCTCAGCTATGAATCATCCTGATGGTGATTGTCCATTGTGTTTGTACCCTCTGGTCCCAGAAGATCTGCAAAATAAATCCTTTCCTTTCATGAAGCTAATGTCATGTTTCCATTGCTTTCACAGGTGGACTGATTTTCTCTCTCTCTTTGTACTTATTTAATTGCGGTTTACAGCTAACAACACTTTAGATTATGGAATACTGACTTTATTCCAATTTTTTTTTTAAAAAAAAAAAAATTGGCAGGGAATGTATCACTAGATGGTGGAATTGGCTACAAAGTTTTAAAGAAACAGAATCTTCAAATTCAGCTGCTGTAACTGCGTGTTCTACTCATAATATGGAAACAGGGAAAGGTAAATTTTATCTCTAGTCTACACATTCTTTTATTAACTTGCGTTATATGTATTAAGTATCAACTGTGAATGGAAGCTTGAAGGGGCGAAGCATTGCCATTGTGTCAAAAATTCTGTTTGATGGTTGGTTGGTTCCTGTCAAATATCAACGGTTTCCATTTTTTTTGAGTTCCATGATCTGAATTGTAATAAGATCAAGTGAGCAACTTCAAGCTTGAAATAGGTCTAGTTTAGGATCTGTGTCAATGGCAAAATATAATAATTCCTTTGGGATCTGTGTCTATGTATCTGTAGTACTTTGTAGTGTCAATGATAAGCTTCACTCCTTGACATTTCAGTAGCGTTATTATTGTTCACTATAGTTTTAGTTTTTCCAACGAGTGCATGCGTGACAAAATCTTCAGTATACATTAGGAACTCATGGCGAGTATTTTGTGGGAATTTGAATAATTCTCATGCATGTAAAAGAAGTGTACGTAAGAGCTATCTATATACAGCGAGCAGGAGCAAAGATTCTGGAGCTAATCCTGTCAAATCTTCATTAATCAAAGAAGAAATATTTAAAAAAGATTAAAAGCATTAAATGCAAGATTTCCATAAACCACGCCACATGTTTATATGCTACATCAACCTAGACATGTGCAACTATATCATCTACACTTGCTTTGTTCTCTCCCTCCTTGAGGATATCACCCTTCTTCTCTGGAAAAAGAGATTGTGAAAGAGAGAGGGAGAATTGAAAGACATCACTTCACACTAATTGAACTACTCCAGAAATTAATTAAAAAGGTGTTAATCTTTTGTTGCTGTTGTCATATGAACCACAAGGAATATGCCTGGTTTAGGCATTTGGCTGATCTTGGCAACAAATTCCTTGGATCTTGTTTGAATTTACAAACTATCATTGCCAAAGTAATCAAACTCTAAGATCTCCTAAGTTGTGGGCATATATCTACTTTCAGTGCCAAGATGTCCTCACCGTTGTAGTTGTCACTTGTCAGTTAAAAAGAGCTCTAGAATTGGGGGCAGAATGGCTTGACATTCTGCTCCTTCACACTTGCGTGGGGATTGTTTAGCTTGTGGACAGTAATCTTACATCCATGATATTTATTCTCCTGCTTTTAGAATTCAAAGGCCGCTATATTAAAAACCTTTGTATTGTTAACGTCAAATAATGAATGCAGCTTCTTAAATTTTAGCCTGTCCAGCTTTAGACTTTTTCCAGTGACTTTTCTTGTATGGAAGAAATCTTGGCATGTTTATTTGAACTCCTAATAAGAATGAAAGTCTCCCTCATGAATTTCTGTTTTGTTCTGTTAGATGTTAATGACAAAAGAGATGAGAGTGTTGGAAACTGCCCAGTCTGCCGGATGCCTTTTCATGCCAAGGATTTGGAGCATGTGCTTGATCTCATCGACTCGCATGTTGCCAAATTGGTAAGTAGTTAAACTTTCTTTCATATTTTCTCACGAATTCTTGTGAATTGATATTAGGTCGTAATTAATCTTGAAACGTGGTTGTACCTCTATGAATTCAGAGTTTGGACGGAAAAGAAGCTGATGTTGACGAGAATATACTTCATTGTGAGCATGAGATCAGTAGGAGAGAGAAATTTGAGGCCATATTAAAATTACAGGAAGAGAACAGTGGTATTATTGAACCCAAAAGAGAAATAGTTGTGTTGCCTGGTATGTTCCTTCCACGACAAGTTGCGAATCCCATCCATGAATCTGCTGAAGAATCTACCGAGCAGCAAGAAAAAGATGCATCTGCAGTTGCCTTAGAAAACCATGCTAATAATAGGACATCGAGTGGGCCCAGTTCTAGTAGGAACACAAAAAAGCACAAAGGAAAAGATGATCGCCACTCACATACCTATAACTCAACGGCAAGAAATCCAAGAAAAGCCGTGCAGCATTGGGTTAGAAAGTATGATGACAATGGTGAGCAGCGGAGATGATCTTTGTTATTGCTACAGTTGATGTTTTGATAATTACAGCGTGTATAAAAAGGTATGAAGCAATGTGCAAAATAGTAGGAAGACACATGTACCTTCACGCCGGCCTTACATCCATTTATTTTAGAGATGTTGGAAGGAAGATGCAGAAGATGCTTGCTTCTTAGATTTTCTGCATCATTTTTAGTTGTTTTTTTGCTTCCGGTCATGGTAATTCTTTTCTCTCTCATGAAATATTATTAAAATGCAAGCAAAACTTTTATCAGCAATTACTCTGGTCCCCTTTTTTTATCGTCAATTATGCGGGTCCCTTAAATTAGCATGGCGTATTTTTTATGGGAATAAATTAGCATGTCTTCATTCATCTCTCTAATGAATAAATTTGAAATATCAAGCTTTTTATCTTGCCTGAAAATTCCTAAACTTTGTGCGCGCGCACCCCTTTAAAGTTGTTTATATACCATTATTTCCTTGTGATAATTGCAGTTGGTAAATAAATTTTGATCATAAATATAAGTCTACCCTAAGAGCTAACAATTATTGTTTTTCAATTTTATAAATTTGGAAAAGTCAATCAATTTAAGATATATTAAATGTCTTAAATTCTATTTTTGACATCCGAGATTTGATTAACTACCTTGGTCCTAGTATAATAACTATTTAACTAATATGTATAGATTAATAAAATTAGTTAATTTAATTATTTGTAAGAAATATGAGTTGACTTTTGTGAAGTGTTCTTTTTAATTATAACTGGATTCACTACCATATTGAAACTCAATATCTATGATTAAAAGAGATATTTTGAAAATAATAAATAAATTTAAGAGATAAAGTGGATTAAGATATTATATTTTAGGAGACATCTAACTTTTATATTAAGCACATGAGTTAGTATTATATTTAAATTACTACATTTTCATTAAATGTGGTGCCTTTATAGAATGAGACAATTAAAATTTGAGGATTTTATTTCTTTTAATTTTAAAGAATGTACTATTTAAACAATTAGTTTCTATAATTTAACAATTCATTTACACCCGAAAATAAATTATTCTACCCGTTTTTTAGTATTCACATCTTTGATATAAAAATGAGAACCCACACTACGACCACTTAAAACACATGACATAAGTAACTTTTCAACTCAAGTTAACGGAATACGAGATACGTATGTGAGAGAAGTTTTATTTCGACTTAAATACATAAGTCATAAGTAGCTATAAGAAGCTTTTGAAATGAAATGGCAAACATACACATCAACAGTCAAAACATACCAACAAAGAAAGTTGTTTCTGCTATCTATTTCCCTACGATTAAAATTTGAGGATTTTATTTCATTAAATTTTAAGAATTGTACTATTTAAAAATTTAGTTTCTATAATTTAACAATACATTTATATCTGAAAATAAATTATTCATATCTTTTTTATTGTTTAGATCTTCTTGCTATAAAAACGAGCTTATACTTTCCTGTGCGTTGTACGAGTGATAGTACTTCACGAATTATTCAAACATATTTTACTTTATAAATGATGCAACTATTTTGGTTTTAAGAAACATTTAAACATCACTACCAATGAATGACTACATATTAAAAATGAAATATTGGTTCAAATTTGGAGATTGAGCAAGGAGGAAATTTGAAATTAATTTTCATTGCTCTACTATTTTTAAAAAATAATTGATATACGTGGAGAACTTGAAATAAGGCATCAAAGAGATCCAACTAAATAGCTTCAAGAATTAACTATGCCTTACACCATGATTGTCCTTGGTCGTTTCAAATCAGATCCTCCATTAAGGTTTTAATTGGACGACATTCAATTAAGAATATAAGAAAAAGATTCCACAAATCTATATTTAAATTAAGGTTAAGACCAAAGACAAAGAACGTAGGAAAAAGATTCCATAAATCAGATCCTCTATTAAGGTTTAATTGCACTGTTTACACTACAGAAAGCAAGATTCAACCGAGGACGACAGAAAGAGGACTATCAAAAAGAGGAATGAAGCTCAAGTTGTCAGAGGATGCTGATTTTTAGTTCAAAAATATACTGCAAGATGACAATTCATTTTCATTGCTTAAGATTTCAGAACTTGTAATTATCTCTATTATGTTCATGCAATTAGTTCTCTAACATACAAGAAATGATCATTTAAGACTTATGGTATTATAATTAACTGAATGAAAAGATACTCCATGATATGAGAGTATTCTAAAGCGTAGTAATCAACTGAGACCAATGATGTGCAAATCTAGTCACAAGTTTAGGTCTGAACATTGGAATCATAACCAATATGGATAATAGACTAAATCATTGTGTGTACAACGGCAAGACTATTTATTCTTGAGTTTTACAACTTGAAACAACTTATTGAGGTCTTGCATTATTTCAAATAAGCACAGTAAAGACTTGGTTGGAAAAAAAAAACATCTTTCTTCCAACTGTTCCTCATGTCAAACATGGTATTGAATAAGCCAGACGGAACATTCCCAGATGAAGAAAGTGCTACATTAAAGTGTTCTGACATCTGCAACAGGGAAAATTTAGGAAGAATTTCCAAGACTCAAATTGCAGCAAATTTAGATAAAAAGATACATGAGTGTCTATATGCCAGCTTTGGTTCTCATATTATAGAAATTACGTAAAAATTTAGAATATAAAAAAATATTTAAATTTATTGCTCTTCCCCTTCATGCTATGAAAGGCGGTGTAATTAAGAAAAGATGCTAGCTAGCTATAGCGTCTATATGCCAGCTTTAGTTCTCATATTCATTGAGTTGTTTCATCTGACGTAACTTGGATGGTGATGAATAGTCTCCATCAACGGTGTTCTCTGAATCACTTCTCTTGTCTAACAGTGATTATTATTATTATTTATAATCTTGCTTCCATTTAGTAGGAAAACACGTTATTATAATAATAATATTAAGAAGGACAGAGCACACAAAGGGAGAAAAACACCTTATTAATGCTAACTTAAAAAAAAGCTTGGAAGCCATTTAGTAGGAAAACACGTTATTAATGCTAACACTGTATTTTGCCCCGTCATTCCCCCAAAAAGCCATGTTTCACTTTCACGTCTTTATAGCAAATCTGATTAAGACATTGAAAAAAAAAAAATTAGGCATCCCTGTGATTGAAAGGGACCAGGACAGAGACACATTATTCCAATCTAAAAAAAAATAGTAAGCCACACAGCTAGAGCAAGATGAATTATTCCAACAGCTTCACCATGTCTTCAAAAAGATGATATCGGAGCAAGCAATCCTACAACAATCTTCAAAACAGTAGATTTGCCAGTCCCAGAGGGACCAATTATTCCAACAGCTTCACCATGTCTGATCTATTCATAATACAAAAGAAGAAATAAAATTAAAATATTCAGAAAGCTCCCAAAAGCACATATTGATAACAGTAAGACCTCCATTTTTAACAGTATAGCTGTCATACTGAACATCGGACCCTGGCATTTTTAAAAACATTTCTTGTTTCATGCAAGCATGTGCAGAATACACAAATTAAGAAAGAAAAAAAAATTAATGAAAGGATATTACCTTGAAGTTCACACCATTTAGGAATTTCTTTTCCCCAAAAGAAATTCACACCATTTAGGAAATTCACACCAAAAAAAATTAATGAAAGGATATTACCTTGAAGTTCACACCATTTAGGAATTTCTTTTCCCCAAAAGACTTGTAGACCTCTTTACACTCAATAAGAACATCAGAATCATCCTTAGGATCCCCTATTGTGTTTAAGTGCTCTGATTTAGAAGAACCCTACATATATTCTTACCCAAACCACACCTCGGGTCGACCGAACGGCTCACCTCCTACGAGTTGTCCGGCGGAAAAGACATCAGTTAATCAAAAAAGAGAATAAATTGTAAATTTCTCATAAACCAGGGAAATTCAACTACCAGAAGCTCATAAACAAAATAAAACTCAGGGAAAAGGAGTGATAATCAAAACAGGGACACAAGTAGCTGCATTATGGGATAACTTCTGGTATTAAGGCACTTTCACCGAGAATCAAAAGGCTCAGATCTTCACCATCAATTAAACATAGTGATTTTAAAGGACATTGACCATTAAAGGACAACATCTTTGTATGGTCTACTAAGGATTCAGACAAGTGAAATCTTCTCCAGCTGGCTTTTCATAGCAGCAGATTGCTCTTTATTGGCGCACAAAACACTGTCATAGACAACAATCATGTAGATCAAGAATAGAAATGAATATAATAATAAAGAAGCATAAAAATATGTATGAAAAGAAGGATTTCGATATGAAACTCATGGGGATGCATAAGATTGTATTTGATTATGAATGTACCGATTGTAGAAGGAATTAAAGGGAGAATACAGATTATAAACACTTGTATACAGACATTGTTCAAGAATTTAAGGGTATCACTAGGGGCATCATGAGGCACCCCTCATTCTCCAGCAGTTACTCTATTTTGATGAACACATTAAAGAATTCCAATGAAGCCAAGATATGAAAATTAATAAGCATATTTTAATATGCATTAGTACAACCTGAAAGAAGTAAATACACAAGTATTAACAACTTACGTGAAAACTTTTCACATCCATCATCTGAAAGATTGCATGTATTGAGATTCAAGCTTGACAGGGCAAGAAGCTCTGGAAGAAGAGAATGGCAAATCAAAACTTGAATGGTCGACAATCTTATCATATTTCAAAGAAATAATATATTAAGACTTCTTATATCCAACAAAGGAAGTTCATTAAAGAGCATATGATAATGGCGGCACCTAAAAGCTACTAAATAAGTCAAAGGGCAAACAATTTACGGACAAAATTGGAAACAACAATAAGGTTCCCTTCAGACAGAATATCAGGGAACTAAAGATATTGGAAGCATAAGCATATATTTTTAATTGATGAAGGATGTAGATATAAAACTCATGTGCATGCATAAGATTGGGAAACCAATAGAAGATTAAAAAGGAAGAAAGGACCATAAAAAATGAAAATATGGGCAAACCTGAGTGAAAGTAACTAAGAATTAATGCAACAACATCTCTAGCACAGTATGACAAGAAAAACTCTTTACAAATACATTATTTTTTTCATCTGAGTAGATTGCTTGGAAAAAACACACTTTACTTTTCCTTGTTAGAGTACTTAAAAGTAATTATGTTTTTTCTAAGAAATTCTAGCAAACAGCAATCCAAAAGAATTTTCATGCAAAGAAATTCTAGAACAGTTTTAAGATGAATGCTATATCCCTAAGAATGAAATAATATTTCCACCTTACTCAAAACACACAAGTCAAAAGCAATCGGCATGAAGATCAGATGGAAGAGATAGAGCTTGAATTATCCATAACCAATACAAAATCATATACTAATTTGTTTGTTATACTTAACAATTAATCATAATTCATTCATGTCATGTCCAATTGTCAAGCAATTAACCCACATCCATATGAAGTAGAAACAGGTAGCACATTTAGTGTCCCACATCCAAAAGCATCCCTGTTAAAATGCTCTTATACTCCAATTAAAAAGCCACTATGGAACAAAAGCAGCAGTGCATATTCATGGCATTTACCGTGAAAAATCAGAAGATGATGAACTGGTTTAAAATAGAGAGAGAGAAGTGGAAAGAAAGAATATCAAGTAGGAGGTAAAAAATGTGACTCATATAAAGTTTGCCAGCCACAACAGCAAAAGAAAAGTGCAAAAACTTCTTGTCAGAGGAACAATCTGTTTTAAAATAAGCTTTTGCTGATGAAAAGGAATGACACAGCAACCTGTAAAAAAGTCTTAAATGTAGATAAATAATTCAAAGTATTTCCTCAATGGCCAAAATTCGCTTAATACTAACACCAAGTGTCATGCGCATCTCATTAGATAGCAATTACTTCGGAGGTTTTAAAAGATACTTTGGAAAAAGCACAATGTTGATGATATAGAATCTGTAATTGTATACTTAGGGACCTAATTGCAAGTTTTCTCTAGGGACTTGAGTGAAAGATACATAAACTGAAGAGGACAGAGTAACGGAAAACCAAAGTATAGAGCGGTATGAAAGAAGATATTCAGAAAGCAGGGATCACAAAAAGTTCGATCGCACTCATGGGAAAATATTGATGAAAAAGGAAAAAGGAATCGAGAGAGTAGAGATTGAACCTTCTGTTCTTGTTGCATTCTTGAATTCGTTAACTATCTTCTTCTTCTTCTCTTTATCTTCCTCGCCCACTAAATTAAAGACCCTTCCTGAGATCTCGTTTAAAAGTATAAAAATCAAATCAAAAGAAGAAGCACAAATCACATTTTCACTTACATTAGTTTTACTTTTACTCACTTGTTCTTGCTAATCAAACAGATACTCGTTTCTGCGTATAAACGTCATAAAATTAACAATGAAGAATTAACGCTCAGCTCATCAGAAGATACTGTTAAATGTAAAGGTGAAAACAAACAGAATAAAGCAGAGAATGATAAATCCAAAAGGCGTTGCTGGACTGTTACCTTCGGCTCACCCCAACATGCACCGATGGCGATGGAAGAGATCATCTAGCTTAAGTTTGGTGAGGAGATCCCTCACCCTTTGGAGCAGATGACTGAGAGAGAGAGTCGGAGTAGAAGAAATTTGATGGTGATTGAAAAAAGGGACTGATGAGGCTATGAGGCTGAGAGAATCCCTGGAAAAAGATAAAGAGAGGAAGGGATTCAAAAGTTGAATCCCGAAGAAGATGAAAAGGGCGTTGGGTTTGGGGAGAGAAAAAAAAGAGGGGCATAAGAGAGAGGAGAGAGAAGAAGTTATTCAAATTTTGAATCTCCACTCTGATATGATGAGACTATCTTTCACCAAAAAAAAGAAAGACTATCACGTGAGATAAGGAAGGGCTTTGGGAAAACAAAAAGCTCAGGCGAGTGAATATTTCCTCCTAAATGGCTTACACGCAGCCCAACAATCTAAGTGGTGGCTTATGAACAGTGTTTTTGCCTCTGAATCCATCTTGAATCCATTTTATTGAGTGGCTTGAAGGATGATATTTATATTATATATTGATGAGTACACCCACTACCTCTGCTTAAAACACCTGACATAAGTAACTTTTCAATCAGAGTTTACAAAATACAAGGTAACTATGGGAGAACAGTTGTATCTCGACCTATGTGCAAAACTAATAAGTAGCAATGAGGAGCTTTTGAAATGGCATAGAAAATATGCACATTAATACTCAAAATATACCAGCAAATCCCAAAACATAAACATGAAACCCAAAACCTCAAAGAGTATAGGGCTTATGACTTTAGGGTTTAGAGGTTAGGCGATAGGGTTTAATTTTTAGGATTCAGGGTTTTAGGGGTTCTGGGGTTTAGGGTTTAGGGTTTAGGGTTTAGGGTTTAGGGTTTTAGGGTTTAGGGTTTAGGGTTTAGGGTTTAGGGTTTAGGGTTTTAGGGTTTAGGGTTTTAGGGTTTAGGGTTTAGGGTTTAGGGTTTAGGGTTTAGGGTTTAGGGTTTAGGGTTTAGGGTTTAGGGTTTAGGGTTTAGGGTTTAGGGTTTAGGGTTTTAGGGTTTAGGGTTTAGGGTTTAGGGTTTAGGGTTTAGGGTTTTAGGGTTTAGGGTTAGGGGTTTCGGGTTTAGGGTTTAGGGTTTAGGGTTTAGGGTTTAGGGTTTAGGGTTTTAGGGTTTTAGGGTTTAGGGTTAGGGGTTTCGGGTTTAGGGTTTTAGGGTTAGGGGTTTAGGGTTAGGGGTTTAGGGTTT